>WBNH01005174.1:0-178360 GCA_013401255.1 Urocolius indicus | reverse complement strand
AGGAGGGATGGGGGAGGGAGATCTTAAAGTGCTGGTTGTAACTTTCTCATCATCCTACTCCCTTTTGCTCTTATTCCGTTCTGTTTCTTGTAGAATAAACTTTCCTACTTTCCTCTCTAAGTCGAGTACTGGAGTTTGCTTTGCCCGGCACCGTAATTGGCAGTGAGCCCTCCCTGCCCTTGTCTCAATCCACAACAACCCCGCTTATCTTCTTACTCCCATTTCGCTGGGGCCTCCGCCATCCTAACGAGGGTGAGGGGTGAATGGGGGCATCGAGCGAGAGACTGTTGTGGTGCTGCTGTGCTAGCTGGGCCAAACCACGACATCATGGAAAAAGGAAAAAAGTAAGCTAATCTCTGAAGGTTGCTTGTTACTCTTTAAGGTAATCTTTAGAGTTGTTCCTTTTTTTTTCTTTTTTTTTTTTTTTTCTGTTCATATAGCAAGCTGACATGCACTTTGGACAACTTATCATGACACCGTGTGCCATAAATGTGATGCAGTGTTTATTAAATGTGAGAAACTACTTCCAAAACAACTGTTGACTTTTAAAGGCATCCTAGTTCTCTGAAAGTAGGATATTTACTGTAAGTGCAGTTTATTGAGATTCTCCGCTAATTTGCTACCTACACATCTTTAATAGGTTTCTGAATTCAGAAGATGGTCATAATTGTAAGTGTCTATGAGATTACTGTGTTCTAAACCAGTCTTGACAGCACAATAGAATCCAATAAAAGAAAGCATCAGTTGTGCAAGGGTTGCTTGTACAGAAAGACAACATGAATGCAAATAAGATAAAAAATAATCGACAAAGAAACTGAAACGTAAAAACTGCATATGTATTTCTGTACTACATCCTCTCCACATCACTATTTTTGGAGAGAAACATAAAAATACTATTGTCACAATAAGAGGGCTTCTAATGAAAACTGAAGCCTATAGGAGTTAAGATAGAATAAAGTTGCTTCCCATCAGACTGATACATTAAATAATCTCTAAAAGATGACACACATTTAAATCTTCCTATCTACATAAAACTCCCACTATAAGCTGTTGTTGTTACATAAAGATATTTTTATTCTATTCTGTCAAAAAAAAATACACTTCCAGCTTGAATGTCATCTGTAAATTCAGAGTTCGTGTCTCACATTTTTGAAAAAAATGCCAGCTGCATCCAGCCCTCACTGGCCTCAACAGCAACTTCCCACTGTACTTGTATTTTACTGTCATGGTGTACCCGCTGACCCACAGGTAACACCATTCCATGAAATTTTTTTAACTGAGAACAAGCTACAGCAAAATGAAATCTAATTACAGAAACATACTCACCACTATAGCAGAAAACAAAAGAAAGATTCTCCTATTTCAGCATACTCAACAGATACTATCTGTATGTTTTCCAGAAATGGCCTACCATAAGACATTACCCCATAGAAAAACCATTGGCAGCTGGAAAGGGCAATTACACTGCACTTCATGCCGCATTATGTTTCCATATCTTCACAAGAAGAATTTAGGAATGACAATATTTATCTCTTGAAGCACTAATGAAGGTTGTTTTATGAAACTCCAGATGAGGCCTCACCAGGGCAGTGTAGAGGGGGAGGAGAACCTCCCTCAACCTGCTGGCCACACTCTTCTTGATGCATCCCAGGATACCATTCGCCACCTTAGTCATGAGGGCACATTGCTGGCTCATGTTTAGTTCATTGTCTCCACAGAACTGCTCTCCAGCAGGTCAAACCCCAGCCTGTACTGGTGCATGGGCTTTTTCCTTCCCAGATGCAGAACTCTGCAAAATTCTATGGAAAATAGGACTCCAGAGAAAGTGGTGGTTATGGCATTTAATTTTAAGGGCACTGTAGCCATCTGGCTCAATGGAAGAGAAAATATTACAGAGCAATATAGAAGCTTCAGGACCTCTATAGTGTAAGGCAAAAGAAAAAAAAGGCTAACAAAATGGAAAAAGTGATGACTAAAGATGTGTATAAAGAAATGGAATGATGTGCAAGGTTTAGATAAAACAAGTTGAAGTACAAAATGATTTATTGGTATTAAAACACTAAAAGTTGATAAGGAAAAAATAAAGCTTATCTGTGACAAACGAAGAAAGAAAAAAGGAAGCATCAATTAGTATTTAAAAAAAAGAGAAAAATATATGTCACAGAATAAATTCAAGTATTTTCTGCCCTTTTTAATTCATTCTTCATCAAAAAGGTTAGATGCAAAGCTAAGATTTTTCATTTTACTTGAGGGAGATGTGTAGAGTCTGCAATGGGAAATGTGCCAGTTAAAGTGTATTCAGATGAGTTAGATGCATTTCAGCCAGCAGGGTCTGATAGAAAATTCACCTTAAAGTTCTTTTAAAGTGAGTCAAGGCAATCTCTGAACCAGAAATGATCATTTTCAAGAATATGGAAAGGCTGGGAGAAGTCTCACAGGGCTGGAGAAAGCAAATACAGTAACTGTCTTTAAAAGAGGGGAAAAAGAGCCTTCAAGTAGACTAGCTTTTAGAAAGACACCTGTCTCAAAAAGTCAAGAAAGCATAATGTGTCCTTAACAAAATCAGCTGAAATCATTGTTCAGTTCTGAAAGCTACACCTTGAATTTACTGGATACATAACAATTGCTACATTCACAGATATAATTGCCTGGATTGACACACTACTATTTGCAACAATGGTGACCAGCATTATTTAAGCAGCTTAGAGATGTATTTCCTGTGAAATCCAGGACTGAGGCTTCAGTTTGAAGCCTTTGGTCCTGAAGGTAGATCTAGGAGTCTGGGATTGCAAGCCTTTCACTAGGGGATCTGGATCAAGCTGGCATAACATGATTAACTATGAGTCTCAGATTGGTTTTTGTTTTAACATATTTATCTTTCCCTGCCACAAGATACAAACTAGTATGTTTAGTTAGAAAAACATGTTTAATTGTACCCTACATAAACTCCCATTTAGAAAGAAAATGTTTTTCAAATAAAGTTCTTTAAATGTTTTGTGCAACATCTGGACCTTTTTCTATATAAAGAATCTGAAAGGAATTTAGAATCCCAGACTCCTTGTGGTTCTCATCTTCATAAAAAGGCAGCACACTAGAAAGTGCTTGCTGCTGGGAACCAACACTTCACAATTAATAAGGAAGGAAAATGTCTCCCACTAAGCACAGATTTGATCCTGTACTGCCTAGGAGTTTTGCCTGAGGGCCTTTCTGAAGAAGACTGTGAATTGCATGCAAGGTGAGGAAGAGTTTTAAAAGATTTTTTCCCTAGTGCAGGGGCTGGCCATTCTGGTGTGGCCTGTGTCAGGCCCATTCATACTGGGCTGTGGTGACAGGAGTGTGTCAGAGCCATCCTCCTGCAGTCACCATCAAGACAGATGAAACACAAGAGAGATGCTCATATACACAGCATATTCTTCATGATGAAGGTTATACTCTATAGACTATTTAGAAGAATTGTAAATACGATTTAGTCTCTTAATCACAACTCTTAAAATTTATTTGTTGCATCCCTGGAAGATATGATTTCTGGAGTCATGTGATGATATAAAATCCTAATCTTTGTTAAAAAAAGAGAATGTTTTAAACTCTCAGACTTCCAAAGAAAAGGTAGAAACCATAAACCTTAAGGGTTCAGAAACATAGAAGGCAAGATCCAACAGTTTTTATTGTTTCTATTATAATATTTTGGAGTTAATATTATAATTTTTGATGGGCTAGGTCAACTAGAATATTATCTTGGGCTTTCATTGTGTGCTGTTCTCTTGTTCTCTGTGGTTTAAAAATCATAGCTTCTTTGAAGATAAATGAATTCTAGTCAAGGACTATAGAAGAATATAAAGTTCCAACCGTTTTCTGGAATACCTAAAAATTGAGGTGTCTGCCTCCTACAGAAGGTCAGTGTCAGCCAGGTGTTTAAGTCTTGTATGCTCTTTTGCAAATCTCACCTGAAATCTCTGTTATTTTCCAGTAAGTGTTTTGCCTGTTGAACTAAAGGACCAGAATCGACTCTTGCACAGTATGTTTCCTATAATTACTCACAATGGGAGACTGCACTCAAAGCCAACTCTGGGAGGTATTTCTAAGTCTCTGATTTCTAACATTCTCCACTTTCTCACCCTACGGTATGAACAGGCTGCCTTATATTGCTGACAATTTATGTTTTCTCTCTAACACCCACCTACGTAACATCTATGTTGAGCATTTACGTTTACACTAATAGCCCCTGAGAATCAATTACCATAAGAAGATCTGTTTCTTTACACTTCAACTGATGAATCAGACATAGGTTAAAACAAGAGGAGGTAAAAAGCCAGCATGTCTGCGTTGATTTTTTAAAAACACTTTTACTTAAAAATACTCTGGATACAGATTTTTTTTTTCCTGTCATGTACATGTTCAATATTATTTAACTGGCCTTAAAATATGCTTCCATAAATGGATCGAACAAAAAAGCACTCAGGATTAACTGTATTTTTTATACACTCCAGTTCTGTGTTGTGTCCCTGTGCAACCGAAGGCAGTCTGTGAGCTGGCACACCCTGGTGGAAGTCAGTATGAGAGCAAGCTGCGCCAGCTGAGCTGACTCCGTGCCTACACTGCTCTGACAAAGATGGTGCTATGAAGAGGGCAGAAATGATCTTTTGAGATCCCAAGCACCTGTGAGCACTTACCAGCCCCCCGGTCAGAATTCTGCCATGAAGACTTGGTCCATCCTTCACACACAAGGATTTGTGGGGCCCAGCGATGACTTTCCCCCCTTTCTTAAAAGCTGATAAAGCTCTGTCCCTTTTCAAAGTTTCTGCAGAGGTACGGAACTGTCACCTGTACAGAATATTACATTTGTCCTGATTATCACAGTCCATGCTGAAATGTTACAGTAATTGCTTAAAGAACCTTACTCAGATTTCTAGAATAGATCTTAGATGGCCTAAGTTGCCCAATAATTGCCTATTCAAAAACTTTTTCAAATGTTATTTATAAATTGTCTTTTTAAAAAATACCTTCTCTTTCTTACTGTTGATCAAACTGACAGCAGTTTATTACAAGACACGTTTCATTCACATCAGGTTCTTTGCATTTCTGTATGCTTCCGGAATTCTCCATACTCTGTCTGAAATAGTCTGACAGGTCTAATGCTTCACACCACAGCAATAATTGCCAAGCAGTCTGCTCACAGAAATCTCAAGGAGAACCTCTTGAGAAAGACACTTTCGAGGTAACCATTGCTCTGCTATACAGTTTCCGGCAACAAAGGCAAGACTGAGCCCTAGTTTTTGTCGCTTAAATGGTACATTTCCACAAGAAAATTTACAGACACTCATCACATCCTCCTGCGAGCAAAGAGCCTTCTTTCATAAAGTAGTGAGAAGAACCTGGATATTCATGGAGAGTATGACCCTTTTGATCAAACACTGCCTTTCTAACCTGTGCTTGCATATATACAATGGCAAAAGAGATGCTGGATGAGCAAAAATAGATATCAAAAGGTGTTGGCAAAATGCTTCCTAAGCACAGGCAAAATTAGCAGAAATCATATGAGAAATCAATATAAATGCCAATCTCAAAGCTCTGGAGATCTTCCTAATTCTGAAGTTCACAGTGAGGAATTTATAAAGCTATCAAAGGAATCTCTCTTTTGGAGGAAATCCATCTCAATTTAATTAAACATCCTGAAAAAATATTTTGCAAAAGACAAATATTTCAAAAGTTAATACAAGACAACGTTGTTATGTATAATTTCCATCTGAGAAGTATAAAAACCATATGACTGTAGTTCGTAGTTACAGTCTCACAGCAATTTCTCAATTATAGCTCCTTATTTTAGAAGTGAAAAGACTTTACTTTCAAACCACTTGTCTCTATTCTTATATATTACTGTAAGTCTTAAAAAAAGAGAGGTGTCATGGTCAACTTTTAGCCTATTTAAAATACATAAATCTACTATAGTGATGATGTATAGAAGACATTTAAATCAGGTCTCTCTTTGCAATGCAACCACAGTTAAAGAGAATTTGAAAAAATATCTGAGTCACGAAAGTCAGTAACATCTTTGACTTAAAGCACTTGCAGGGCACATCTGCTAAGACAGAAGATTGCCTTTTTACAGAAACATTTTTTGGAGTGGAACCATGATGCAAATAACCCAAATAAAGCAGATAAACAACCCAACATGAATGAATGCTTTGCAGAGCCAAAAGTTTATGACAGCAGGAACTACAACTACAAATGGGCTTTCAGGCAGCACCATGCACAATACTGAGGCACAGTTCGTATGGCTGTTTTGTTACTTAAGAAACTGCAATGCACTGTGTCATCTCTGCTTCCTGCCAACTTTCCTGTACTGGTGGAGTGTCCTGGGTAGCAGCACTGTGATTCTGCTTAAGGACTCATGGGAAAGGTACGTCTCTGCAGTTGTCACACCCCATTAATTGAACTCCATTTTACTCCTAAATCAATCAGAAGGGAGATGCTAGGCTCTCGTACAGTGATTTAGTAAGATGTTATCCACTTCTTTGCTGGCATATAGAACTGTATTTCATCTGCAAATGCTCAAAGAAACCCCTATTATACTTTTGCCTGTTGATTCAATATTCAAGAGTAAAAGCTTGCAATATTTGTGTTTGCAGAATCAGGAAACACTTATATACCTGCCTTTGTCTGGTACTAATTACAATATTAATGAATTCTAGACAAATACCAACTATGTCTCCTATGTAAGGATTTTTGCCTCCCCAAATGGCTATTTTCTCTTGCATTCCATGGGCATGGTCCAAAGTTCATAGAGTCAATTGGACTTGGTCAAGTGTGCTTTGGCTTGGGTCCTGCATGTCCAGGTTATTTGACATTCATTGTTAGTAAAATTACATCTCTGCTGTGATTGTTGTACCCCATCTTTCCTCCATAAAATTATTCATTAACCTTTCCAATACTTATTTACAGGTATCTTTCACCTTTTATATGGTATGTTAGATTAGCTCCCATTTATATTTGCTTAGTGATCCCACATGGTTATGGTTCAGTTGATGTCTCCCTGGTATAATGTTCAAATTGGGTAACTTGACCATGTATCTGGCCTTTGACTTTTCACAGGGTTGCCATGTAACTTGATCTTTTCAAAATTTTGCTTTGCTATGATCATATATTTGCAGTGTAGGTCTACTTCCTTCAACCACAACACTCAAGCGTGTCTTATGTAAAACCAATGAAATGTTCTCAGAGACACTAATTCTACAATTTTCTATAAACTGAAGGAAGTTTCACTTTTGTCCATTTATTGCTTCTTCACCATTTTGATAATACCCATGCATGAGGTAACACGGAGTATTTTAAAGTAGCATAAATAAATGGGAAAATGACGCTACGTCAGTCTAAGTGCTGCTAACAGGAGTTCACGAATGGTACAGAACAAACAGGGAAAATATCATGTATGTAAATAATTTGTGAAATCAAGTTAAAATTAATGACAAACAAAATTGAGTTCCCTTTGTGGTTGATTTCCATTTAGCTGCACCCAACAATAAAATAGTTATCAAAGAAAGCTACCAATTAGATTTTAATTCAAAACATTTCCAGAAAACAGTTCCCAAATCTCAATTGATATCTCTCCAACAACCTCCTAATTGCAGCAAGTTGGTGGTAAAGGAAAAAAAAAAAGGTTTAAATGAAAAAGATGTATTCCGTCTGCTGGAGCATGCAGTATCCTTTTCTTAATTATTCCCAGAATTTCCCCTATACATGAGCTTCCGCTGAAGATTATATATAGACAGACAGATATGTGTGTGTCTGTGTGTGTGCGTGTGCACACGCACATGGATGTGTGCTGAGACAAGAAATGTTATTGTATCAAAATCTAAGGAATTGATCTAATGTTTTACCACTTTCTCTTGAAGTGTACTATTAGGAAAAGGTAAAAAAAGACCACAGAGTTCAGAGTTGGTGAATTTCTTCCATTTAGTTTTAACAAGTGGGGTGCCTTGTGGAAAGGAATTGGGAATTCAGAATCATCTCTAATTGGACACCAGAGCTTGTCTGATCTGAAAGCCTGATATACCTTTCACTATCCAAACACAGAATAAAAAGTATCATCTTACCTGGGAACTGCAGCAAATGTTCATTTTTCCTCCACATATGTGCATGAAGTAGTGATGGACCAGCCTATGATCCTGCCTTCATCTAATGTGAGACCGTGCTCTTCTGAATGACCTTGGTCTGGTCCTTGCTGTTCTCCTTTGTGTACAAATGAAGTTCATTGACAGCCTTCTGCACAGTCGTAAAAAAAGAAAAAAGATGACATAGAGATATCTGAAACCTGTTCTGCATAGCAAGAATATAATTCACAATAAAAGAGATGGAAAAACTTAGAAATACTAAGAAAGTAAGTTTTCTATTTCAACAAGAAACTTCCAAGCAGATGGTCACTGATGTCTCTGAGACCTGCAAAATCATCACTACAATGTGTAGGAAACGCTAAACATATCTGTCCACCTTCCATGTTTAAAGACCAGAGCACTTTTCTTCATTGAAGGTCAAGAGACAACAGTTTTTTACCTTTAGCTTGACTATTGGGAAACCATGTAGCTCTGTTGAACCCTTTTGAACTTAATTTTTAAAATTGCCCGGCAGTTGAAAATATGGCTATACTACACACTTCAGACTGCATAGTATACCTTATCTGAGGTATTGGAGGAGATGGGTAAGCAAAGGTTGTAAGAGGTCAGTGCTGAGTAACTTTTGCAAGGAAAGAGTAGATGTAGAAATCGGCAGATGAGGAACATGGTGTTATAAAACCAGTTTGGTTTTGTTTTTTTTTTTTTTTTGTTTGTTTGTTTGTTTACACCGATCATGAATGCTTTCAAACTTAAGCTCATCAATATCAAGCAACGCACCTCCTGGCATTCCTCTCACATTGAACTTTTTTAATCTAATAGGAATCCTGGAGCAACTGGTTCTCTCTATGTTCTTAGCAAATAGAGCTTCCTGGAGACTGAGTTCCCACAGAGACTACTGTAATGGTCCTAAAAAAATTAGCCAGTGTTGCTGCAACTTATGGCAGAAGCTGAACTGACCTTATCACTCAGGATAAACGAGAAGAAATTGGAAGAAACTGGCTCCTCGGATCCCCCTAGCTCTTCTAGGCCAAGATTGAACAAAAAGGCTTATGTGTGGTTCAAAAAATCATACTATGATAATTTCCTTCATAACATATCTGTCACGGTTTGACATGGAGCCATTTCTGGTAAGAGGGAAGGGGCTGTAAAGATGACCCCTGTAAGAAGTTGCTTGAAAGTCTCCCCAGGTCTGAGCCAGACCCCCTTCTGGGGCTGAGCCAATTAGGCACCTCCATGATCACTTTTTAAGAAGAAGCTGGAAGAAGAGGGTTCTTCTTGTTCTTTCTTGTTCTGTCCTTCCTTCTTTTCCAGATGCTGGTGGTGCAAGGAGTTGGAAGAGAGCGAGAAGTGACCATATGGACCTTAAGGTCAGTGAGAGAAGAGAGGAGGATGTGTGCTGGAGCAGAGACTCCCCTTCATCGTGTGGAGAGGACTGGTGAAGCAGAGATTTGTTTGCATTTCATTAAAGACTCTGGGCCAGGGGCAGTGACTATGGCCAGAAGAGGTTGAGTCCTCTGTGAGGGACTCCATAGTCACAGAAGCTATAGCTGTTGGGAAGAAACCATGCCAAAGAAATTCATTAAGACTAAGGCCATAGGAGGCCATGTCCCATGGGAGGGACCCTGTATTTGCACAAGCTGTAATTTTTAAGAAGAATCCAAGCCAGAGATGTTCATTAAGGACTGTGTCCAGTGGGAGGGACCTTGTATTGGCAGAAGCTGTAGCTGCTGGGAAGAACCCACACCAGAGAAATTTGTTTATGACTGTGTCCCGTGGAAGGGACCCCGTATTGAAGCAGGGCAAGACTGCAAGGAGTCACAGAATCACAGAATTTCAAGGGCTGGAAGGGATCTTGAATAATCATCTACTCCAACCTCCCCTGTCAGAGCAGGACCACCTAGAGTAGGTGACACAGGAACTCTAAGACCATCTGTGAGAGACTAACCACATCCCCCATTACCTGCCCCCCTGAGCCTTTAAGGGGGAAGGAAGTAGAGTTATCGGGAGCAGTGAGCTGAGCTTAGCCCAGGAAGAAAGGATGGAGGGGAGAGGGAGATCTTAAAGTGCTGGTTGTAATTTTTTCATCATCCTGTTCTCTTTTTGTTTTTTTTCTGTTCTGTTTCTTGTAGGTAGTAGAATACACTTTCCTTACTTTCCTCTCTAAGTCAAGTACTGGAGTCTGTTTTGCCCAGAACCATAATTGCCCTCCCTGCCCTTGTCTCAATCCACAATGTTCTTGGTTATCTTTTTTGTTTTCTCTCATCTTGCTGGGGCCTCCACCATCCTAAGGAGGGTGGGGGTGGTTGGGGGGGGCAGTGAGAAAGAGACTGTCATGGTGCTTTATGGCTGGCTGGGCAAAACCACAACAACTGAGGGAGGTCTGAGATCCTATGCATTTGTAGATGAAAGAATTACCTGAAAATTCTGGCAGTAAATTAACTTTGGGTATGTTGCTCTTTACCACAATATACCTGTTCTACTCTCATCATAAATTTGACCAATGTGACAATGTCTTGATTTTCTCCAAAAAGCATTCATGAAGAGCCTGGCATCTTCAGTACAAATTACATTAGCTTTTGTAATTTTTAAAAACTTAGGATTCAGTATAAAAGTTTGTGGCAATAAGGCACAATAATTTTTTTCTCAGCTTGCTTTGCCAATTTAGCTTTATTTTCCATAATTAGAAAATGCTTCCTTAAAATTAAGAATTATATGAAGGGACTTTTCATACTTTTTTTTCTTTTTCCATTTGTTTGCAGAAAAAAATCTAAACAAACCATGAAAGAGGAGATTTGGGATCTCCAGTACAGCAATGAAACAGAATCAAAAGGTGTCAGCATACTCTCTGGTACAACAAATTTGATCGTTTTATCTATTCGAAGAAGTTCTAACACTCTTTTATATTGTGCTCTGCAACCACGATCCCGCATCTTTTACTTGATCAAATTCATCCAGAGAGGAGCGCAGAAGACTTCCCTTCCAAATCAAGTAGCAAAGCAGCAAAGTTTATTGTTGCCTTAGAATATCTGCAAAAGCTGTTTTAACAAGAGATTCTACTTGTCCCCCATCCTACAACTCAGGTCAGCAACAAAAATTACTTCTAGATTCAAACCTTCATGAAGTTCTGGGTTATTTCAGTTCAAGTGTTTTCATCAGAACTGCCTTTGGTGTGAATGTGATAAATAAGGAGCCAAAGAAACACTTGAGCCCTAGTCAAGAGAGAAGGTTCTTATTCCCTAGCAGAAACAAAACTTACCAGTTATTGTCAAGAGTCACACATAAAACAAATGAGAGGTGGAGCTGCCTCAAGTAAATATATTATGTCTTTCATCAGAGAAGTGTGGACTGAATAATAGCTCTGACAAAGACCAGCATCTCTAAGATCAAGATTACAACACATACCAACAGACCAGAGGGGAAAATATCTCAGCTAAAGACCAAACACAAAAATCACTTGTAGCTGTCATTATCAATCAGCCAGAGAACTGCTCCTTAGAAGGTTGTTGAGGCACATGGTCTCACCCCCATGCTATTATATTATATCTACAAGAAAGACACGGAAGTCACACACCAGTACCCACAGACATCCACATGTGCTGAATTCATTAAAATCATATTGTGCTTTTTACTGTCAGGTTTTTTATCTGTAGGAAAGTGTCCTCTCCCGGATGTTTTCTCACCCCATTTCCCAGATGCTGAGGGCTCTGCCTCCTTCTTCCTGTGGGTAACTGAAAAAAAACCCACAAGAAAGGTCATCGTTCAATCTCTGTTTTGTCTCTTACTATAATAAAATGATCTTCCTTTATATAACAGTTTTATATGCTTGACAGCTATGCTTGACAGTTAGTAATAAAAATCAAGTCATAATCTGCTTTCAGTTAGAAGAGTCATCTTGAAACCCTTTGGTATTCTTGTCAAAAATAATAATTGCTCACTGTCAACATTAACCTCCTTGAGCCTGCAGAACCATCATTCTTGTTGCTCAACTTTGGAAGTATTACTGCCTTCAAAAATCTGCTGTTGAGGTAATGGATGGGACACTGTTGCTGCTCTGTTGTACTAGATATTCATTCAATAGTAGTTCATGGTAACATTAACTAGGAAGGCTTCAAAACAAGTTACAGTGAAAAAATGTGGACTTGGACAGAATTAAAATAATCCATGAAAAACAATCTGCTTGCATTAAGAAATGCTGCATATACTTTTATGCAAAAGAAAAACAACAAGTGTGGGGTTTTTTTAAATGTTTTTAACCAGAAAGTCAAATCTGAACTTGTTCTACAAACTGTATTTTGGGCAAAGAGGATAACGCTTGAGATGATAAATGCAGTTTTCCATAAAACCTTTCTTCAGTACATTTTAGGTGCTAATACCTTCACTTGGATATTTTAGGATATCTGAGATATCCTAAAATACACAAAGTTGGAAATATGGAATAAGAAGTGATTAATAAGATTACTTTTTGAAGAAAAAGAAAAGGTTTTAAACTCAAATGAACTAAGTTAGAAATCCAGCCAGGTCTCCATTTGGATAAGTAACCAAACACAATACACTACAAAGTGGACATCCTAACACCATTTTAAAAAAACAAACGTTATGAACACTATCTATCTCCATTAAAAAAACGTGAAAAACAGTAATTCTATGAAAAATAAAAGAGAACAAAAGCACTAAGCTACAGAAGTTGTTCACCTTATTTCTATGCATGAATTACACAGAATCACAGAATAGTAGGGGTTGTAAGGTACCTTGAGAGATCATGTAGTCCAACCTCTCTGCTACAGTACAATTACAGTACAATTGACTTTCTTCCTCATGACTCCTTTTCCTTTAGACTGGGTAAACTGAAGGGAAAAGATATTACTGCTGTCCAGGCATTTTTCTTAGGACCCAACAAGCATCTCAATGTATTTTTCTTAGAATCATTTGAGACTTCATGACTTGCCTTGCTACCTATTTTAGACCTATCTTTGAGTGCATGGTTCCTAGTTGCATTAATGGAACTACATGTGAAAACAGTTATCGGGGCTGTGTAATGCTGTAATGGATTATTTAGTTATTTACTTATTTAGGGTAGAATAATTCTTGTCCAAATGTTTTTAAGAAAAGACTAGGCAAACATGGATAGTCCTGGTGCACTGAGTCTGCTTCAGTTCAGTCAGTTGGATTAATATTTATTCAGGACTATAAGAGCTCTACATTCCTGTGACTATTGTCCAAATTTGTATGGTTCCATCAGAGTTCCCAGTTCTCCATAAACTCAAGTCCAAGTGTCCATACTGCCATTAATAAAGATTCTATGCATTCTAGATACAATACATATGCCTTATCTTTTTATATAAGCTGTAGGACCCAATCTTTGACGAAATATTCAGTACACATCCTCTTTGAAAGACCTAGGAACCTTGTAAGTTTTAAACAGTATAAATACTTTCCCAATCTTACCTAATTATAGTAATACTTCTAAGGAAATGTGAAACTCAATCCATATGTCATTCAGAATATTTTGAATCCACAACATTTGTTCCATTTTAATCATGTCATAAATAGGTTCTTCTATACCCTATTAGCAATGTACATATTTCTGAATTCTTGAACCTCATCTTTGAATAAATATGACAATTAATAAAAATATACCATTCTTTGTGCAAGAGATCACAATGGAACACATTATCACATTATATTAAGATTAATCCTAAATGTGTTCATAATTCTAGAATGTAATTAGTTTAAAAATATTTGTACTTAGCACAGAAGTATGACATTCATAATGACAATCACAATACCCGTCAATTATTCCTGATCCCCAGTAACTGTAAAAATGTAAAAATTTGATTGGGGTTAACATGTGAAATGAAAGTTTCTGTGTGTAATGATGCTAGTAGCAGTTATGGTGTCATAAAATACCAAATTGTGCTTGTATTTTCCTAACTAGAGAGGTTCCAGAGCAGTGAAAAAGACAGTAATTTTTTTTAATGACAAACAGTGATGCAGATTTGAAGAGATCCTTAACGTATCAACACCAGTTAAAGGAGTAGTTTGAGCTTTGTCCATTGCAACAGAAACATGATCTGAAAAGATTCATTTTAAAACCTCACTGATCAAAACATTGATACAACATAGTGGTATCTTCTGCAGGTTCATTGCAACTAGATAATGTATTGTAATCTAGAGATAGAGAATTGTCTATGATGATTTCATTAGCCTGTTGAATTTAATGTGTCCAATGTATCTCCTAAAAATAGTGGGGAGATGATCTTTGACGTCAAACCATAATGTAGAAGTTGCAATTACTGTGAGCTAAATTACGGGGTGCAGACATTCTCACAGTAGTTACATGTGCTTTTCAACCTGTGGGCATGAAGCACTGTCTGTCCTGATGCTATTAGACAACTGAATGCACAGTGGTGCTGGTACTTAAAGTCCTGCCTGTTGAGTGAACGCAGCAGTGTAGACAAACATCCATCTGAAAGACACCTATAGTTATTTTTGTTGCTCATCAGACAAGTTGATTTGAAAAATGGGAGCAGTAATATATGATTGCTCTTCACGTGCTTTGGAAGGTTTTAGGCTTCCAAGTAAAATGTATTCTTTCAGTGTCCAAAAGACTGTGAGTGCAAATTGCTATAATGAAATCATTCTTACACATCCAGTACAAAGACATCACACCACCATTCTTGGGAAAAACACATTACCCAAAGAACAAATCTCTTAAATTTGTTAGAAGGGTAAACTAATAATACTCTGAATGCTAATAGATAATAATACTGTTCACAAACATTTCAGTTTTCACGTATGTGTTATTCTGGGCAGACAGAAGATTTTAAGCATTGTAACACATAAGTAGTATTGGCTTAGGACTGGGTTTGGGCTGGGATAGTGCTACTGCTAAACTATTGGCACCTTATTGCTTGCAAGGGAAAGGCTGACAGAGCCTTTACCTCACTTTTACACCTGTGTAGTTTTCCCTTTCTCCGTTATAATGAGTCATGATACTGATATTACTAAGGTAACAATCTAAGACCAGTTTTGTTGGCACAATTAATGAGATAAATGGGTCACAAAGTTATATTCAAATTATATGTGAGGGGAATTAGTACAGTTTGACACCTAACACCCAAGTGTACATTTTTGGTCTCAGTTTATCAGAAATCTTACATACTTACGAAAGGTGGCTGCTTGATCAAAACTTCAGGCATAGATTTCTGATGATTGAGAAAGAAAGAGATAGATCCTATAAATTCCTCTTCTTCTCCCCATGCTTTGCTCTCTTAGCAGTGGTTGGGCTGCCAAACTTTCATATATCACAGGTAGCAAAGCTGTGCAGATGCACAGCACACCCATTTATGAACACGACTCCCCAGGATATTTTCTTCATTCAGTGTTTGATCTTTCTATATGCCTTTTTTTTTTTTTTTTTTCATCTGAAGGACATCCAGAAGTGTTGACAGCTTGGAAAGACACACTCTAGTTGGGGGTCACCACTACTCAGAGGAATGTTGTTCTGAGTGTACATTCCTGTTACTCTAGTTCTCGAATGCCACTTCCTATGCAGCACTAGAGGAATCAGTGTATGGTGAGTATGTAATCACAAAGTACCACTGTCTCTAAGGTCAGTTTCCAGGCTAAAATAGCTTTAGGGACTTTTGTGTAAGGTCAGTTGCTACTACCCATTTTTTGAGGAAGTAAAATAGTTATCTTGTTAAACTCACATTCGTATTCCAAACATCACAGAAAGGCTACTGCAGCAGCCAGCTCCATGTCAACTTTCTGTTTCAGAGGTGGGCTACATTCATGGCTTTAATGTAGTGTGTCCTGGCTTTTTAGAGTTTTTTTGTTGTTGTTGTTTGTTTTTGTTTTTATTTTCTGTTTGCTTAGAAGTGGACAGACTAGACACTGTCTTCAGAGGGAACTTCTGAATCACAAAATACTCTGGCAAACATCAATACTTGTGCTCTGTCTAGCCAAAGGCAGCGTGTCCCAAAAAGAAACTCAAAGAAAGCTGTATTCAGCTACAAAAAACACATTCAATCCACTTCACAGAGCATTTAGTGTTGATTTGCTTAGTGCAAATGTGTTATTTGCATCAAATTCTTGTGTCTTTAGAGTAGGTAAGAAAGAGGTCAGCCAGGTAAGATTTCCTTACTTTTTTTCTAAGGACGATTGTCTTCATGTGCATGATTCTGTGTGGAAATAACAGGAAAAAATTAAGTTAGATGATTAAATTATTTAAAGACTGTCTAAAAATACAATATCTCATGTGAGATATTCTGTAATTCCATTCACAATGAGTTAATTCAATTTCTGCATCAACTTACTGCAGTTTCAGAAAAGTGCCCAGGTTACAACATATATCTGGACCTCATTTGAGTTTTCTCTTGAATTCTGAACCAAAATCCCATCGAACACTAGTCTCACTTTCTCCAATCATCACTGCTTATGAATAGGATCTTTCTTATGTTTTTCCTGCTGTTGTTGTGTGGTAACTTCCCTGCCCCCTTCTCACTGCCAAACTCATGTGAAAGCCTAATTCATCTGGGTAAGGGCAAGGGAACCCTTTGAATTGAACCTGTAATAAAGCAGCTGAACAAGCTTTTTGAGATGTGCTGCTGCACTACAATCTGCTTTTGTTTTATTCCTCTATTATTCTTGCACTTTCTTTTAAACACTGAAAGATTTTTCTTGGGAATAGACTTAAACATAAGCCTAAGGCTTATTGTGTCTCTCTTCTCTTTTCTGAGTTACTAATAGGTAAGATCGAAGGGGCATTAAATAATGGAAAAATAATCATTACTCTCATAATGACAGCTTTGCAGTTAGCCTCTCTAGAAATATTTAGAAATGCTGAAATTGTTTAATTAGAGATGGCTTAAAATGGGAGCCCACTAGTCCAAACAAAAGATTTATCACTTATTCACTATTGCATTAATCTTACAGGTATTTGACAAAACATAATCACAAACAAGCCTGCCAACATTTTTGACTGGAGATTTTTCTTTTTATTTTTTCTTTTTCTTTTTTTTCCTCCCCTCTATTTGAAGAGAGGAAAGCTGGGAGAAAAAGAGAATTGGTATTGAGTATGTCCTCCAATAGGCTAAGATCGAATCTTATGCAGGTAATATTTGAATTTTCAGTGTGTGTGTGTACACATGTGCATATGTGAACACAAAAATGTATCCAAGGACCAAGATATCAGTAACACAATTTTTTCACAAATATTGCCCATCTTTTTCATTTGCATATTATGATATCAGCTACCAGTTCTGACCCAAAATTATACACACTGAAAAGTTTTATACGTGCTACAGATATATTTTAACCAAAAAAGTTCATGGTGTCAGAATAATTCTTATTAATCCTTCAAAGTGTATCATTCCAATGACATTTTAAGGATTATAAATATATTTAAACTTTTATGATATTTGAAGGTTTCACTTTAGCCTGCTGATTTTAAAACTGCATCTACAGCCACTGACTACATTAGAAGTTATTGCAAAAGCCACTTAATAACAGGCAGATCTGTCATCCAACAGGGTGTTGATTTCAGGTCTTGTCCTACTTTACTCTTCAGTTATGACAAAAATCTTGGATGTCTAGGTCTGGAAGAAAAAAATATAATCCTAGTAATGGAAAAACATCTGCCTTAGTAACAAAATTCTTACCTGAGTAATGTCATCACAGAATTACAAATATTTCTGTTTCCAAAATGTAACTTTATCTTTCTGCAGTGCTGCACTTTCTTATTCAAATTCCACTGGTTTAACAGTGGCCAAGCTATTATACACAGTTGACTGCACGAGGAAACTAAATATATATGAAGAGTTTTGTGCGCCGACTTATTCCATAACTTATGCAGATCACTGAAGAGGATCACTCTAATCACAAAAATAATTTAACTGGTGATAACACTTACATGCAAAAAGACATGAGGCTCAAAGATGTAGTTTTTTCCTTGTTATGATATAGTGCATTAACTAAGAGTTAAAGAACTAAAGCAAATTACCTAGTTAAACTGCAGTACCTTGGTTGTCTCTGGATATATTTACCTAAGTATCCTGCAGGTTAAGGGTAGTCATTAATGTTTATAAGACAAATGGTGAGCAATATTTAATCACACTTTTTGGAAATAGAAGAAGAATAGTACTAACTTTACTTTTTCCCAAATCATTAATTGAAGACAATTTTCTCAAGACTCTTCAGGGGAGATCTAAGCCATGTTTAGTAAATAAAAATTATTTTTTAATTGCAACCACTATCCCCAGGATTTTAGGGATTGATTTTTTCAGAAAAAAATGTCAACCAAGATAGTTACCACTTTTTAATACAAAACTTCTCACAAGGTGTTCCCTGTCTACTTTACCTCCTATCCTAGAAGGCAGTAGCTAATCCCATACTTTTTTATGTTTGCCTTTCACAACTTGAAGCCTTATATTTAAAACAGAGAGCTAGATTTGATACTAGCTGTTACCCTGCTGTTCTCTGATTGTAATTGGAAGAGGACGCAGTTTGTGTCTTTGGAGGGCATTAGAGTTGGTGATCACACAGCATAGGGTCAGATCTCTAGCTGGCAATAACTGATGACATTCTACTGAAGCTTCTACTGCTGCATTGATCCAGAATGGCTGAGGCTCTGATCTGGTAACCAGAACGATGAGTTCTAGTCTCTGGCAATACTGGGAAACTCTTTCAGGAAACTTAGGATTGGATGTAACTATTGTAACTTGGATTCTGCTTTGTGATAGCTGTTGGCACTAATGTCAACAGCTGATGTCAACTTTCTAATGGCAGAGCAAGAAAGAAGCACCATCAGCACAGTCTGCTCATGCTGCTGCTGTTTCTGATGCTGACACTTTTGATGTCCTGAAAGCTGTTGCGATTACATCCTTCTCTGTTGATGCCACGGCACATCCTTGGGATAAAAGCCAAACAGCACTTTCTTTGCACTCTCCTGCCAAGATAATTTTAACCCCCTATACTCCTTCAAAATATAAAATCACTTATTTGGGCTGAGATTAAATTTCTGTGGAACTTACAATTTACTTAAAACAATCCCTCTAAAGGAGTGGAAATACTCATACACTGTCCCAGGATGGGTAATCAATCAGATTAATTCATGGCATATTAGCTGAACAAGTCTGGTTCTGTAATGACCAAAACCATGGCTTTTCAATTCAGAAGTTGTTGAATATATTATCTCATCTTTTCAAAATACTTTCACTTCTGTGTTGCGTGCCTGGCTTCCTGACTTAATAGTTACAATAGTATATTCACCTGCATAAACTAGACATAAAAGAAGTTTCCATATTATTTTTTTTTTCATGGAAAATGAGCTAAGGGAGTCAGACGTTTGGCTTTGTGAAACCTCATCAGTAAGATTTTTCTTTTTTTTCCAAACCAAGAGGAAATATGGAATTCATGTTCAGGTACTTGTTTTGACTGACTCATTGAAACTGGGACTAGTGGCTGTCAGTGGAATATTCCACTTATGAGTCATCTCTAATTTTTCTCAGTACAGTCAGAAATCATGTGTCTTTCACCTTCTCTGTATACTCTAACCCTGTTCGTTATGGTCAGATTTTTCTATCTTGTCAACAGTACAGTACTTATACTGATTGCCAACTATTTATTGAAGATTATACTATTTTATGAAAGTGTGGCTGTTTGACTTCTGGCTTGGGATGAGAAAAACAAACACATTTTAAAATTATTTGTGACTGAAAAGGTTTATAATACACAAATGCCAGAAACATGGTGATTTGAAAAAGCCTAGAACTAGAAAAGGTTAGAAAACATTTGTAAAAATACAGCATAGAAAGTTATGTGTGGAAAATGGTCAAGTCCACTGCCAGTTAAGAGAGCAACAACAATTTAAAAAATCCTAGACTCTGATGTCTATTCTACCAGCACCTCTACCCTTAAGTGGGAGTGAAACCTCTATTTTTTTCTTCGTTTTTTTTTCTTGTGACTATTTCTCCTTTTCCCTTGTGTTCTTTTCATCTTCCTGAAGGACTTAAATGAAGTTGATAATATTTTCTAAGTTTAAAAATATCTGTCTGGTAAATATCTGTCTGGTAATAACAATAGGAGATTGTTTGAAGATCTTCTTTACCCAATCGGGGATTTTGGAGACTTTGAGTTTGCTTGGAGAGCTTGAAGTGGAAACGTAGTGCCTGCAGACTCACACAGCTCTTCCATCTGCTTTGAAATTTCTTTTTAAAATAAGCTATCTTAGAATGTTAAGGGAGCTCTGTGAATGGAGCACAAAAATCCTGTTAAAGCATTTAGCAGACAAATAAAGTTTTAAAATCTGGACTTATATGTGGTCATTCAGTTAAAATGACTTTGATGTTTCAGGTTTTTTGCATCTCTTAAAACATATGAGCAATTGTTATTTTTCAACAAAGCACAACAGCTTTGAAACACTGAAATACCTTGTTTCTCATTACGCTGGTCAATAAACATCAGGGTGAACTTAATCTCTTTTTCATGCAGTAAGAATTTATACATTGTAATTCTTTATGAGTTTATAGTTTTTTCTAGCACAAACCAAAAGACAGTAAACGTTATTTTGATTGATGTGTTTTCAGGGAACTTCTTAAAGTACTGCATTTGAAACATGCTACACCAGCCTGTAAGCACCAATAGAGAGATATGAAATCAGTGAAATTAATAGAAAGAACAGGATTTGGTCCGTGTCACATCTCTGCTAAGACAGAAATATTGAGGAAAGAATACTTTTATAAAACTCAGTTATTTTAATTATTGAAACATTCTAGCAAAAGCATTGAACAGATACTTTGAAAATGTAATTGAACTTAATGCCCCAAATAAAAAAGAAACGCACTGGGTCTGTTAACATCAAAGCTTGCATTCACAATCTAGGCCTTGCAACTGATAAGCTCCTTCTGGGGAAAAAAAAAAAAATTGGAAAAATCTCCATATTTCACTATCACTTGAGTAAAACTGACATGATAAAAGCAAATATGTGAAGAAAGAAAAGGCAAAGTGGGGTCAGGTTCCAGCTCCCAGCAATATCATATCATACAAAGACTTAAAGTAATGAACTTCATTAAAAAATAAATTAAGTATTTCTTAGGCAGCTACAAATGAGACTTTTTTCCATAAACTCTACTGAAATGTTGCTATCGCAGTATCAAAGCAAATAAGCAACAGAGACATTGAAAGCAACACTGTTCAGATAGATGTTTCTATGCTGTTGTAAAACACAAATGGTTAACATAAAAGGCATTTTGTTCTAGCAGATGATTTAAATCAGTTTGGGAGATTTATAGAAGAATTAATTTTCATGTTGATCCACAAAGAGACTCTACTAGTCAAGTGATATGTTAAGAATGACTGAAAAGTATTGCCTTAAAAACCATTAATGTTACTAAAAAATTTTCAGATTAATTTTTATATTAGACATACTAGACAAATCTTCTAGGCCCTAAACTCTTTGCAGAGATACTGGAGGCTTTCCCATTCTCAGTATTTCCATGGAAGCTGATAGTGTTTGTCTTTCAACATAGAACTTATGTAAGTACAAACATATACTATAAAATACAAACACACGTTTACTTCCTCAATATATATTCAATACACATACAGGTTGATCAGACAATGTTAGATGTGACCTGGATTAAAAATAAAACTGCAAAATTGGTTAGTTTAAGCCTGGGTCATTTCAGTGGACCATGTCTGTGTCACTGTCTTTCGAATAGCTGCATCAGCCCACTCAGAGAGCCACAAGCTGTACTGGCTGTAGACATAGACAGCTACCTCTTGATTTGGTTTGTATATCAAAGACAGTATCATGTTGACCTGCATTTTCAAGGACAGAGATATAATGCTTACTTTTTGCTGCTGTTAGCATTATATTTGGTTGCAGTAAAAGAGAACCACCATTATAGATGTTTGTAAAGTCATACATGTTGCATGAATTGACCTAGAAATCCAGGATCTGTTGCCCTACTCATTTTTGTGCATAAATTACTAAAAACACTGACATAGACTACAAATATTAATTGTGATATTCTACTCTTATTGCTAGTAGCTCAGGTAAAGTTAATTGAAAGAAGTACACACACCCTGGGTTGATGGAAAATGCACATCTTCAAAACTATAGTTATAAACATTTCCCTCTCAAAAATATACAGAGCATTATATGGCTTGATGCTACTTTGCAAAATCCAAAAACAAGAAATCAACAAGAATAATTTTTTTTTTAAATGAAAAAATAAATAAATATTCCAGGATGCATTCATTTCAGAAAACTTTTGCTCTCCTGATTTGACCTTGAAAGCACAAGCCAGAGTACTTTTGTGGAGTTATCTTTTTTTTTCCTTTTTTAATAAAAAAGAAAAAAGACAATTATTTACATTTTCCAAAATTCTCTTTTTAACTTTTTCAAGCTGACTTCTTTTGCTCTTTAAGCCATTTTAGTGCTGTTTCTAGGACTAAAAGTCAATAATACACAATCCATGCAACCTTCACAAATAGGGTTACACATATACAGAGAAGAGCACAGAGTGAACCAGCTTTCAAGCTTTCAGTTACACAAACCATCCATTACCCACAAAACAAACAAATCCCAACGTACACAAATATCTCTGAAAGGCAGATTTAGTGTGGCCAAAGAACCATGCAGTCTTTCAGGGGTCAGGATCTGAAGAATTCTCATAATAGATCATGAATACACAACTTCCTTCATCCTTATTTCTGAAAAATTACAAGCTGTGCACATGGCTACAAGTTTCTTGATGACAACACTCAGGTTCATTTCCTCTCTTGCACATACAGCAGCTATTATTATGTATTCCTTCCTTTGAGGCACACGGTTCGTAATGTGTTCACAGGTCTAGTTATAATAAAAAAATCCCAGCTATCATTTTTGATTTCTGATATTCTGTGCTGATATATCAGAAATTAGATTATAATATATAATTTATATAATATAAATTTATATATTATATTGTATTGTATTATATCATTATATATATATAACATACATAAAGAGAAAAAAGACTATATATTTTGGCTCAACCAATAGCATTGTCCCCAATGAACAGCTACAACCAATCGGTATGCAATGCATTTGAAAAAAACATGGGTATCGATTACTTTTTTCTAAAAGATGAGACCACACCTCTATTCTTTCTCACAAATAAATTATGTGACCTAATTTTCTTTTAAAAAGACTGTCTCTAGGCTTGCAGATAGCTTAACTGCAATTCAGCCCTTGCCAAGAAACAACTTGCTGTTCATCCAGAGCACTAATTCTTTACATGGACCTTGACTCGGCAAAGTTGAGAGCATTTACTTAACTTCAGCATGTGTTTAATTAATTTGCTGAGCAGGAATGCAATTCTATTTCCACTCTGTGTTTAACTGAAACTCAATTGCTTAGCAAGTGTATTTAATTTTCCATCACTTTGTGGAGACCTAAGGTTTTATGAGGAAATGCATATCCTTGACTGTAGATACTCTTTTATTTCGTACAAGTTATTAATTAATTGATCTTAAAATAAAAATTATCCCAATCTTCCTGAGGACAAATACATACATTTTCCCCATACATGCACAGTACACACATATATATACACACATATATATTTTAATATACAATACATTCTCTGTATATTGATTGAAAAGACAGTTGTCTATTTCAGTGCAAATTTTGCCAGACTATGGTACAGTCATGAAAGTAATGAAGCAAGTTCGTTATGCTTAAAATGAACTGCTGGTGCTGGATGTAGGGGGGTAATTTTGTTTTGTTTTGTTTTTTCTAAAAAAGGCACATTCATCTGCTAATCCAGTTAATTCCTACTGCTGATTCACAAGCAGTTTCAATTATTGTACTCTATATCCAAATGCTTGTGCCAATTTCTGTGAGCTTGCAATCATGTTTCACATATCCTATAACCACTTTTCAAAGTCTTTGTATTCTCTCATGTTGTGTGAAAGATTCTGTGAAACTGAAAGAAAAGAATAATTTCTTACAATGTACAGTAAATTTCAGAAAGCATATTGGGAAATAGATTTTTTTTAAAAAATAATTTTTAATACGTGATATTTTTCAGATTTCTTTTTCAGACTTTTCAGATTTTTTTCTTTTGGAATTAGATCAAATTAAACATGAAATTTCTACTTCTTTCTAAATTTATTTTTTTAATATACCACAGATCTTTCTAATTCAATAATACCTGGGGATGGTTCAAATCTACTTATTTTTAATATTTCTGCCACTGGCACATGAAAAAAATGCTGATGATCAGGATCTAATCCAGTTTCCACTAACTTCATAGAGAGCTGGCCTAAAGTCTAAGTAGTGCAAAAAAAAGATAATATAATTTTAGGTATAAATACTTACCTATTAGAAAACATTTGGAGTTTGTCATAATTCAAGTAACTAAGTATGCAATGTAATAAACATGTGCACTACATGTAACAAACCAGGCATGTAACACACAGATAGGTGGAAATGGCATGGTGTGATGACATTGGTGAGCAGATAAGACAATCATGCCAAAGTGTTCTGCAACAACAGCGTGTACTAGATGTTCAACAGATTCTATGCATTTATACAGGCTGCAGTGACAATAAAGCCNAATTGCTTAGCAAGTGTATTTAATTTTCCATCACTTTGTGGAGACCTAAGGTTTTATGAGGAAATGCATATCCTTGACTGTAGATACTCTTTTATTTCGTACAAGTTATTAATTAATTGATCTTAAAATAAAAATTATCCCAATCTTCCTGAGGACAAATACATACATTTTCCCCATACATGCACAGTACACACATATATATACACACATATATATTTTAATATACAATACATTCTCTGTATATTGATTGAAAAGACAGTTGTCTATTTCAGTGCAAATTTTGCCAGACTATGGTACAGTCATGAAAGTAATGAAGCAAGTTCGTTATGCTTAAAATGAACTGCTGGTGCTGGATGTAGGGGGGTAATTTTGTTTTGTTTTGTTTTTTCTAAAAAAGGCACATTCATCTGCTAATCCAGTTAATTCCTACTGCTGATTCACAAGCAGTTTCAATTATTGTACTCTATATCCAAATGCTTGTGCCAATTTCTGTGAGCTTGCAATCATGTTTCACATATCCTATAACCACTTTTCAAAGTCTTTGTATTCTCTCATGTTGTGTGAAAGATTCTGTGAAACTGAAAGAAAAGAATAATTTCTTACAATGTACAGTAAATTTCAGAAAGCATATTGGGAAATAGATTTTTTTTAAAAAATAATTTTTAATACGTGATATTTTTCAGATTTCTTTTTCAGACTTTTCAGATTTTTTTCTTTTGGAATTAGATCAAATTAAACATGAAATTTCTACTTCTTTCTAAATTTATTTTTTTAATATACCACAGATCTTTCTAATTCAATAATACCTGGGGATGGTTCAAATCTACTTATTTTTAATATTTCTGCCACTGGCACATGAAAAAAATGCTGATGATCAGGATCTAATCCAGTTTCCACTAACTTCATAGAGAGCTGGCCTAAAGTCTAAGTAGTGCAAAAAAAAGATAATATAATTTTAGGTATAAATACTTACCTATTAGAAAACATTTGGAGTTTGTCATAATTCAAGTAACTAAGTATGCAATGTAATAAACATGTGCACTACATGTAACAAACCAGGCATGTAACACACAGATAGGTGGAAATGGCATGGTGTGATGACATTGGTGAGCAGATAAGACAATCATGCCAAAGTGTTCTGCAACAACAGCGTGTACTAGATGTTCAACAGATTCTATGCATTTATACAGGCTGCAGTGACAATAAAGCCTAAATTTTTAGAATGCTGTAAAAGTAGTTGGGCTCAGTCCTATTGGTGAGTCTGACATGCAGTACCCTCGTAAAGCACTGTGGCACATAAAGGAGCAGGAATCGTTCTGTAAGGTTAGTCATTTAATGCTCTTAGAATTGTAGAATCATTTTAGTTGGAAAAGACCTTTAAGTTCATCAATTTCAACCACTAATGTCACATTGCCAGGCCCATCAACAAACCATGTCCCTCAGGATCTCAGTTACTTGGCTTAGCAATATCTCCAGGGATGGAGGCTCCACCACCTCCTTAGGTAGCCTGTGCCTAACAACCCTCTTGGTGAAAAAGTTTTTTCCTAATATCCAGTCTAAGCCTACTCTGGTGCAATTTGAGGCCATTTCCTCTTGTCCTATCACTCATTACTTCGGAGAACAGACTGACTCTCACCTCTCTACAGCCTCTTGCCAGGTAGTTGTAGAGACTAATCATGTCTCCTCTCAGCCTTTTCTTCTCCAGGCTAAACACTCCCAGTTCTCTCAGCTATTCCTCATAAAACTTGTGCTCCAGACACTTCTTCAGCTTTGGTGCCCATCTCTGGACATGCTCCAGTATCTCAGTGTCTTTTTTGTCGTGATGGGCCTCAAACTGAACACAGTACACAATGTGTGGCCTTATCAGTGCTGAGTACAGGGGGACAATCACTTCCCTGGTTCTGGTGGTCACACTCTTTGTTCCACAAAACAGGATGCCATTGCCCTTCTTTGCTATTTGGGCACACTGCTAGCTTCTAGTTCCAAGATACCTTCCTCCACAGTGGCACATCTGTTAATTATATTAGCTGAGCACAGAACTCCTGATGAAACCCAGAGAAAAGTAATTAGCAGCTTCACTGAGTACAGGCATTTCACCTTTTCTACAGAGCCAAACCCACAGTTCCTCTTCAAGTAATCAAACAATTAAGACACAATAAAAGATGCTGACATGCTGTGTAAGCATTGTTCCTGATTGGAGTTATCGCAATTATTTTTTCATGTTTTTCCCTTAAATGAGAAAGATGTCAGGTGGTTACTCAAACACTGAGTTACCTATTTACGTTTTAGAACAAACCGTTTAAATGGTATTATATACAGATGTCTAAATATTTTGAAAATATCTGATTATGGAAGTAAAATGAAACTACCTGTTTAAATTTGGAGAGTTTATTTAAAATCTGTATGTACAACTGAAATTGGTTGTTAGTTGATACACTGTGGAGAACGAGGCTTATTTGCAGAGTATATGAAGTGCTCGGATTTCTGTTTGAATTGGGAAAGCAATACATTTGAATTTTCATTAGACTGTTCCATTTTTACAAAAATGATTCATTGTATAAAAACAGTAGTAAGTGGCTTACTCTCTGTCTTTGTCAACAGACAACTGGCAAATTGCTGGCTGAATAACATTTCTGTTAGACTACTTGTGTATGGAAATCTGACTGCTTTGCAAGCAATTTAATCAACAGTGTAAATAACCTGTGTAAAATAACCAACAGTGCAAACGCCTTTAAATAATCAAGGCTCTTCAACGTACATAAAATATGCTTTTGTACCTACAATAGACTTGATCTTTATAACCATGATTCGTTCCTACCTATTATACTACATTGTGCTTGGTAGTAATCAATGCATATAGAAGCTTGATTCTCAAACCTACTCTCTAGTAGGTGCAATTTTTCACCTGCAGAGAATTGTGTCCATAATTTCACAGTACTAATAAATTACCAGGAAAAATAAGATAGGGTTACAAATGTAAAAGCTAGAAGCTTAGACTGAAAATTTGAGTGTGATGCATAAATAAAAATCAGTCTATGACAACAACAAAAAAAATCAGGTAATTTGCTAATGTTCATGAAAGACATCTCCCATTTTTCTTAGGCAATAAAAGATCATAGAGTTTTACAATGTGGTGGAAGTTTGGAACTATCAAAATTCAGATGTTTTATGCAGCATAATGTATTTCCAAGTTTTCCCATCAATATACAAGTGATGAATATGTGTGTGATTTGCTTAATTACACAAACAGTGTAGTATTTCCCTATGTTCCCTGCCAGATGACATCAAATAGTGAGAGGAAAAGGAGCTGGAAGAGTAGCAGACAGGTAGAGGAAAGATCTTAGGATATGATGCCAATATTAAAAATATGGCAAAGTAGCAAATGGAAATGGGTGCAAACGAAAATGGGTGCAAATATTACAGATACCCACTTAGAGCTTTCTTTAGACTCTCAGAAAATGTGAGAATCAACTGATTGTGCACATTTTGCTATAAAGTGTCTTTAGCTGCATATTTATATCATGTGTATTTTTAAAAAAAAAAGTTTGACAATTTAAGAAAAAGTATTTGCAGCTTTTCATTAATTTTTGAACATTGCAAAAGTTATATGCAAAGATAATCTCAGTCTTGTAGTTTATAGGCAGTAAGCTTTTATTAAAAAGGAAATTATTGAAGATGGATGAGTTTAGAAGAAGATACTTTCAAGGAAACAAATCTCAGCTTTAGGCAATCTTAGCAGCAGAATGTACTAAGTAGTATGAAAGAGCTAAAAAGATCCATTACCAGTAAAGAAGTTACGTGAGATTAAAAAGTCTTTACAAAGAAGCCTCTTAACATATAATATGGTCAAGTACTCACTTTGTTGAAAATTAAGGAATACGCCATTTAATCTTGAACGAATCTACTTCTTATACCTTTTATTCTGTCTTCATCACACTTTCTCTTCCCAAGCACCTGCAACAGGGAGTTCTATGCACAAATCAAGGTTGAGATCTAAGTTAGATTTAATATTTGAAGTGAAGCTGCAGTTTTGTCAAAGATAGTATTTTGTAAATGGATGCTATTTAAAGAAACTGACTGATTGGATCATTGATTACATTTCTTTCACTTTTCAGTGGTTTTGGCTTCATCTGTTTTGCGCATAGTCATACAAAACCAAAGAAAGAAGTCCAATTAATTTAATTCTTTAATTCTCTAGGTACAGATGTTTATGAACCCAGAATTTCTGTTAGAGGTTACTAACAGGTTATTTTACAGTGTTCCAACTATTCAGATACTCTTACTCATATTCAGTAGGTGAAACAGTCTTAGAGATGGTCCTTCTGTTTACCATACTTTAACTAAAAATACTACAGTAAAGAATAAAGACCCATGAAAGATATTTCTGTCTGTTCCCAAATATTGCATGTCTAATAGGAGAAAATGAAACTATTTCACATTTCTGTCATGGGTTTGTACTGTGACTGAGATCTTAAATACCTCTGTGTATAAGTAGCATTCAGTACAATCAGTATAGACAATTTAGATTATTATTATATTAGCCACCACAGTCAGCTATTTCAGAGAAATTGTCATAAAGTAGGTTATTATCACTTGTATTTATCCACATAAACTTTATTATTAGTCCTCCAGAGCTCATATCAGAGACAGTTATCTGTTCATATCAGAGACAGCTTTCTTTTATGTAATTCAGTCTTGTGGCAATCATAGCACCTGCCTGTTGTACACTTTTTCTCCCAAATTCATTCACTGCATAGCACCAAAAAAGATCTGAGAAAAGTAATGGAAGATTAGCCCAAGTAGCTATAGACGAAACAGTGAAGTTTTCAGATGAACTGGGGTTCGTCTCATCTAAGCTTAGATGTTCACATTGCACTTGTCCATTTCTGAGCTAAGATGTCTAGACTGTGTCTACAGCCAATAGGCCTTCCAAGAGTGTGGATCATTTCACCCATTTTCAGAATTCCTTTGCATGAAATTAATCACTCCCAGAACTTATTTTTCTCCACAGATCATAGAGACCATCAGAATGTGTGACTCAGATGTAAATATCTATGTTGTACTATCCTAAAAATAGATGAGATTAATCCCACTTGTGGATTTTTATCTACACTACATGACCTCTGCAACTACTAATGGGAATTACACCTTGGTAGGCCCTGGAAAATAAACCAGTATAGCCATAGAGGCTTAATGTGTCCTTTGTCCTCACGCTGAGCACTATCTCCTTTCATAAATAGCTTGAAATGGAAATTCTCAAAGTGCAATACACTGTTTGAGATGGGAAAATGATAGTATTTCAATTGGCCTCGTAAAGAACAGATATAAAGAAGAGAAAAAGCATTTTTCTTGTAGTTTTAAAGACCTTTCTCCTTACTTAAATAACCACACTTAATTTCAAATCACTAGGTGAGAAAGGCTCATTTGATTTTTGAATCTGTACTAGATTGATTTAAATACACATTTTCATATGATCATTACTGGTATATCATTTCCAAAGGGTTACTATTCAAAATTCAAGCAAGTAATTTGGAACTTCATATCTAATATGTAGCAATTAACACTCTTGCTACTTACCAAAATTTTCAGTTTCAACTTAAATACAGGAAAAAAGAAATAAAGTTTGGTTTAAGTTAACTATTTCTGAGAGTAACATTGGAGTTCCTTTCTGTTCCTGCTGTTGTGCTATGATTTACATAGTCTTTCAACACTGAAAAAAAAAAAAATTGTTGAGAAATATGGCAGTTAAACAAAATGTTAATTTTCTGTTATGTATCAATGTAGCTGCATCCACTTCTGACATTTCTATTCAAAACTCTAATTAAAGGCAAATTTTTGTGTATCCAACTGAGATTTCTACAGGGCTCAGAAATAAGTTCATTGTGATATTTGCTTGAAGATCAGAAAAAATGCCAAAAGTTTACAGGTGGAGCTTAACAAGCTACAGTAGAAGGTATGTGAATTAGAAATAAAACGGAATGTTCTCCTGTGTATCATCAGAGGCTTAGCATTAGGACCATCCATATCTTGTCAACAAATGAGGAAGACCTTGTTAAGATTATCCAAGGTGATACGTGGTGTTTGCATACTTAAAAAGTGGCAAAGGAGAGCTGTTGGCTACTTTACAGTTACACTAACCATGAAAATTCCATAGAAATATATGTAGAAAGCAAGGAGAGACATAGGAACAAAAAAAAATAGATGAGAGAGCTCTATTGTTCTCAGTCACAGTGATGGGCCAGGATTACTGGTTAAAGGTGAAAAAAAAAGTAAATAATTTTTAAATGCTTTAAATGCATGGTAAGTTCTAAGGACTTTAGGTATACTTTAAGAGTAATAAACAATGCTTCCTATTTTGCAATTTTCATTGTGAATCTCAAAGTTTTATGAAAGGCATGGAAGGCAAAGACTCTGGTCTCCAGAGCATTAGTGTGATGAATGGTGACATGAGGCTGCCGTGAACACAATAATCTGCATATATCATTTACTATTGGTTACTTGCAAGATGAAAGATAATAACAACATAAGCATACACACCTTGTTTTGATTACTTGCTTAGAGACCTAAAAAAAACCCCAAAGCTTTCAGAAATTCTGCTTTATATAATGATGTGAAATAAAACCAAGTGTAAAAATCCCATTAAAAAAATTATAGATGAAAAATATGAGGACAGAGTGTAATTTATTTTCTTTTTTGTATCTCACCATATAATAGAGAATTTAGGAATGAGAAAACCCAAACAACCTACTCCCTCCCTATATCTTTTGCCCCTGAAACAGTATTTGTGCTCTTATGTACATCTTCAAATTCACATTTCAATGAATCTAGTGACATTTGTCAATCAGTTACTCTGTGAGAACAAAACAGGAGAGCTGCACTTCAAGAGCTTAAAGACAGATTACTAGCACTGTATGAGAAATCTGGAGTATCTAAGAATTTATAATAGAGGAATATTTCAAAAAAAGTCTGCATAGGGTGAGAGAAGCTAGTAACACCGATCAAACCTTTAGATTATGAGAAGAAGAAACAGGTAACATTTTTATGAGATCTGCAAAAGTTGTTCTGATCCAGAGTCATTTAGGAATTCTGATTTTCAGTTATGAGGGGGTTTTATGAGGTGATCTGGCAATCTGCATCAAACAGTTGTTCAGGCAGCTTCTACACACAGTAAGCAGGTCCTAGGCAGAACATGTCAAGAGTAGTTTTCTTGGCTCATGGCTAAACAAGTAAGGATTTATGTAAGATGGAATAAACAAATATTTTCACAAAGTCTCCAACCTTTGATCAGACAGGAAAAAGGAAACCTCTGTTTCAGAACTGAGGATAACTACAAAAAATCTCTGAAAGAGAAGACTGACATTGTGATTAAACCAGACCATCATCAAACCTCTCATCTCTCTCATAATCTCATTCAGTATGGAGAAAGTAAAAACTAAAACTGCACAGACAGTGTGTCGCTAACAACTTGAAAACAACCTGTAACGTGATGAGGTACCATAAGGGCGAGGATTACATGGCTTTTGGAATCTTAATTAAACTGAATTTGAATTTATAAAGATTCTCCAGATATGTACATGACATATGGCTGACTGATTTGCTTCCAATTCTTTCTGCTCTGCCTTTGGACAATATACTCATAGAGGTACTAATGGTCTTTCATAGAATCAATCATAGAATGGTAGAGGTTGGAAGGGACCTTTAGAGATCACCTAGTCCAAAACCCCTGCAGAAGCAGGACTACCTAAAGCAGGTCGCATAGGAATATGTCGCATAGGAACAGCTATGTAGATTCTTCATTCAAACAGTCAGGAGCACTAATAAGTGGTGTCCCTAAGGAGTTCATATAAGGACTGATACTGTTCAATGTCATTATTAACAACATAAACAATGGAATTGAATGGACTCTCAGCAAATGTGCAGATGTCTCCAAGCTGAATGATGTGGTTGACACACCTGAGGCACAGCATACCATTCAGAGGGACCTGGATAAGCTTGAGAAGTGGGCCTATGAGAACCTCCAAGGCCAAGTGCAAGGCCCCGTATCAAGACAGGCTGGAGGATGAAGGTACTGAGAGCTGTCCTGCAGAAAAGGATTTGCAGGTATTGGTGGATGAAAAACTAAGTCTGAGCTGGCAGTGTGCACTTGCAGCCCAGAAAGCCAATTGTATGCTGGGCTACAACAAAAGCAGTGTGGCCAGCAGGTGAAGGCGGTGATTCTACCCCTCTGCTCTGGTCTGGTGAGACCTGCAGTGCTGCATCCAGCTCTGGAGTCCACAGTATAAGACAGACATGGCCCTGTTGGAGTAGGTCCAGAGGAAGGCCACGAAGACAATTAGAGGATTGTACCACCTTGCCTGAGAACAGGCTGAAAGAGTTGGGTTGCTCAGCCAGCGAAGGCTCTGGGAAGACCTTACTGAGGTCTTCCAGTACTTAAAAGGGGCCTTATGGGAAAGATGGGAAAGGATTCTTTATCAGGGAGTCTAGTGAAAGGAAGAGAGGTTTTTAAACTGAAAGACAGTAGTTTCAGAAGATATAAGGAAGAAATGTTTCAGGATGAGTATGGTGAGACACTGGACCAATTAACCAGAGAGGTTGTGGATGCTCATTCCTCAAAGCATTTAAGCTTTTATTGACTGAGGCTTTGAGCAACCTCATGTAACGGAAGATGCTCCCGCTCTTGACAGGATGGTTGGACTAGAAAATCTTTCAGGTCTCATCCAACCCAAACTATTCTGATTCTAGGAAAATCATTCAGTAAAAAAAAGTGATAATTTTTAAGTGGTTCAGCTTCATTGTATGACTTACTCTAGCATCACAGAAAAAGCCTGTTCTAACATAAAGGAGAAGCTAAAGTGAAGATGAGATCAATGAATTTGGTCTGTGATAACAATTCCGTTGACAGCAGTGCCACTAATGTTGGCTTAAAATTCTGATAAAATAAGGACTTGAAGGACCAGAACTATTTTCTGGCAATCAGAATTAATGATATATGGAAACTCAGCTTTTTTTCATATATAGTAACTGAAGAACTTTAATAAAAGCTAGTGATTCACAGATACCCCAAACTGCTTGGTCCTTAACTATAAAGCTTTCAAGACTTGTGCAGTCACACATAACTGTCTCAAGGTACAAATGGAGAAAATAAGTTGTAGCAATTCTCAGACTTGAGCGATCAGTTGCTATGAAAAGAAAAAATTAAAAAAAATCTGAAATACATCAATTAGTGTATAAGCATCTACAAAAATAAGACAGTAATATATACAAAGAGAACAGAAGAGATAAATGTATTATCATACAGTATATAAAATGTATGTGTAGTTCACTGGCGTGTAGTTCATGGAGAAAATATTATATTGCTACCATTATTCTTCACTCAATTTCAATACTTTATAACTTTATAACATTGCAAAATTTAGTTTGGGGTTTTTTTTGGCCTAGAATTTAGAAACAGGTTGAACTAAAGCAGAGTACACACAATGTTTATCACATAGGATTTAGATGTATGACTAATATATCAAACTAACAGGCACTTAGGTGGATTTGGTCCTCACTACGTTCCTGTGCTTGAAATTAAACACATGCATTATTTTTTAATAAAAATGTAAGCTACAATTATGCCATGGACAATTAAAGCCAATACTGCTTGAAAACTGAAAAGTAGGTTTAGTATTTCATCTTACAGAATTTAAATTACATTTTTCATGTCTGATTAATGAGAAACCTTTCAGAATTGCAGCACAGTATACATACTTTTGTTTGGGTAGGTTTTTTTTTTCTCAGGCTTGACAGAGGGGTCAGGTAAAGGCAGCTTTAACACAGCAAGAGCATATGAATAACCAGATAACTGAGGCAGTACGGAGAACAGTTCTCCACCCTTTCATCCCTGTAGACAGTATTTGTCCCTTTGATCCCTGAGCAGATCAAACAAAATCCACTAATCAATTATTTCCTTTTTTGTCTTTTAGATGCTGCTACAGGCTTTCAAATAGTGATTGCTAAGTACTTCAGGAATATTTTATTTGTTTACTTTTATAAAACAAATGTTTACCATAAAGGAATATTTTTTCTTTTTATGGCACTCAACATCTAAAACCATAATGGAAATAACTGAATTTAAAATAGTTGTGACAGCTTTTTAGTATTAATTACTTTGAATATAAATATTGGAAATATATCAGAAACTTAATTTTTAAAAGCAAATGGATTTTGGAGCACTGGAACAGGCTGCCCAGAGGGGTTATGGAGTCTCCTTCTTTGAAGATCTTCAAGACCCACCTGGACGCATTCCTGTGTGACCTGCTTCTGCAGGGAAGTTGGACTAGATGATCTCTAAAGGTCTCTTCCAACCCCTACCGTTCTATGATTCTATGATTCTTACACTGATGTTTTTTTCAAAACTGATGAATTCTGGACAGCATAGTTTAGACTCACTATCTCACCATTTTGAGATATCCACGTTCTATGGAGGTGTAGGTTAAATGGTTAATATCAGAGTTGTGAAGAATGTGAACCAGTTTAATTGTGTGAAGGGAGAAGTAAATTGTCTCACTGTAACTCAGGAAAGAGGGCATATTGTTTTTAGCAGGAAAGCAGAAAGAGGTTTTCAATGATGAGAAACAAAAAGACTATAGAATTTCCACACTTTTCAGTGAAAGAAGCTCTTAATCTCATCTGTTAATATTTTTCCATTAAACTGCATACTTTCCATTTTCCAGATTGATGAATTGAATCTATGACCTAAAAGACAAAGGAGAGCATGAACAAAACTAAAAAAATTATATAAAACTCTAATGAAATATTTGGGTGATTATTGGCTCTTATTATTGATTATATTTCCTTTGTGGTTTCAGCTATGATCCCTATGAGACAAGAGGCACCTTTAACTGTACGTTTGTAGCAGGATTTCTGCTGTGCATAGATGTCATAATTACAACAGTTCTTAGTGAATATCTCTGTCTTTAATAAACTCTTCCTATAAAATAAGTTCATCGCATCAGCTACCTTAATGATTAATAAACATCACCATGCTTAGAAACGTTTGCTCTTTTCCATATTGTTTATGTATATTCTCAATCACTTTCCATGAATTAGAGAAAAGTAAATCTTTTCTTCTTCTTCCCTTGTTTTTCTCCCTGCAGTTATTTAGAAGTCCAGTTCATATATCGTGCCCTACTTTGATAAGAAAGAAATACTATTGATATTTTTTATTTCAGTTTGAGAAAAAGCATGTTTGTTTTTGTTCATAGATTTAAAGCCCCAAAATGGACCAGTACCGTAAATAAAACATGCAATCTCATTTTAAAAATTTATTACAAGGAATTTTGTTTATGATTTCATGTTCTCCAGTAATAATTAATTGGAGGTCTTCACTAGTCCCCACAGACCAACTATCATTCAAAATGCACTAAAGGATGATCAGCACACAGCATCTTCAGCAATGAAAGTAACTATATGTATTTTTACTACCAGTTTAACTTATATTTAAAAACAAGCCATTTTACAGTGTGTATGTTTTGCAAACACTGCCAAGAACATAGCAAATTTACCAGTTTCTAAGAGTCTGAAGATTTTTTTACTTGTTACAATTATTACTAAATACTTGAATGATAAGACTTTGTGTTTTTACAGTGACTTTCCTTGGAGCCTCTGGAAAAGCTTTAAACTGGTAGTTAACAATAATTATTTTCAAGAACATATTGAAAACAATTCCATCTATTATTCAGTGTGATTTGGACTATATTTGAAGCAACATTTCAATATAAGCAAAACTAGCAGCAGTGCAATTTCAACCCCACCATACAAAGGAAAAATTTATCTAGCAAATATGCAGCTGCCATATATTTTCATCCCTCATGTGAAATTCCAAACTAGCAGCAGTGCAATTTCAACCCCACCATACAAAGGAAAAATTTATCTAGCAAATATGCAGCTGCCATATATTTTCATCCCTCATGTGAAATTCCAGATTCTTAGGGCAAGGATGGACATGGTAGCACATCCTAATCAAACAGAAATTGTCCTCTAGTTCAGGAAGACTGTATTATCCCCTCTCACAGCAGGAATATTCCTACATGAAGAAGATTATGGAAGTTAGGAAGCACATTACACACCGAGAACTATTCTGTACTTGCAAGTCAGATCTCACTTTGACTATCACACATTGTATATGTTCTTATTAGCAGTAATTTAAATAATAATAGAGAAAAATAAGACACAAAAATTATGTTAGAATCCTCAATCTCTCTTTTCTGAAGTGAGCTATTCATTGATGGAAACTATCCTTTCATGAATCTGTATTTTTAGCCTTTCATTCTATTGCTTATCTCCTATTTATGCAGATTCTTGAACTTTACTGAACCAGTCATAGAAACCTGTACACTATTTGTACATATCAAATAAGCTCTTTACTGTCTGGTCTAAAATTTATTTGGGAAATTTGTATTTCTTCTGCTGTAGAAGTTTCCTCGTTCTTCTCTTTCATCTTCTTTTTGAAATCTTCCTCACTTGGCTACTTATGTTGAAGTGAGTGAACCAGTCACAGCATGCCTGGTGAGCAAGTAACACTGAGAATATTTTGGAGTGATTAAATGCTGAGAAGCATTCTCTTCACTGATAAAGCTAAGCTTGGGTATGCATTTGGAAATGTTCGATCTCTTAGGTGGACTAGTGTCTTTAACACAATAAAATTCTTCCTAATAACTTCTGTCTCCACTAATTTCACAGACATCTACTCCAGTTGGAGAATCAGAGAATAGCTGAAGTTGGAAGGCACCTCTATACCACCAGAGTCAACCATAGCAGTGCCATGTCCAATCTGGTTTCAAATATCTGCAAGGAGAGGAACTCTCCAAACTCTCTGGGCAACCTGTGCAAGTATTTGATCACTTTCACAGTTTAAAACAAAACAAAAAAAACATTCAACCAACCAAGCAAGCAACAACACCAACAAAAAGTCTTATGGCATTTCAGGAAAGAGTAACAAAGGAAAACAGATCACACCTTTTTTTGTCCTTTACAGGACGAGGAATATTTGCTGTTCACTAGCCCCTAATGCTATGCTGTTTTCAGTATAAGGTAAGAAGAATAAATGGCAACTGCACAAGAAATGGCAACAACATCATTCTCTGTCCAGCATCACTGAGATTCAGTCATGACCTAAGGGACCATAAAGGGAGTATATGATTACTTCAGACTTGTCTGAGTGTGAAGTATTTGTAGTCTCATAGTACATACTGTGTGTTTCACCACAGACTCAGGAGAGTTCTTGCAAATTATGTTGTCTTAAGATCAGCATTCCACTTCTGTAACAAGAATGACTGACTAAAGAAAAGGTTCAGCACTTCACTAGGAAAAGAATTTGACTCACAATAAAGAAAATGAGGTAAAAAGTAACAAAATATGGGATATCAGTCTAAAAAGCTCTTCATCTTTGCAATATCCTTAATTAGATCACTGAAGGGAGCACTACATACCGTAGAGTTTTTAATGACTGGCTTGTGGAGCAAACTGTTACAATTTATTCAGGCTAAACACAGTTCTAATCATATGGTACGTCCTTAACTAAGATTAACTCTGTTTTTGCAGCGGTGCTAATGATCCTGTTCCTATTTTGCTGCTAGTTATTAAGGATGGTTTTTACAAACAAAAGAAGCTTCAATTATTGGTTGGCTTAATCCTGTAAGGTAGATTCTGCAAGGTTTTTAGGAGTGGGAGTTGTTCACTGATTCTAACAACGTATCTGCTTAGTTCAGTATTGGGGAATTTAGTCCAAGTGCAGAAATGTTAACTTCTTTTGCAGTGTCTCAAATGTGCATCCACCTTGATCCAGGGTATGATGTTCCATTCATTCCTTGCCTTTTATTCTTATATCCTTTAAAAAGTAAGGTTTTAACTGTTAATGTTAATTGATAAAATAGCCTTTGATATTCAGAATTATGCAACTAAGAACCAAAATGAAGTACAACATATTTGTTTATATATCCATTGACCGTTAGATGACAACATCGCTCATGCAGATCTGGTGGAGTATGAATTTGAACTGTGAGTTTGAGTGAAAAGCTGCCATGTGCCAGGTCTATCATTTTAAAACGTATTAATTTCTGATAGTATCAAACCTTACCTTAACATACTTCTAAACCAGGCTTCTCATTGAACAGAAGGACATAACAGAGTTATTGACAAATCTATATTTATTATACTAACATTATGTAACTCACTAGCTAGTTTAGTGATTATCTTATAAGATATACAATAGTTGATTTTTACCACACATATGTATCTAGAAATTAAATCAAATCCTGTAAAACTTAAGGACAATCTGCATGGAGTGTATCAACTCTGTGCAGCAGCAGATTTTGCTCATTAATGGCTAATTACACTCCATTTTAAGAACTTGAATAATTTAATTATTTAAGAATCTTGCAATACGTCCACTATAAAGCAGCGACATTGGTAATTCCAATTTTGCATTATCTTTGAAGTGTATGCATTAAAAAAAAAAAAAGATATTACAGTGAAATAAATGCAAATATGTAGTTAGAAGCCTCTGCTCACCCTAATCTTTCCTCTAACCCTCCCTACCCCCATTCCAAAAAATATTTTCCCTCATTAATTTTACTTAGCCTCTCTGCTTCTTGCAGACAAGCAGTGAATGTCCAAACAGAAGCTGTGGAATTGCAAACATACATCATATAGTCTGTCTATTCACTGGGAATTAAGAGAAGGTCTCTATAAACTGCATGCAATACAATGTGAAAATCTTGATATTGTATATTCAGTTTTGCTGTGCAAAACCAGATTTATTGGTCACATTTGCCTTTTTAAATGTTCTAATCTTTGTCTTTTGAGTTTGGAATGGAGCTTCAAAACCTTTTTATTTCTTGTTTTTAAGTTCTTATTCTGATAAATGATGTAACTTGCAAGCATCTAGCAAGACCTCTATAGGCTGTTTTGGGGTCGGAAAGCTGCCCTATGTTTCTGGGACATCAGAAAAGCAAAATGTAGTGTTCTGAAGACTGAAAACGCGGCTAGCATTTTATACAATATTAATCTAAAAGTACAGACAGAGTGGCAGACACTGACTTACATTTCAAAATGTTAACCACATAATTGTACTTTCGTACACAACAGGAGGGATTCCTAAGGGCATCTTTCCATTTAAAAGTATTGCAATGGACTTATATGCTTCTGTTTACTCCCTAATGGAAGTCATGCGGGTCATAAAACCATAAAAAACAATTTGGTATTTTAAGTTCAGAGATAGGTTCATACGCTGCAGAGGTGGTTAGCTACACATCTATCTCAATTCAACAGAAATTTTCACCAACTATGCAACAGATGTCTGCATACTTCTAACCTAGGCATCCATTTATATGATCTTTTCCTAGTCAGAGATCACTTTGCAGAGATCTTCAAAAAGTTCTGTCCAGCCACGACCAAATGTTAAACATGATAAGTTGCCCACATTCCTAACTGATTTTTACCGGTCTTGACAGACTGTTTTCCTATGCTAGAAAAGGTGAACCTGTGTCCAGACACAAGGGCAAAATACAGATCAACACTGAATTAATTACCTACTCTGTAATCTCTCCCACGGCAGAACTGCTACTGTCGTATAGGTTCATTTCATCATTCACACCTTTGGCCAAATATGCCAGTAGTGGCATATGGAGGATTTACAAAGCTTATTTTAAGTTTCATTAGTCTTAATAGCTGCTACACAGAAAATAGAAATGCTGTTTCTTCTGAAGGACAATCAGCATGCATATACTGTAGCAATATTTACCCTGTTACTATATAAACTTCCTAAGAACATTTGCTCATTTTAAGCCCAAGTAGCTCCAACAAATGCGTGGTGTCTTGCTGAAGTTGCAGACAAAATTTGCTGCCATTAAAATATCAAAATAAAATAGGGCTATACAGAATGGGATATTTTTTTCCCAGTGATGTTGGCCATACATGTACCCAGAAATCAAATGCAGTAATGAAAACAGACCTTTGTAAAAACAGATCTGTCAGTCTTGTTTCGACACACGTGCCTCTTCCTGCTTCTTATTCCCATATTGCAACTAAATACTAGCTGTCTTGAGTCCTTTACTTAATAAGCCTTCACTGTTATTAAACAACTCCTCTAAAATAATGTCTATTATAGGCAATAATTCAAATACTATTTAAGTTGTTAAGTATATCACTTAAATACCTTTCACAAAAAATACTGCACTGTGCAGATAGCTTTTTTACCAATCCCTTACTATCAAATCCTTTTACAGTTCTTTGTTATTAAACCAAATATAGTGTTACATTGTTTGTCCATACACACTACGGCTGGATAAAGCCCTTCGTTCCCTAGACTAAATCTGTGCTGTTCTCTGCCCTGGTTTCTCAATGCTATCTCATTGCAACAGCTCACATAGAAAGCACGTTATTCCCACACCCACCAACACAGCTCTTGGGATAAGAAGTGCACCATTGATACAGTGTGTATTCTTTTCCATAGGTTCCCACCAGCATGTTGCTAACAATTTCCTGGGCCTTATCAAAAAAAAAAAAAAAAAAAAAAAAAAAAAGCCTTTGAAAAGTGGAAACAAAGAATCAGACACCATTGTTGTTTTACTTTCACTGCCATAATCTGTGTTTTCCATCATCCTACATGTAGAGACTACAAACATCACCTAATACAGATACTCCAATCAACAATTTACTGTGGACAGTTATTGTTCAGTATCTGTAATCTTTCAGCCTAGTATTTGTGGTTTTCAAATCAGCCTTTTCATTTCCTTTCAGTAACCTGAATTGAGTTGAATCCCATCACCCTTCCTCCCCCCAAAAACCCTTTTCTTTTGCTTGTCAGCAGGAGTAACAAGTAAGTCAGTTTCAAACTTTGGACTTGATTCATGCACGTGAAACATACAGATCACATGAGTTTGCTACAGAAATTACTCAGAAACAAAGTGTGGAGCACGTCACTTTGATTAAGTGTACAACTGGGATCCCTTACTTCTCAGCATGAGACTTTTCTCCTGAGAAAAACTAAGGGCTTTTCAATGACACAAGAAAAATACTGGTAAATGCCTTGTGGGGAGAGGTGGTGGGTGGTGGAAGTGGGGGAAGGTGGAAAGGATGATCCTGGCTCTATTGCATAAAATTATTTTTAAAGAAAGAGGAGAAGTTTTCTTTTCTTTTCCCTTTTTCTTTTCTTTTCCCTTTTTCTTTTCTTTTCTTTTCTTCTTCCAGAAAAAAAATCCTTATTAAAAGTAAGATCACCTCAGGAGACATTTTATGGTTCAGCCATCCTTTACAAGCCCTAATTTCATTATTCTATACATTGTACAAACTCAGAACTGAAGTGATATAAAGCAGTAATAACATGCACAGTAGTCCTTCAGGAGACACTGGCCTTTTTTACAAAGAAAGCAGTAAGGTAATGTGCTTAAGACCAAGAACTCTTCAGTTCTGTTCCTGAGACAGACATTGACTTGCTGTGTAAACATGGCAAAGCAATTTAACTCCCCCCCATGCCTACATTTACTGTATAAAGCTGTCTAATAATACATAACTTGTTTATATATTTCTTATGACGATATTTCTAATAATGCACTTATTCTGTCATATGCTCTAAACAGTATGATGGGGATGATGAAAATGTAAATTTAGATTAGGATATTCGAATGGCCAAATCTCCCCATTGAAATGCTTGATCCTGTCAATATTTTTAATGGAACTATCTTAATATAATGAGAAAAAGAAAACCCTGTATTACTTTTAAAAATTAGAACTAAAAATACTATTGAATGCTAGTTATTTTTCAAACAGCAACAGATTCTGGGAATACTTAAATTCTAGTACAATCTGTGCTCTTTACTTCTTTCGATTGCATAGGGGAATCTTAGGAAATTCGGACAGAAAAAAAGTTAAAACTATATTTCTTTTAATAAGTTAGATTGGTCATACTTTCTGAGTGCTTTTCAACTCAAATATAGCAGTGTGCTCATGCATCCTGAACAGCATATGTAATATCTGAATCCTGGATTGTTCACGAGAAGTTTGCTTAAGCTATTTGATGTTTAGTTTCAATGCTTTTTAACAGTCATTGAAGTTATAAAGTCAAATTTGTTCTCTTATTTATATTCCTTTGGCAGAAAACTTATCAGAGAGGTGTAAAAAGTATAAAGTAGGCAAATAAAGCATGGTATTATTATGCCAATAAATAAAATACTTATTATTATGATATTTATGGCTAAATAGACCTATGTTGCCTAGGAAGGCTTCTACAGTAGTTTTACATCTCATTTCCAATAACAGAAATCAGTTCATTGGAAACCAAAAATTTTATCTAGTTTTCCCAATCATTATTCTCACTCTAAATTACTTTTACCAGATGAAATATAATACTGGAAATTTTTAATCAAATTTGTGACTTATAAAATCAAATAATCACATGCAAACACTATTAACTACATAATATTTTTCCATAGGCAGGCTTCTCAACTGCTGCAAGTACTGACACAGAGAGGTACGTGCTAAGGTATGTGAAAAATGACAAAACTGGCAGGCATGACAGGTGACATAATAGCTATGCATATACCCGTGCTAAGCCTCATGACAAAGAGTGCTTGCCTGCATGTGTATTTGCTTTTGTGTGTGAGACAGATCCAGTGACAGCAAAGGACTTGTGGTATACGGCTACTTGAGGAAAAGATCTTCTTGCCAAACTTTGTTCTGTGTGCATCCTGCTAAGGGAGACATCCCTCAGAGCAGCACTGCCCTGTCACCTCCATCTTGCTGGTAGGCATCATGTGTCACATGTTGCTGACCAGCCCTGACATGTGGATTCTGCACATGTTGAGAAAACAGCAAGTTCTTCAGGTGGTATACATCACATTGGTACCAAAGGGAGGGGTACAAGCCAACTCAGTGACTCTCACTCTAAAAGGATGGGACTTGGTATGCCTCTGTCAGCTGAATGCTGAGCTGGTCATAACCAGTTTTGCTCAGATGATTTGACTTTTCTGAAGATGATGCACACATTTCTCAATATACGACAGACATGAACCTGTTGGATCAGGTCCAGAGGAGGCCTGCAAAGATGTTTAGAGGGTTGTACAACCTTCCCTATGAGGACAGGCTGAGAAGTTGTTTAGCCTGGAGAAAGTGCTTGGGGAGACTTTATTGTGACTTTTCAATACCTAAAGGAGACTTATAAGAAAGACAGAAAGAGAGATATTTTAGTAGGGCCTGTTGTGATACGACAAGATATAACAGTTTTAAACTGAAAGAGCTTAGATTCAGACTAGATAATAAGGAAGAAATGTTTTACAATAGGCATGGTGAAACACCGGAACGAGTTGCCTAGAGATGTGGTTGATGTCTCATCCTTGGAAACATTCAAGCTCAGGTTGGACAGGTCTTTGAACAACCTGCTCTAGATGATGATGTCCCTTCTCACTGCAGAGTGAGTGGATTAGATGACCTTTAATGTTGCCTTCCAAGGGAAACAATTCTGTGATTCCATGATACTATGAAATGGGTTGAATGAATGCAGTCTTTTCAACACATTATGTCCTCATCTCACAGTTGTCACTATTTGCTTTTATTTTATTTCTCTCTCCCCACTCCCTACTTTTTAAATTTTTTTTCTTGTCAGGGAATTCATGTGCCCTAGATTACAGGGGTAGATGATAATTATTTTTTTCTGCATTGCAGTGGCTAAAATACTAATACTAATATTTATGCTAAATAATTATACATTAATTTACAATGTTCTACACATTGATGAAATAACATGACACAACTTTCTGGTTCAAGGCGATGTCTGCTGTAACTCTACTTGATATACAAAATAGGACTACAAGAATGAAAATAACACTCTATGCTTGATTAATTTTAAACATTGTCTTTGTTTCGTTTCTTAACAGAATACTTTTAATAGACTCCAAAACTGAACAATATTAGCAAGGTGAAAACTATTTATGTCTAACAGCAGTAGCTATAGCATGACATCAACTTCTGTACACAAGATAAATTTAAAAATTGAAATACGTGGGTATTTGTTACTGTCAGAAATGCTGTTGAACTACCCAGTATTTAAATTAATAATGTAAATGTTTGCCTAATGAACTGGACTTGATTACATTAAGGCATTCTCAATTAATTCTGACAAATCATCTTCTGAATTAGAATAGAGAACCAAAATGATTTACAGATTCCTGGTCAAAGTATTTAGAGAGTGGATATTTCTCCAATAATTAAAAATAACCCTGTTTCAATGAAAAAAAAAAATAAAGCAAAAAAAAACCCCAGCTTAGAAAGCAATGAGTGAGAAAGTTAGAATAAAGAAACAAAATCACAAGCAAGAGCATCAAATTCTCCTCTTAGCCATTCTGCCAGCTGGAAATTGGCAAGTACAGTAAGTAGCAACAAGAAGTGACAAGTAGTGGAAGATACATGCTACTTCTGGCAGCTACTAAAAGCACATTAAGAGGTTAGAAACGGCAGATATATAAACCTTTATAATTCAAGAAGATAACTGGAAGCTATGAAGACGAAAGAATAAGCCAAAGACCTCTGCTGTATTAGAAGAAATCAATGTATAGCTTTGTCTCAAATAAAAAAAATCAAAAGACATACTCAGCTACAGACCTACAGATAGGGGTATTGTTTTTTAATTTTATTAAACTAACTCAACCTACTCTTATTTACTGCAGTGGATTAGGAAGTTTACTTCCTAGGTGCATTAAGAAATGGACTGAACATAAGAGATTTCACACCACTTTGAAGCAGTTTGCAGACCTCATTCAGGTCTTTGATTTCATAAGGAAATGAAAACTTTTACTAGCCAGAGTTAAATTTTGTATCGTATGTTAACACTACTTTCCATGTTGTTCTCTTTTATCCAGAGATCTTTGGGCAATCTCTGTCCTTTAGATATTATTATTGTATTTTTAAAATAAAATTTAAACCTCAAATATGTTTATTAGGATTGGATTGAGGGGCAATTACAAATCAAAGGCAAGGAGAAAAGAAACAAATACTTATCAGTCATATCAGTGTCAGGAATGAAAAGTCAGAGATGTGATGGTTCCTAGAAAGGCAACTGTGGACAGTTTTGATTTGCTAGAAAATTATTTTTTAAATTATTCTCTAAACATTTTAGGTTCAGGAAGGGTAGTTGGAAATATTTAACGAAAAACTAAAGCACTGCAAAGGGAAAATAATTACATTAACAAAAGTCACCTTTTCTTTGTCTTAACACAATCTTTTTTCCAATTTTAAAATTTTAATGCTGTGTGTTTCACAGGGAACAGTATCCTTATACATGTCTTTAGTGCTTCACAAACTTATGTCAGTGTTCACATTATACCGACAAGGTGACTTCTCATGACTCTTCATAGTAGTTTGTCTCATTTGGGGGGGAAAAAAAAAAAAAAAGTAAAAGACTGCATGTCAATCTTATCTTTTAGGAACCTTTAGGAGAAAAAGAAAATTGGTGCTAATATTAAGCCACAACTGTCTTTCCACTACCAGACAAGTAACCATGTATTCACATACACATTTCAAAACTGAGATCGCGTAGGGAGGTGGGGAAGACTGCTGGAGAACTTTCTGTTCAAGAACATGCCACCTCCTACTCACATTTTCTACATCATTCCTCACGCCCAGCTCTAAGCTTATTGCATGTTTGTACAAATGAAGCTGTTCTTGTTAATAATTTTCCTAGGTATTATCATTTGCAGATCTCTACAACACTCAGTCAGAGCACTTCTCTGTCAATATCTTGCTGTTAATCTGGATAACTAATCATTCAGCATCTGCTAAACTGGTGAAGGCAACTAATCTTCTAGGGTTGACATATTTCACTACTGAGAATCACACTAACAGTCATGTCATGGAGATAGTGATTAGGCCAAATTCAGCTCTGGTCTCATTTTCTCTCACCAGCGAACCTGACACATGGTGTCTTATCTCTGGCAGACCAAGAAAGCACAGCAGAGGGGAACTGAAAGAGATGTTTGGGTACTCAAAGTTCCAGAGAGAATTCTACACATGTCACAGCAGAAGAGCTTCAGAACATAAAAGGTGCAAAACATTTGTGACTTGCATCAGGTCAGTTCTGAACTTGCAGCCTCTAGGCACTCTTTTACCATTACTAGGATGTTCTCAGACTTTAACTTTTTCTGCTTGTTTGTTTTGCACAGGCAAATTAAGTCATACCTTTCCTTCAAATCCTATCTGGACCAGATGTTCAGCTAATATTCACCGACACAGGAAGTAAAATTCATGTGTCTTGAAGAGCTTTTGTCTGCAATCTTCTGTACAAGCATAAAGATGTTGGCAGGTTGGTGATATATAGAACAAAAACTCCTATTTCCCTAGTTTAATTATTTACATTAATCTACTAAAATCTTATATAATCAATTACAATATTTTTTTTTCTTGAAAGAACTAATTTACTCTAATTTTGGAGCTTTTCCTTCAGATGAAAACACAACATAATGTGCCTATTTCTTACAGGAGTTGACTATTCCATGCTTTCCTTTGCTAGAAATATATAAGCAATTAATAAGTATCAGCTTTATCAAAACACTACCCTTGCTTTTAGTTTTACACATAACTGACTGATGACTAATAATGAGATTACAGTAATGTTACTACTACTGAGTCAAGAGGATAACACCAACTGACTTTGAATCAGCATTTTACCTCTGTTTCTGTTGATTTTTTTATACGTATTTATAGTAACAACTATAAAATCATACAAAAGATAATATCTATTAATCACTATCTAACAGAATATCATTACAGAATAAACATTAAGTATAAGTATATTATTTAACTTAACATTTACTTACTACTGAACTATGGAGATGGAGTTTGGCCACAAAATCATACAAGAAAAGAAAAAGTGTTGCACTGTTTCAATAGAGTTTTATCTTGGCTTGTCACAAAGTCCAGGTCCAGTGGTATGTGTGACCAGACTATTCAAAATACTGTGTACTCAATAGCTTCCAGCTGCATACTTTTAAAAGTTGGAGATTAAAATAGGAAATGAACCAAAACAAAATAAGAACTCTTAATTACTTGTCAGGTCAAAGTATTTGAGATGTAAGCTAATGGGTGCCTTGCACTTATGAAAATCTTAGTCTCCCTCTTTGGAGCTCAAAATATACTCATGAAAATATGAGAATAATCAGCAGCGCTGACTAAGCACTTTCTAGATAAATCTATCAACCAGGTTTTCAGATAAGCAAGAAAAAGGAATCAATAACAAACGAGACATAGAATGTTCTTCTTTGACAGACTTTTTCATCCAATTTCACATTCTGTATACCCTCAAGGTCCCAAGTTTCAGGTGTGCAAGGAATGCAAAATCAGTTTTTTCTTTTACTCTTCCCAATTTATCCTCCCACATAATCAACCTATCAAAACAATATTCCACACTTCCACCATCGTGCTTAAACCTTCTCCCACCTCCTTGTTTTCCATTTCATCAATCACAGTACCATTTTCAAAATCCAGCTCAACATTGAATATTAATACAAATAATTCCAGAGAAATTCAGATAAAACTGAAATGGTGTGTCTCTGTGTCTATTTGTAAATGGTCTTTATTACATTCTGTTGAGTTTAAGCCTTAATTTTAGTTTTCTTGGATGGACTCAATTTCATATTTATTTACATAAACGTGTGCTATATTTGTATCTTCATTTGACTCCATTATCTGTTTAATTTATGTTCACAATACTATTTAACCAAGACAATTTAGAAATTCTGTTTGACAGATCTTTTCTGTTTGATATATACATAACTCAAAAGCAGAAAATACTTTGTGATTTTTAAGCTTCCCTTAAAAATGAGATGACATCTAAACTAAATATTCTTGCATATTCTCCGCTACCCACTGCCACCTACTGCAGAATGAGGAGCAATGCAAATAGACCTACTTTCAAGAAACTCTGAGGTTGAATTGTAAATATAAAGTTAAATGCTTAGTGTATAATCTATGCAGATATATGCAGTAATATATATGCATTATAGACTATTTTAGACCTGAACTGAGTAGAATGGTTAGAATAACAAATGGTTAAGCAGCATTTGCTTAAATCTAAAAGCTAAGTTGTTTCTCTGAACAGGTGTCACTGTTTTCCATATATAATTAGTTGTACAGATTCTAAAACATTTGTATAAGTTACTGGGTTTTGATTTGTGTTTATTTTCTAATTAGACAAAAATCCATTTAAGTAGTCATTCTTTTTGTGCTTCTTTAAGGTTTAATGCATTTGATCTCTAAAATGCAATAGTAAATGTGAAAACACCCCAGCTAAGACAGAGGGCTTGTATAACTGCTTCACTCCTATCTTTTCATCAGCTGAATTACTTCCTAGGACTTAATGTCAAATACCATATTATGTAAGCATACATATCATTTTAGGTTTCTTTTTTGTAATAAAGAAGCAAAAACTGAATTTGATGAGACTTAAACAGTAATTTTAAATGCATTTTTAGTTTCTCAATATTCCAACTAGTAGCTTTTTGAAACATAGCAAAGAATTTAGCATATCTACCTATGGTAACAATGCTAGTTTGTTTTCCTTGTACATTTTTTTAGAAAGAAATTATTTTTAATTTAAATTTTGTAGCAAAATATATGTTCCTAGTCCTCAAACCTATAGGTTGTCTTAAATCAATCATCTTTTACTCTTCAAAACAAACAAAAAAAATAATTGATTTCTAAGACAATGTTTTTCTATTAAAAATATATTCTTCCAGGTATGAAAACATGAAAGATTATTTTTCATTTCTGAGCTTCATGTTGGAATACATATCAGTTTTGACTTTTTATAAGTGGGTTTTGTTTTTAACTTCTTCTCCAGCATAAAAATTTTAAAGGAGAGTTTATCTTGTACATTTAATAAACTGATATGTCTTACTGCTTAGATATAACGCTAGTACAGCAATTGCCAATCACATAAAGAATATCTGCATTAAGTCTGCTTCTTCTGTTTAGTGCCTGTAAGACTAAATTACAGTACTTTGTAAGAAACAGCAGTAGACTTCAACAGCAGTAGAACAAAGCCTCTTAACCATAAATTGTTTCTAAAAATTCTTTTAATATAAATGATAAAATATTTATTTTCTTAAAGAATCCAATAGATCTTTAAACAATGCTTGAAGGGATGAAAAATTATATGTTATAAAAAAGCTTTGGTGATTTCATGCTTGTTATTGTTATAGACATCTATAGGTTAAAAAGTAAATAATAAAAAAATTCTTATAGTAAAGACTTAAAACCAATATCTATTGATTCTAGTTGCAGCTTCCTCTCCGTTTGAGATTTTTGTTTGGACAGGAAAAGGAAGGGAATTATTGGTGTGGTATCATGAGACTTCAGTTTTAAATATCATAGTTCTGATCATCTGGCAGATATACACGTTGGGAGTAAAGAGGTTGTTCTGAACACAAATTTTCCTTTCATTTCAACAGAGCACAACTAGTAAAGACTATTTAATAGATTTGAGAAATGTTAAGACTACATTAACTTGAAACAAGAACGTGTACACTAAATCTTAATCCCATTGGGCTCAATGAAAACTTTCCTCTTAACATCAAAGAAATTAGGATTTGGCCTTTATGTCAATGTTAACCCTTGTACCTTACCTTTCCCACTGGATTTTGCACAAAGCAGTATGTCTGCTGAATACATGTGCTAATAGTATACATTTTTGTGCTTAACACATCAGAGAAATCTAAGGGTCTTGCATAGAAATGGATTATTTTGTTTTTACTGGATACATCAAAACAGTCTTCCTTTGTATTTTGTACTATGAATTTATCATAGTTTTCACAACATTTCATGAGAAACAACATATGAACATAATACACAGTCTAAACGTAGAGTGACGTTTGACCACCATACTCAGCTTCAAACGTTTCCCATGAGGAAAAGCAGTAGTTCTCCTCTTTCTGGTGCATATCAATAGTAAAGCATTACACACTCCATACAATTATCCTATTATTATTCTATTGCCTTTTTGTGAAATGTGACCACAATGAGCAGAACTCAAGACCATCTTCCTCCTTTTCCTCTCCTCCCAATCCCTCAAACATTTGTCTTAATTCAGAAGCTAAAGCTTGGCCTGCCCTGGAGACTGGCCTATTCCCATACTCCTGCCAGACTTTTCATTGCACTTATTTGATTCTAGTATACAGATAACTGATAACTGAATGACTTACAAAATTAAAAAAAAAAAAAATGACTAGTGCTATTTCTGTGTAAGGGAAGATGAGGGAAGAATTCTTATCCCTACTCTGGAAACAGAGCTACTCCAAAGGTATCACACTTTTCTGAGGATCACTTTCTGACTGCTTAACCTCAGTAAAAGGTGACTAATGTTTTTTTCTTAGTTATAGCTATTGACTGCACCCAGCATTTTACTTAGTAGTGAGAGTTGGTGGCTGCGAAGAATAACTATGGAAATTCAAAGAAGACCTTTATAAGTGTGGATCAAGGACTCTTTCTTTCTTTTTAAATGTGCTCTGGTATCATGCTTATTCACTGGCTCTTGAAACAGAGCAATTTGAGTACACACTCCGCAGCTTTGTGGATGACACCAAGAAGAGTATTGTGGCTGATACTTTAGAGGAAGGGGATGCCATCTAGAGGGTCCTTGACAGACAGGCCCATGTGTAGCTTATGAAGTTCAACAAGGCCAAGCATAAGATCTTGTACTTGGGCTGTGGCAATCTCAAACATGGATACAGGCAGGGTGATGAGTGGATAGAGAGTTGCCCTGCAGAAAAGGACTTAGGGGTATTGGTGGGTCAAAAACTGAGTATGAGCTGGCAATGTGCATTTCTAGCACAGAAAGGCAATCATATTTTGGGTGCATTAAAAGAAGCCTGGTCAGCAGGTTGAGGGAAGTGATTCTGCCCCTCTGCTTTGCTCTGGTAAGACTCCACTGCAGTACTGCATTCAGCTCTGGAGTCCTTGATTTGAGAAAGACATAGACCTGCTCAAGTGGGCCTAGGGGAGGGCAACAAAAATGACCAGAATACTGGAGCACGTCTCCTATGAGGACAGGCTGAAAGAGTTGAAGTTATTTGGAGAAGGATTGGAGAAGAGAAGGCTCTGGGGAGACCTTACTGAGGCCTTTCAGTACTTAAAGGAGACCTAGAAGAAAGATGGGGAGAGACTATTTGTCAAGGAATGCAGTGATAAGACAATACGTAATGATTTTAAGCTGAAAGAAGGTAGATTTAAGTTAGGTATTACGAAGAAATTCTTTATTGTTGAGTGTGGAGAGACACTGGAATAGGTTGATGAGAAAGATTGTGGATGCCTCGTCTGTGGAAGTGTTGAAGGACAGGTTGTATGGGTCTTTGAGCAATCTTGTCTAGTGGAAGGTGTCCATGCCTATGGCACAGAAGGTGGAACTAGATGATCTTTTAAATCCAACACAAGCCATTCTATGATTCTAAGATTCAGTGATTTGGATTTACTTCTCACTTCTAAACACACTATTTGTGGCATCCATTTATCCCTACTTTGGCCACTTAGTTTATCTATTATTTTCAAATAAATTTCATTCTGGAAAAGATTTCTATAGTGCCTCAAAATGGAATGCTTTTATCTTAGTTTATCTTTAAAAAAAAAATCAGTCTGTCTGTGTTTTACTGGTTTTTAATCATCTACAGATAGAAACATTAAAAAATAATCTTGTTACATACTAGTTTAATTTAGATTCAGAGGAAATAAATTTTGAATTTGCAGAAACAACAAGTCTGCAAAAGTGTTTGTAACTGTCACAGAGTTGTTTGAGGATCAAGATAATTATAGTATATAGGATAACAGAAAATATATACTAGCATCCTATGTCTATTTGGCTACTCTCTTTGACAGATGTTTGAACACAGTATTTTCATAAACTGAATTTTTAAACATTCATAGATTATGCTCATAGAAGACCATTAAAGATCAAGGTGCACACAGAGAAAAATCTGTTATTAAACAGGCCAATATAAACTATAGTGTCACCTCTAATCACCAAATAATGATTTTCATTTACTCTTTGATCCTTGCTTCCAAAACTTTGGCATTCAAACTCCATTTACTTCCTACACTCTTTGCTGTAACATTGTTCTTTGGGAGACCTCTGTTTCAATTCACAGAACAGCAGTTACCATTCCAGCTTATCCTCTAGCATGGAATTTCTAGGGAACAGAAACCATGCAATAGTTAACACCTTCTCTCCCATTTTTGTCTTGAGTACTTGCTTATCTGGGACTCACACAAAGACCTGCTCTACATTGCAGAGGTAGGTACCATCTTACATGTCACTGAATGAGAAACTAAATTCAAGTGGATTTGTTCAGAAAACTGTACTTTGGGATTGGGTTCTCCTCACTACTTGCAAAGCTTCCAGAAAGACAAACAATAGTTTAATAAAAAAGTTGTAATGTTTGGTTTTGGCTTGTTTTCATTAAAGAATAAAACATTTCATTGAAGAATAAAACACTTTTAAAAAAGAGATTTGTCACATCTCTGGTTTTCACTGTTTTTAAGATTGTAGCCTAGCTGTATTATTATATATGTAATTCAACATTCTAATGGCTGTCATAATTTCCTTCTGACTTTGCACAGAGCCGTATAGACATTTAGATAACTGGGGAATCACATTTCAGCATTGCCCTTTCTTCTTTGAACATCTCCCCAACACAGTCAGATGGCCAGTTTGACTTCAGAAAGTGCAAAGTGAACATGGTATCTCACAGTGCTGATGCTCAGGTCACATTACGACTTAATGCCTTCTGTTCTGTGATTAGGAGTTAATTTCCTATAAATAATTTTCTGCTTAATGAATATTACACTACTTGCAATACTCTGTTTCTTTCCTCCTTTCCCTTCCAACTCTGTGCATTATCACAGCCTGATCTGTGCATGAATTACTGTCTCTCTACTCTGAAGTCACCAGCACTTATTCATTCAGACTCACGTTAAAAACTTACTTATCTTCCTCGCAAATGAATTTGAGCAATTCATACACAATTCTATATGCCAAACATTTAAGCACACTGCACTGATGAATGGCATTGCCAGTGCTTATCCTCCAGTACTGGTCACACCCTAACAAGAATTATTCTATTACTCAAGATCAAGAGACGCTAAATTATTTCAGAGGGCATCTTTTATCAATTTCTTTGGAAAAGAGACTCCAAAATAGTTTAAGATCTGGAATCAGATTCTTGAGATGAAACATAACTCCTTGGTTTAGACTATGGTAACCTTCCTAGTAACAAGTATGGGGAAAATGTCAAAAACGATTCTGGGTCAATGTGCCAAGTATTAATAGCAGACAGTTACAGCTTGGCCATTCTTTTATGATATAGAGAAATATTTCCCAGGAACAATACCGCAGAACCTTTGTTCTTACTGCTTATTAATTGCTTTCTTTAAATGGTGTAGAAAGCTTTCTAAGTGGTAATTTTATAGGGAAAATAATACCTATCTTTGTTTTAATCAGTGAAGAGAAATTTGTTGAACATAAGTTGTTTGCACAGTGCATAGCTGAATTTCAGATACAGACTGGAGACAAGACGAGAAAATGTCAATTGATGTGACTATGAAAATATTGAAAGATGTATTTTAATATAACCTTGCAACAATTTCTTCCCACTAACATCTCTCAGCAAGTCAACGTTAAGTTGAATGTAGCTGCTCGTCAAAAAATATGAGAGCCATTAAAAAGGTATAAGGGTATAGCTTAGTTAATGAAAATCAGAAAATTTCTAAAATCTCTTGGATCTGGTTTTAATTCTCCAAAGAACAGAAACACATATATAAAAGCTCATTTTTTTTACCTCCCAGGTCTCCTGCCTCTCCTACAATCCACAATCCTAGTCACTTAAAATGCAGGTATTGAGAATTTCTCATCCCCTTCACATGAGCATGCTGGCTGTATTTACTATGAGAGTAATCCAGAGTGTGTGTGCTGCTGAGACCTGAGCCTGACTTAAAGTATTTCTGATCTCAGATGTTCTAATTAGGTGATAATCTTTTAACAGACGTGAGGCTATTTCCTCCAGCTAAAGAAGAATAAATCTAGATCTAGCTAGTTAACATGTCTCTAAAAGGATCTATCTATATAATTAGTAAAAATAGCAATGAAAACTTGTAATTTTTATGTGAATGTGTTTACTAAAGCATACCTGAGGCAGGTGGCATGTCTAAAAACCCACACATAAAAAAAGCAAGCTTCTCTTCTCAGATGAAAGAGACAGAGAACCAAAAACCAATTAATGTCCTGCAATCACCATTTACCCTGGAATAAAAACAGGTTTGTTGATTGGTAGTACTATGTAGTTCAAAATTCAAGAATATAGAAGATAGAGCTGACTATGAAGTAAATGTTTCCTGACAACTAAAATCTATAATACTTATAAAGTGTGTATACATTTGCTTCTTACTGAAGCAAATTATTAGTGTTAACTGCAACTTTAAATGCAGGACACAATTTACAGGTTAAATGACTGTGGGGGATGAGGGGAGAACAAGCCTAATGCATTCAGTGTTTGAATTGTTTTGTAGCGCAAAGGCACAAATCTCTTGTACCTCTGTAAGGGATTTCTTCAGTGAAAGACTTCATAAACAGTGCTCTAGTCCTGAACAATGTAACTACACATTTGTAAAGCCAAATACTAAAACAGCAGCCTCTTTTGAAGGACAAACCAATCATATATTTTACTTTTGCACTTACAATTAATTTAAGGGCTGAATTTTATTATGAAATTCAAATTATTTTCTGTTTTGTAAATATGAAACAATTATTTTCTAAGACAAAATGGTTGATCAAATAAGAACTTTGAAATGTTGCTTTGCAGAACTTTTACAACAGAGAAATAAGAATTTTACTACTTTTTTTGTATGTTTTAATTTTATATCAGTCACTTCTCTTAGTATCTAGATAACTTAACCAAGCACCCTGATACTCAAAGTAAGGAGTGCTCTACATGTAGGTAACACGATAAGCAACTCATAGACAATCATTCATGAGAGGCAATAACTCACTAACATAGTAATTCGATAGAATAGCCAGAGTAAGTCTATTGCTTTTCTCTCTTTACAGTTCTTCCCACAAATAACAACAGCCTTAAAGGGGTATATGAAAAGTATGTCTCCTCAATGGATTACATGTAACAAAAACCAACCAGAAATACAGTTTAAGTAACAGTATGTACTGAAGCATATTCTAGACATCAATTTTGGAGTACAAATAGGAGACTTTTTAATCTGCATGCTCTTTTGTAAAAGGTTGAGGGACACAAAAACAGCAAGGTACAGAGGCACTTTACTGGTCCAGAAATAAAACCATGCATTTGTAACTGATGGACACAAGAACATTCTGCTGAAAACTATACATATTAAAGTTTTATGTGCATGAAGCCTGAGGAAGAGGGATAAAACACTGCATTAATGTTGTAGATTAACTTGACAAGACAGCTGATCCCATTGTGCTCACATTAAGTGTATATGAGGTTCACTGAGTGTTAACACAGAGAAGGTATTATTTTCTGTAGAGATTGTTCAGATAAATTCTGGTCAAAGTATTATTATCCTTGCATTTGAAAACAATCTCTTGATGAAGAAGTTACATTTTCAATTTTCTTTAATTTTTCTAATATTGATCTTCTTAACTTGTGCTTAAAGTTTATTTTTATGGGCATTTTTATAATATTTAGTACAAAGAGTATTTATTATATTTTGTGGTCATTACTAAAGCGAGAAAATAATGTAAAACTTTCTAATAAGTCAAATAGTATAGAATGTTTTCATATAACTTTTTTTTTAACAGGTTCCATTTGGGGTTAGATGAGATCACTAGCAGGGCCACCTGTAAGGAGTGTTTTTATATAACAGTTACTTGTTAAGTCTTATTTAATATAGGTACTTTTATAGTCACTATGGAAAGAATTACTTCCCTTTGGACTATTGTCATCCCCCTTGGACAGTGAGAACATGTCCATCACGTACACTTATGCTTAATCTTTTTAGTATACACAATACAATGAGATTACTCATGACTGTGGAGTTAGGAAGGAGCTATTTTTTGGTCATAACATTACTTTTTACTAATACTTTTTTTTATAATTTTTAAAACACAACATGGAAAGTAACTGTCACATAAACTTAGAAATGACAAATATTTTAAAAGAAAATACTTGTAAAATTCTTCTCATTATTTTAATGAGAAGATACCACAAAACACATCAGACCTAGAAAGTAAAACTGTATAGGAAGGGAATCATTCCTTTTCAGTGTGTTGGCTAATTTATAGAACAAAACAAAACAAAGAGTAAGCACAGTGAAGGACAACAAAAAGGGCTTTTAAAAATATGTTCACAGTAAAAGGAGAATCAGAGATAACACTGGTCCATTGCTCGATGAGTTTGGTCACCTGCCAAACAGGGACACAGACAAAGTACAAGTGTTTCATGCCTCCTTTGCCTCTGTCTTCATACTGATGATAGGCCTTGGGATCCCCAGAGCCCTAAGTTGGAAGATCATGACTAAGAGGATGATAAACTCTCAGACGACCTTGAACTTCTTTGAGACCTGTTGATCCATCTGGATGCACATAAAGACCTACTGCTCCAGCTGGACGCACATAAATCTATGGAGCCCAATGTGATTCATCCCAGGGTACTGAAAGAACTGTCTTATATAATTGTGCGACCTTGCTCCATTATTTCTCAATGGTCTTGGGAGTCTTGAGAGGTCCCAGTTGACTGTAAGCCAGAAAATATTGTCCCGATTTTCAAGAAGGGAAGGAAGAAAGACCCTGGTATCTATAGGCCTGCCAGTGTCTGGTAAAATTATGAAGAAGCTTATTCTGGGACTTATTGAAAAACACTTGAGAGACAATGCAGTCACTGATCATAACCAATATGGGCTCTCAAGAGGAAAGTCCTGCTTAACCAACTTAACTTCCTTTTATGACAAGGTCACTCATCTAGTTGACCACAGGAAGCAAGTTGATGAGGTGGGATGAATTTTAGCAACACTTCTGATACTGTCTCTTACAATATCCTACTGGATAAAATGTACAGCACACAGACAGAGAAGTTCATAATATGCTGGGTGAGCAAGTGGCAGATGAGTTGTGCTCAAAGTGCTATTTATAGTAAATGGAGTTAGACCAGGCTGACAGACAGTCACCAGTGGAGCTCCCCAGGGTTCAATTTTAGGGCAAGTACTCTTTAATGTTTCTATAAATAATCCGGATGCAGGAATCAAATGTACATTATGTAAGTTTACCAATGCTAGTAAATTATGAGGAGCTGTGGACTCCTTCAAGAGAACAGAGGTCTTAGAGGGAGAACTAGATAGACCAGAGAACTAGACAAACACCAAGCAAATGAAAGTTAAGAAGAGCAAGTCCCAGATTCTGCACCTGGGATTACCTGATTATACATAAAAATGGTGAGATAAGAGACGGGAGAGCAGCCCTGCAGAATGAGACCTGGGTGTTTTGGTTGGTGTCAAGCTGAATATGAGCCAACAGCGTCCCCTGGAAGCCAAGATGGCCAACTGTATCTTGGCATGGACCAAGCACAGCATAGCTAGCTGGTTAAGGAAAGTGACTATCTCTCTCTGTGCTGCACTGGTGTGGCCCCACCTCAAGTATTGTGTGCAGTTTTGGGCATCTCAATATAAAAAGGACATAAAACTGTTAGAGTGTGTCCAGATGAGGGTGACAAAGATAGTGAACAGCCTCAGGGGCAAGACTTAGGAAAAGCAGATGCAGTCACTTGGCTTGTTCAATGTAAAGAAGAGAAGGATAGGGGGTGACCACAGCACAGTCTACAGCTTCCTCAAGACGGACAGCAGGAGGGCAGGCACCGATTCTTTCTCTCTGATGACCAGAAATGGGACACAAGGAAAGACAATAAAGCTGTATCAGGGTAAGTTAAGACTAGACATTAGGAAAAGGTTCTTCATGGAAACAGGTTCCCCAGAGGAGTAGTTATGGCAATAAGCCTCTCAGAGTTGAAGTAACATCTAGACAATGCTCTTAGTCGTATGGTTTAGTTTTAGGTAGCCCTTTGAGGAGCAGGGTGTTGGACTTGTTTATCCTTGTGGGGAGCTTCCAACTGGAGACATTCTATGTTTCTAAACTCGTCAATAAAAGTTCAAACAGCAAAGCAGAATTTTGAAACTGTAGAGAAATTAGATTTTAACTTGAATTTGTTTATTGTTTTGTTCCATTGTTTTTGCTAGTTTACAGGCCAATATATTTTCCAAAATTTCAACACTTGTTTTTTCCTAAACTTGCGCTGTCATCAGACTCACTCTGACAAATTACATAGCCTAACAATGGAAAGTTGTAATGCACTTGGAATTCAAGAACTTTTAAAATACTGTACTGTGATCTGACTACTACTTTAGAGAACTAATATGACCACACTAATAGGTCCCCAATGCATCTGGTTTTACCCAAGGACTGGGATAGCTCCAGAAAAACCTATTACAGATCCAAGATTTCATTACAGCCTAGACAGCAAGTCAGCAATACTGAAAATCTAAAGCACTATGCTTGCTTTCTTAAAGTGCCTAATTTACTGTGCTATTGTACTAGCAAGCCTGGTACAATTTGAGGCTTGGACTAGATGATCTTTGAAAGTCCTTTCCAACTCAAACCATTCTATGATTTTCCACTTAACTATGCATATCCATCCTTCCTTATGTCATTTTGTGACAGAGTACATAATATCCATTCAGTGTTTTGGATATTATATACTGATCATCTTTAGAGACCAGATATTCCAAGAACTGGAGGAAATCCCTATGGAGGAAAGCAAATGTCCTTTCTAACTTCAGCAAGAGCAAGAAGAAGGATCTATGAAACTACAGGTTAGTGAGCCTTTCCTAGATCCCTGGGAAGCTGGTGGAGCGGTTAGTCTTAGAAGTCATCTCCAGGTACATAAAGGACAAAAAAAACAGGAATAGTCAGCATGGATACACCAAAAGGAAGTCATGCATGATCAACTTGATAATCATCTACAAGAAGATTACTGGCTTGCTAGATGAGAGGAAGCAGTGGATATTGCCTAACTGGACTTAACCAAGTCTTTCAACAGTGTCCTGTAAGATGCTTATAGAAAAGCTAAGGTATGAGATGGATAGGCAGTGAAATGGACTTAAAACTGGCTGAATGGCCAGGCCCAGCAGGTGGTAAACAGGGGCACAAGCCTAGCTGAAGGACAGTAGCTGAAGGTGTACCCTTCTTCAACATCTTCATTAACTTTCTGGATGTTGAGTCACAGAACACTCAGCTAGTTTGTTGATGGCACAAAACTGGGGAAAGTGGCTGGCACATTTGAGAGCTGTGCTGCCACCCAGAGGGGCCTCAACAGACTGGAGAAATGGGCTGACAAGAACCTCATGAATTTCAGCAAGGATAAGTATGAAGACTTGATCAAGAGAAATAATCCCAAGCACCACTATATGTCACCCAGTCAGAAAGCAGCTTGGCAGAAAAAGGCTTAGGGATCCTGGTGGACATTTGGTCAATCATGACAGAGCAATATGCCTTTGCAGCAAAGGCAGCTAATAGTATCCTAGACTGTATTAGACAAAGTGTTGCAGGCAGGTTGAGGAAGGTGGTGATCTCAGCACTAGTGAGGCCAATTTTGGGATCCTCAGTACAAGATACACACGGACATGCAGACACAAAGATGACTAGAGGACTGGAGTTATCTCTCATATGAAGAGATGCTGAGAAAGTTGGGACAGTTTAGCCTTGAGAAGGCTTGGGAGAATGTGATCAATACACATAAATACTTGAAGAGAAGATGTACAGAAGACATAGCTGGACTCTTCAGTGGTGCCCAGTGACAGGGAAAGAGACCTCAGACACAAACTGAAACAAAGGAGGTTGCATCTGAACATCAACATACTTATTCACTGTGAGGGTGACTGAGCACTAGAACAAGTTACCAAGAGAAGATGTGAAGTCTCCATCCTTGGAGATATTAGAAAAGTATTTGAATGTGGTCCTGGGCAGCTTGCTTGAAGAGGGGGCTTGCACAAGGTGATTTCCAGACATCTCTTTCAGTGTCAACCATTCTGTGACTCTGATTGTGCAAGAACCCAAATGAAAACTAATGTTGTCATTCTATTGGAACTATATGGTGAAAATTAAAATCATCAGCCTCGTAGAACTTCACAGATTTGTGAACCGCCATAGCAGAACTCTATGAAAGGTCAGATGCAGTACTTTATTCTGCAAACAAAGATGATAGCCTGTCCTGAGACCAAAGGTACCTCAGTTCGGATCCTCAGCAAGTAGTTTACAGGTATGAGATTGGATATAACATCTAACAATTTAATCTCTCCTTGTTGTTTCATATGGGTAAAACAGAGACAATTCACTGTGTCAGAGGACAGTTAGACTTGATCTTTGAGGCAGAAGCATAGGCCATAAAGGGCAGAAAGCAGTAAAGCTGCGACATTCTTCCACACCTCTAACAGTCTATTTTTGGTATCAAGAAGACATATTTCTATGCATAATTCAGGTGTACTGGATACAAAATGTTAATGTAAAATTATTGCTGCTTAAAGAGGAAAAGCCACTGAGTTTTACAAGAATCTTAGACATAAATGTAAGCAATTCCTCCAAAAAATGAGGTTGGTGACCCTTCTCTTTGAAGGTGTGATGTAACCAGGGTGAAATTGCAGTGCATGTCTAACACTCCCCTTCTTAGCTATGACTTAACAATCTATGCACAGACACATCAGTCAGAAGCTACAAGAGTTTCACAATGAGAGTGGAGAAAACAAGCTGACATAACCTTTTTATCTGCATCTGTATCTCATGCTCTCTAGCAGCTGAGGGAAGACAGCAGACGAGGTCTTAAGTTTCATGAGAGTCAACTGCATATCCCATAAGAAAACCTTAAGAATAAGAGTGATGTATGGAAAAGAATAGACAAATAGTGCAGAACTTGATATATAAAAGCATTTGTATGTAAATGAATAAATTACAGTATTATGTTGGACAGAGGTTAAAAAAGGGGGAAGATAAATGACTCGACAGTTGTAATCGCTATATGCAAGGAGAAAACAGGATGCTAGGTTCACTATGTAAACAAAATTATGGCTGTGCTTGGGACTGCAATTGCTATGAAAAAGTATAGTTACAAGATGTTTCTTAAATAAATTTGTATTTTTAAACCAAATGCTCAAAATTAATTGAACTCTGCTACTCAAAACATATTTAATCTCAACTGTATTCTGCACAAGGCAGCCTGATTTTTCACTGTTGTATATAACAGGCTCAAGGCAGCCCTGACACCTCAGACCCTAACCTGAGTCAAGTATTGAATTGTTAGAGAGCCACTGCTTAACACCTAGTAAGGAAGTTTTGTCCATCCAAGATACTTAATCAGCCCAAAGAAAAGCTTATATGTCTGGCTGGAAAAGTACCTTACCATTTCATGGGAACACCCACATCTCTGCTGAAGAGATGACACATAATCTAGTTACCTCTAATTACCTGATTATTGCAGAGAATAGAATACCTAGTGTTTATCAGACCTTGCTGCTTTCATTGTCATCATTACACAAAATTTAAGAGAATGCTAAATGTATGATATTCTAATAAATTCATGCTTAAACACTTCAGTGACAATAAGAAACACAAATTATTAGAAGATATATTATGAACTGAGACAAAACTGACATCGTAGTTTATTGATATTCACTGAAGGTTCCTGCTATATTTTACATTAGCAAAAAGAAAGAGATCTTAACCCAAACATTCCTTCTTAGAAACATAGACCACTGTATTTTTCACTGTTTTATGGCAGAGAGACTCTCGATTGGGTTGTTACTTGGATGTTTTCTTGCATTCAGTACAGGTGCATGAATACACAATTTTACACCACAGTTCGGACAAGCAAAATTCAGTCTTGCCTTTCCAGTAAACTTTGAGATTGTCTGTAGAAATGCTCTGCTATTAATTCAACTCAATTAATTTGAATTCACATGGGGTCCAAAGATTTGCAACTATTAATCCCATTAGCACTAATGCTTTCAGAAGACGTTGCCATCATTCCCCTAAACAGTAGTGCAACTAGCAATTACACTGGTAGATGAGCCAAAGCAATTTTCATACAATAATTCAAATTTCCACAAGCATTTAAATGACCTGGGTAATGTCTACAGTGCTGCTCTACAAGAATCATTAGGCTTTGCTAAAATTTGTCTCAACAAGGCTCTTACCTGTAAATGAGCTAGAGATGAAAGCCCACAGTGAGATCAATACTCCCACTGTATCAAGCAGTGCTTGCTTGAATATGTAAACACTATGTATGTTTTTTATCATGTAGCGTCCAAACTACCTACAATTTCTAGACATAAGTAAGAACTTTATGGGACAGACATTCAGAAAACCCTTTCAGAACCTACGAAATGCCCAGAGAAACTTACACATCTAGAGATAATATGTAGTTAGATAAGAATAGAGTGATTAGAGCAATCCAATAGGAAAAAAAAGCATATGGAGAGCTTTTTCTCCCTCTCTTCAGCATCAAACTCAAAAATGGATGATTACTTTCTGAAATAACCTGATATTTAGATTACTTCCCTATGTAAAGAGAGGATTGGGTTAATTTCCTAATAATTGCTGTGTTGTTATATTTTTAGTATGGTAACAATTCAATGTGACTTATAAAGCAATTACAGAAGACTGAAATCTCAGATCTCAGGTTCAAAGAGCTTCTGTAAGAAAAGAGAAGTCAGTGTAGCTTACCCAGTTTCTAAGCAAGTATTATAAACATTACATACTGCTTTTAAAAGGTGGATATCAGCATCACTGGATTTACTTTAAAATGAAAGAGCAAGGTTGGACTATTTCACTAAAATAATGCCTGGAGTCACTGATTTGAAGCAAAGTTGAAGTCTATAAGTATAAAGGGAACTGAGATCAGCTATAAGCTTGACTCAGGGCCTAAAAAAAGTGCATTTTTATTTGACGTTTCATATTTAGATTCAATAGTTAAAATTTATAACAGTCATTTCTTAATCTGTGAGTTGTAATTTATAAAGTCATTTCTTTCTTTATTCATGTTTTTTAATCTTAATATGCCAGATTTTCTCACTCAATGTGGGAAGACAGGCTGGCTGCTATTCTCAAGACATATTTTTTACTTCGGTCAAAATAAGGATATTTTGTTTCCTTAAACAAAAGATGACAACACCACTCAGTCATTAAATGAGTTACAACAAAAATATTCCAAGGCTTTCACTACTAATACTAAAACAGTAATTGAGGACAAAGAAGTAGCAGCTTTTGTAATTAAAATATAAAAGCCATCTGCATAAATAAGGAAATTTGCTGCTGCTGTGAGACACCACTGAGTCTTGTGGAGCTATGACTCAAGACACCAGAAAAAAAATTGGTAAAAAAATGTTCATCGTAACTGAATTATATTTCATTAAAAAAGCCCCATTCAACCTCTCGCTAGAGGTAGAGAATTTATGATGGCCTTTTCTTAATTATAGAATATTTTCTGTCATAAACCAGTATCAAATAATTGTATATCTCTCTTGATAATGAGACAGAACAGATACATTTATTCTTCTCTTGATTTTAGTCAGATGTTAGAATGAATTTTTAAAGCAACTGTTAAAGTAAATAAAAATGAAGAGTTGACTGTTAAGGCCATCACTGAAGGAATCCTTTAGGAATATGAGCACTATACTTGGTAGAATATCACTTACAATTCTGACCCATATTTAGTATAGTAACTAATCCTTTCCCTGTTTGAAAAGTTAAGCTCTCATTGATCTACCATTAATTTCATTGAGAAAGGAAAGGAAGCAGGTATTATGCAAACAAATAACCTTGTGAAATAAAGATCGTCAGATAGATAGACTCACCTGTCAGTACAGGTAGGGGTTAATTTAGTATGGTTAGCGATTCCTTTTTCTAATCACGGAAATTGAGATGAAGTGCTAGAACAGTATGGCATGTGTCATTGCTGCTTTGCTACCTCTGAAATTCATTGGAATCAACCAGCAGCTTATCTTTTTCATAATATCAGCATTTGCCTCTTTCTGAGAAAAAAAATAACCCACTACAGAGTAGTACATACTCTCCCTATTGGCATCTTTTTTTTTTTTTTTTACTCTGGAAATTATCTCACTATTTAGATTCAAACACTCCACACCTTTCCTTATTTTTAACAATCTTACATTAACGGAAGGAGTTCCATTACAAAGTTTTGAAGGCTAAAAAAAAAAAAAGTCACAGGAAAAAAAATATTTCAAGAAAAAGTAATTATGGAGACAGTTTTCCTTTCAGAAACACGTGACAGAAAACATGTTTATCAGCTCTAGTGTGTATTTATAAGTTAAAATAATTAAAATACAATATCAATTAAAGAAACAGATGTAGATGTGGGAAAGGACTGTAACATATGTTTAGAATCATGTGAGCATGTTCCCATTTGTGAAAGATTCTCTGTCAACATTTTTTCAAATGTAAAGCCAGCATTTCAACCACAATTATTAAATGTGGCTACAGTCAGAAAAAGTTACTAGGCAAAAGTCTTATTCAGTAGATCTGTTCTCCATATGTAGTCACTCCAAATGTACTCACTTAAGTGATAAAAATAATTTGTCACCATTTTTTACTCCTTTTAGCTCTGTACAGCCAAATACAGTTAGGAGGAAGTGAGCTGTATTCTATTTTAACTCCTGCACCACCAACAGATGATCTAGTCAAATCTGTATCATTGATGATACTATACACGCCAGAAAGCACACAGCTTGACTGTGCAGGAGGACATGATGCAAAGGATGTGGTTTAATAAGGCCATGCCTTTATTAACTCATCTGGCAACATTATCCAGTAATATGTCATCCAGAGCAGGTTGTCATTCTTTCATTGATTGTTCCAATCTATGTTGAAGGTTGCTGTCAACTTTCCCTCCTTCTAGACTAATTCCATCTGTTGCTAGGGCCTCATTGTTTTCTGCTCACATGTACTCTCAAGAGTGCTACCTGCTAGGCTGCTATATGTTGAACCTTACCTCATGGTCTAGACAACTACAGCCTTTAGAAAGACAGATAGAGCTTCCAAACAGTAGATCTTGATCAACAAGTGTCAAGGAGTCAGGTTTGGCTCTCTCAGCCTCTTCACATGCTCTAGTCCCTTAATCATCCTTGCATCTGTATGTCCATGTATGTCTTGTACTGAGGAGCCCAGAACTGCACACAAAATCACTTCATAAAGTAGATTTTTATATTAAGTCAGGTTAGAGAAGAGAAAAACTAAACTGCATTAGACAGTAGCATAATTCTAAATGTAAATATGGATTAATTTGTTCTTATAAACCATCAGGGATGGAGATTCCACAAGTAACCCAAACCCTAACCACATTAGATCAGATGGGCTCACAGTAGCTAGGTCTGCTAATTAAGTATGGGGAAATAGTGCTGGTGGTACATCTTTGCTATGAAAAGAAGCAGCCATCATGTGTACAAATATCTAGCACTAGTAAAAATTGTCCAGAGAAGCTGTGGAGATTGTATCCTTGAGGATATTCTACAGGCATCTAGGTATGGTTCTTTGCAGCCTGTCCTAGGTGACCCTGCTTGAGCAGGGAATTGGCAAAATGAGCACATTTTATAGGTGATCAAATAGTAATACACTTATTGCCTTGCAGACAAGCTGCAACTCTTATTTTTGTATTTTATGCTTTCAAATATTGTTGCTTTCCGTAGCATCTGAGAAACTCAAAATTACATTTTTACAGTAGTCAGATGTCCTGAAGAATTATGAACGCTTTGTACAGAAAATAGGATGCAATTGGCAACTGCTTGAGAATCCTTAGTTATAACTAGTAACTGTCCAGAAGTTGACTGGTTGAAAAAAACATGTAAACAAAAATTCACACAAAAAATCAGAGATTTTCTAACAATCAGTTCTCTGTCTCAGTCTCAAAGCCTCATTTATTATGGCTAAGACCAATTTTTTTTTTCCCTTTTATTTGTATATAAATATTGTGTATTCCACTTTTTTATATGCTGAAGAAAACATTGTAAGCAGTAGTTTGGTATTTGAAACTAGTATCTAGAAGCCAGCTTCATATGCAGCACTGCTGTTTCCCTCATGACATCTATAAAAAGCCACAGTAGCTACAATATGCTTCTATATGTTTAGATGGTTTGTATTTCACTTGCTGTATTTTTCAATGAGGTACATTTAAAAGAAAAGGATGCCCGGCACCACATGCATAATTTTGATGAATAGACAAAACATTCTCATCTAAAGTATGCTCATTTTATTAAAAAAAGTAATCTAATCTTAGCCTTTATTCTGTTAAATCAGTCATGTGTAACCCATTACTAACCCACTAACATGGAACATAACTCGAAAGCCAAAGAATTATTCCGACCATATTGCTTATCAGAGAACTGGGAAATAGGTGTATACTGTATTTTCTTGTTTAATCATTCTTGCTGGTGATTTATTAGTAAGGACACCGCATTCATGCATCACTCTTGGCCTCTCTCTTCATTTGTTAATTCTAATTACCTTCTTTCTATGTGTGCATTATTCACATGCCCTCTATGTGTACATACATACAAAATCAGAACATCATCAAAGAAATATGAAAACTATTTAGTAGCAATCCAAGCAAGGGTATGATACTGAAGGGAGGTTTTGCCCCCTTTTCAGTAACAAAGCTTAGAATCAAACACTTTACTATTTTTTTCTTGTTCTAAACAGTCACTTATCTTGAATTACTGAACAATTTGCCCAAGGCCCAATGCAGTTCATAGAAATATAGAAGAGTTTGCAATACAGGTGCTAGCTTTCTCACATAAAAATGTTGAAAAAAACCCCAACAAATGACCTAGTCTTGCTAAAGACAGCACTTGCATTTACTTCTTTATGGTTTAGAATAACCTTAGATCTTTAGGAAAAGCTTAGAACAGGGAATTGTAAAGCGTGGTTCTTAGGAAATCATAGAACTGTTATTGTACCTTGTGCTTTCTTTTGGGAATTTATTAATGTCTGGCAATGAGGCAGATAAATATCATGAGACGTATCTCAAACTCTTGCTTTAGAATGTGCTTTTCAGTCTTTTCAGTACAAGAGAGATGTCACAAAATACAAATAGAACTAATGTGAGTGAAAAATATAAGTTGTGGGTTTCAGGTTTTGTGGTGGTTTATTTGTTTTTGTTGTATTGGTTTTTTGTTTTTTTTTTTTTAAATTTCAAAACATAATTAAGACCTTTACCTTTGCTCCCTCCACTTTCTACCTCTCTCAAACAAGAAATTTAATTTGAAATCTTAGTTGCTTTAGCCATGATCTTGGAAATTGTTTTTTAGCAGAAAGACCTATGAACCTTCACGCAATATAAAGGTAAGTTCAAACAAATCTATGAGCTTAATGAAAATGTCTTGTCTTTTTTAAAACAAGCAAACAAACAAACAAGTGCTCATTTTACTATTAAAAGTCCCAAAAACAATAAAAATATTTTAATAAATAATTACTGTGAATGAACAATATTTGGCAAATCAAACGGAAATATTTCTCCCTAAATAGACTTGCTTTCAAATATTAGAGTATTCCAACCCAGTAAAGCTTAAATATGCAAGAATCAAAAATAGCGTTCATAGACATCTCTAAGAATGCCACTACACAGTAGAAATAAACAGGATTAACAGGTTTCCAGGGTTCTTAGAAAGCATAAAAAGAGATGTATTACATGTTGTAGTGGAATCTTTCTAGCTGTTCTAATCATTAGAGCTATAAGAGACTGTGCTATTTATTCAAAACAACTTAAAGCAACTCTAAAGGTCCCAGTGTGATGTTTTCACTTCTAATTTCATAAAATGTGCATAAGAGTGGAATCAAACTAGTTAGTTATCAGTCTTGACATTGGCATAATGTGACTGGAAATGTACTATTTGTAATTACTTGAAAGGAAACAAATTACCTTTAAGAGGAAAACCATAGGTAGAAATTGCAGAAATTAGATGTGTTAGGCTGCTCTTTAAAAAAAAAAAAAAAAAAAGAAAGAAAGAAAAAACCCACAAATTTGTTCTTTAACATGCATTCTGTGAGAACAAACATGTATGCAAACCAAGGGTAAGTATGTACTAGCAGAAGGATGGACTTGATGACTGAGACAGCACTTCTGTACTTTCTAGAAATTCACTAACAGCAAATGACCCTGTTACATGATTTATTCCATGTCTGAGTTCTTAGAAACACAACAGCAGATAGAAGAACTGCCTGATGTTAAACTTCCATTTAAAAACCCTCAAAATCAGAGCTGTGGAGTTTAAACTTAGAAAGCTCATACAAAAAATCTCTTACAAAACTTTGTATCACAGATTATTGAGCATGTGCTTAACGTTAAGCATATTTTCACTCCATCTCAATAAATATAGTTAATCTTTACATATATACTTTGATGGGGCTGAGATCCTATGTAAGCACTATGCTAAGTGGAAATATATACTAAGGAAGAACACAAATATCCAACTGTATCTGAATTTATTATTTTTCATTAAGTGACAGGCATTTTGCTGGCCCAGGAAAAACACAGGATATTATACAATGAGTTTCTTGGCTGTCTGAAATAATGTTGAGCACATGCAATAAGTATGTTTCTTAAAGTGGAGTTATCCTAGTTAAGTCAGTGCTGCTATTGTGTTTTATATCAGCAGACAATCTAAACAAGGAATCAATTCAAGTAAATTCCAGTCAGTTACTCTATATCTCTAGACTCTAAAGCCAGAAAAGATTGTTTCATGTGACATCTTTATTAAAAAACAGTATATTTTTTCCCCAGACTTGGAATTAAAGCAAATAATTCTAAAAATTGAAAGAAACAGTGAGCTTACTAGCTCCTCTGGTTGGCTGTTTCACTGAACTACCTTCAACATTTAAAATTGGGATATATAGCCAAGTGAAAATATTGAGACTTGAAACAGCAGACAGAAAATAAATCCAATCTAACAATCCTGAGATGAGATAGGGGTACTTTACCAGATGCTAATCTTTCCCCATTAATAGGTCATTATGAGCAACAATATTATGTCTGGAGGACAATTTCTCTATAAGGTATGGTGGCTACAAGAGGAATTTAAAATGTAGAGGAGAGCATACAACAGACTCACTGCATGAAGTCTTACTTGATGATAAAAGAGAGGGAATATTGTGAAATACAGCAGTTGTCCTCTAACTATACCCATACTTGTTCAGCCATATCCTGCTGAACATACAGCACTGCACAGACAGTTTTCACAGCATAGAATAGGATGGAAGTGATGTCATACTGCTTCACTTCCATGTGACAGATTGCTTGCCATGATACTATGTTTCCCATGACACATTTCAAAACTTAAAGTATGCCCCTTCACTTTCACTATACCAGAGACTCAAGAATACTTGAACTGTGTAAACATCTCCTTTCCATCTCTCATACTTGGCTTATTAATTGGAAAACTAGGTCATTTCAAATCTAAGAAATGAGTAAAAAAATAACCATAGCAACATCATAACCCCAGGACACTTAAGAGCAACCATTTCTTTTTCTGACTAAAAACAAAACTGTCCTGCCTTTTACCACTCTGATAGATAAAGGGACAAAAATATTGCATGATTCTTTCTTGGTACCTATGTTTCTGCAGTGTATGCTCTGATTCCAGACTTCCCCACAGTCAGGGAAGTTAAATGTCACTGCCCTCACAATCTCAAAAACAAAGAGTCTAAATAAAGATCATTAGCTTGCACTGTACTGCTCTGAGATGGGAAATCTGAAGTGAAATTTCCTCACTCCCTGGCCTGTGCCTGAACTAAAAGGACATCCCTTTAAAAAGCACCCCCCCCACCCCCCCCCAAAAAAAAAAGAAGTCTAGTTAGGTGAGAATAATGGTCTGTTCATGGCAGAACTTATTTGCCTGACAGAGGACTTCTCACCATTTATGTTAATTGCAAGAGTAAGTCTTCTTTCGGACACCAATTCAAATCCTTTAAATGTCATATTCCCTTCCAATATTTGTATAACAATACATGCATATATGAAACATTAATATTTACAGATGGAATGAATGCTACTGATGAAAAAGGGAAATTAAAATGACCTCTCACCAAAACTAAATTCCTCCATTAGATTTCTTGTCAGCCTTCAATATCTCTTTTCAGGAAAGTGACTACTATTAGATGATGTTATTTACCTGCATTATCTATCTAGCACGGGCACACCCACTGGATAGCCAACTCTTGGGTTTTTTTACTTTATAATGATAAGGAAGGTTCCTTTGTAATGACCAAATTGGCCTCACTTTAATCACTTACCATTGTTTCTCTGCAGGGGAAGATTTAACAGCTCATTGACTGCATTGGCTCGTAATATGCACAGGGGAAACAATGGCGTAGCTCATCAAATGTAATCAGCTGCCAACTGAAAGGAAATGAAATTTTAAAATTATATGTCACCTTTCAATGATACAGTGTAGCAAAAGCTATTTATAGGTTCTGTGAGCCAGAAGCTCTTTACAGTCTCCAAACTGTAGTTACCTCAAAAGCAGACATCAGTATCTATTTTGTAACAGCACAAACATTCCTGGAAAAAAAACACATCATTTTACTAGACAAATGATTTAATTTCCAAAAAGAACAATCACAGGAGACACAGGCATATCATAAGGAATGTGACTGTCCTGAGATTGAACCAAAAAGAATATGCCTAATAGTTCTCTTTAATAATAAAATGCCACTATAACTTACATTTCCACAAGTTATTCTGCATCTAAAAAACAATTTATTAAAATATCAGCATCAACATTCTCCACATCAAGGAACAGGACAGCTTCAGAACATTTAAGCAGCTTCACTTCTCCATTTTTCGAGCATATACTTACAGCAGTCTCTACTCAGTAGCTTATTCTAATAAAACCATATTACATTCCAAAAGCTGAAGCAACGTATATCACAAACTAGTTTTACTAAATCTGCTTTCTTTAGCTAGATTCAAAGAAACACACTTTTCAGGAATCTCAAAAAAAAACTCCTGTATGAGAAATACGCACTCTGAATGTTCATCAGTTTAAATGCACAAAGACAGTAGTCACATAGAACTTTTAGAGCCTTCTGCTTTCAGACAGGTACTTTTCCCATATGCCCTTGTTTCCTGACCATGCAGACTAACTCATGAGCTAAATGCTACAGGAGTATACCATTCTTTGTGTTTTAAACAGTGACTCATTATGAAGTAATTTAATTTGTTCTTCACTTTATGATTAGCATTCTCATTCCTATTTTTAACAAGCCAAAAAAAAAAAAAAAAAAAAAAAAAAGGCACCCCAATTCAGGGAGTCCTTCAATCTGTATGTCTCTACTTTGAATAAATATGATACGTGAAAATAGTAACAGTTATGCTATTGCAGATGTTCTGCCCTATATCAGGTCTTGGAACCAAAGGGCAATGATGTGGAATATGTACATACTGCTATGTATATATGTTATACACATTAGAAGTCCTCAAAATAGAATGTGATGTGAAAACTCTTCAACTGTGAAGCAAAACCAAAACTTTTTGCAATTTAGCTGCAATGAAAACTACAATGAATTACAGTCTGAACTGCAAGAATTACTCATGAGCGTGTCATTATGTCTTATTAAAAGTAGTCAACATATTTTCTACTTCAGAGAAAGAGTAGATTTTGAACAGTCTGTTTTATCAAAGCTAGAATGCAGAGATGCAGTTGGTTTGACAATAACATTTTTTGACAAAGTTTCCAGGAGATTTGTTTTCACTCCATTGAAGAAGGTAAGTTCTGAAACATCAGATGGTGCCATAAAATTAGATTTTAATCCTTTGGTCACATCTATCGATAATTTCTTGCCTAAATCCTTTTTGGTGGCAATTGAAAAGAAAAATGTTCACGATTACATGCAAATGTCTTTAAAAAAAAAAAAAAATCAAACCCACTGTTGGCATTTTAAAGGAAGAAAAGTTAGGGGTGTATTGCTGCTAACCAAAATTCATATGCTGTGTTAACTTTTACTGCATGACTTCCTGAATTTTTTAGCAGGGGAAACTGCTTGAGGCAGTGCCCATAACCACACCATTTCTGAATGAGATTCATATTTGAGTGGCTTTCTTCAACGAAAAAAAATGATGGCTGGCATTTTGAAAAACAGCTGCTATCTTTGTGAACAAGAGAAGACACAGATACGTGAAATATTTGGAACTGTTCGCAGAAGGATACACAGAAAGTTAAATCTATAGAGATGCTAAGAGTAGTGTAGCCTTCTCTCTGAAAAGCATATTACAATTTATTACGTGGTTTGATGACACAGGGAGTTCAGTAGCAGCACTGGCTTAAAACCTCTGGGCTTTTTTTCCAGCTTTTGGCAAAGTTTGCTACCAGCCTCATTGTGTTGACAACTCATGGAGCTGTGCTGTGAACATTTCATAGAACTTGAAAAAAAAAAAAACAACCCTCTCTCTCTCTTCCACAGATTTTAATTTTTTTTTTATTTTTAAGGCTGACAAGTTATGCACTCTGACCTTCTGCAAGTGACAGAAAGTGGGAAGCAAATGCAATATTGGACCCAAACCTAAGTCTCGTAGTAGTACCCTGAAATCCCAATGGACATTTAGTTCAGAGACTGCCATACACAGCATGGCCTCTGCCACTCCATACACTGTAAGTCTGAAGAAATGGGATGGTAATGGTAAATTATACCTCAGGGATCACAAGTCTGAGACTCAGCATTGCCATGCAACCCAACAAAACATACCATCTATTTTAGCAAGCAATTATTGTCACATATTCTCTCCTCTAAAGTTAGAAGAGTTAGGTCTTTCTGTCTCCTGCTGCCCTCTCAAAGTAAGAGGAAAAGATTAACTTCAGTCAACCCCAGGACAGTATGAGTGAAGAGAGCAAAAAGGGTGTTTTGGCATGAACAGCATAAAGAATATTAGGAATTTCTTTCACAAGTTCACTAGGAGAAGGAGGCAAAGATTCGACCAGCACTATGAGTTTCTGATAGCAGATGTAAAAAAATCACTGCTGTGCATCCTTACATGTACCCTCTTATTCCAAATGCTCATCTTTGACCAGCTCTTGAAGAAGCTGTACAGGCAACAATTTTTGTGAGGAACAGCTGAGAGAGAGAATGCACACAGACCAAAGTGTTTAAACAGAACATGCCTCTTCAAGTTTACATCAGAAGGTAGGGAGTAAAGAAGGGCTGTATGTAGGGTATGAATAGGATTGTGCTGCACACTAGTGATTCAAGTAGGAACTCTTGTTACGTGGTTAACAAGGCCTTACCAAGGAACAGTGTCTCAGCCTAGCCAAAACATAGACATGAATAAATAACACTGATTATTATTTGAGTTATAATGGAAGATATCTGTAATAGTTATTTAAAGGGAGCTGTCTCCAGAGGGTATCTCATAAGAAAGTGCATTCTGGCCTGAAAAACTGAAAGTATTACACTCTTGTAATACTGGTTTAGTATGCAATGAATCCTCAAGGCAGTGATCTGAAAGTAAAGCAGTTATACACCTTTGATGAAGACGACTGTAGCAAATTTACAGATAAGATACATTAGAGATTGGTAGAAACCTGTTTAATTCTTCTCTACAGTTTCTGTATTAAATAATCATTCAAGTTTATTTGCAGCTAAAGGTTCAAATGAGTTTAATCTATGCATACATCTCCTTTTCTTGTTTCATTTTTCTTTTCCTCCGAGAGTCAGTAAGTGAAATCAAGATTTAACTGTCAGAAATCACCAACTCTGTGGCTACTTGCTGCAGTTTTACTTGGGAAAAAAAAGTCACTTTGCAAGACAGAATTATTGTAGATACACTTTCATATCTAAGAAAGTAGCAGAGTTTCGTCTTTAAATGAAAAAAGTAATCTCACCACTGAGTAGGACTTCCAAGATGTAGCTGAAGGCCGTCATATTAAAGGAGAAATAAAAAATAAGGTCTACTTCATAGGACCACTTGCAGGAAACAGCATGTTGCGATACATTCTTCTTGTACTGCTTATGTAAAAATACTTAATTATTGAATATTAATATTTTTCTTAGGCTCTCCTATAGTTTAAAAGATTCTGAGTTACAAAAGGACAAAAGATTTGTCATGATGAAAGTGGCTTGTCTTGTAAATGCCTTAAAGGATCAGCTTAGAACAGTTTGTACATAGAAATATAACGGATTGTTTTATCTGTTGTGCTAAGCAGCATTTTTGTAAGTATGAATTAAAGTTTTTATTGGGAAAGCACAGCATATGTATTTTGTTTACTTTGTACTCTTGACAGTTGTTTTGTTTAAGTTAATTTCACTAGATATTCCCTGTGTAGCACAGTACAAGCATGCTCTCCCTTTCTCATCTTTTAGCAGAGCTTTCAAAACACAATGATGAGAAAAGACATTTTTAAAACAGAAAAATTACCACAAATCAGAAAAAAGCGGCACAAAAAAGGGCAAAGAAAGTACTATACCTACAACTTCTTCTAACAAAGTTGACATTATACTTTTAATTTTGCAGTAAATTTCAGTTGCAATAATTAAACTGTTCGTTTTAATATTTCCAGACAATGTATGAGAAAAATACAGACTAGTCTGCTAGCCTGAAGAATAGTGTCCAGAAGCATTTTGTTACCCTTGACCTTGTCTAAAAGCTTAGTTTCCAGAGACCCCTTGTCTTCTGAGAACTTCCTAGCAAAAATGCATTAACAATGAGTTCTGGTCTCTATCATCCTGCAATACCACTTGTCTTGCACAGAAACAAAACTAAAAATGCTTACTTGAATAACTCACTATGCCATTTTCCTTTTATTCCCATGGTCTTTGGTCTCGGTTAATATGCTTATCAAAAGAATATTGGAAAGTTACCAGCTTTTCCTGAAATAAGCAACGTGGTCTCCAAGAAGAAAATAAAAGTCTGGCCACTTCTTTCTTGGTTTAGCTATTTATTTAAAGACTCACTTTTTTATTAATTAAACAATAAAAATCATAACTGACAAACTAACAAGGTAAGGGTGGGGTTACTAACAATGGTTCACTACAGATAAATTTGTCCTAAACACTTTTTTCTTATGATAGTCACAAGAATGGGTTCAAAAATACCCTCTCTGCAGCCCTAGACATAAACTACAGTCTGGACATATTTCAACAGCAAGTTTGCTTTTAACAGTCTGCTGTCTCTTTAGCCACAGATTCTAAGCATGTGCATTTATGTCACAGGTAAGGACAGCATGGAGGGCACAAATCAACACACCCAGAGACCTACTCCTCTGGTCAATCCCTTTGTCTGAATGTGCACTCATCCTATATTCCTTCCTTCTTCCCCGTTTTCACCTGAATACTAACCTTTAAAACACTGAAAAAAATCAGTTAAGGACAAAGATTTCCTAGGAATCTACATAACACTTCAGTCTAGTGCATCTTTGTTTCCATAAAAAATAATGAGGAAGAGTCCAAAAGACTCAAAATTATTTACTTAAATAATCAAATGGTGCAGCAGTCTGCCCTGAATGTGCTTTCTTGAAGCGTCTGCTTTGCTGCTATATTGATGTCCAGAAGCTCTATGTTCAGACTTATATAGCCATTCCATAACCAGAATAAAAGGAGAAATTTACCTTACAACCTTGAATCAATAGTGTAGTTATAATCCATAATGGACATTCTGTAACTAATTTTCAAATATTACCAATGAATTTGAATACAATTAAAGCAAGGCTTTGATTATTTTTGCTTTAGAAGTGTGAAGTGGTAAGAATCTTAATATGGTTAAGAGCAATATCTACACTCAAAGCTGGATCTTGAATCAAGTCAGCTACTACTAAATACAGGACAAAAGGATGAGGCATTTACTAGTGTTTTTCTTGATTTTTTTTTTCTCAGAACTTGAGCTCTCTTTTTGACATTTTAGAAAATGCAAAAAGCAAAGCAGTCTGTTAAATCTATGAATGAGCAGAAAACTCTCCGGTTTTTATTATTTTTTATTATTTCATATAATATGGCTATAAATTTAAAGTAAGCTAGGGTCATTCTAATTTATGAGCAGCGATATTTTGAAAATAAGTTATTCTGACTATAGTAAATTAATTCATAAAGTGAGATTATTCACTTGATAAATTAGAACCTGGAAAACAATACTATCCCCTTTCTCAGATCTGTGGCCAGGTGGCCTTCTACCCTAAGTTTATCCTAAAAATTGGTGGTGGGTTTGTTTTTGTTGGATTGGGTTGTTTTGTTTTGGTTTTGAGTATTTCATTATTTGCAGTGTGTAATTAGATAGAATTTAAAAATACTTCCAATTGTGTTTTCCTGTTAATATATAATCCCCTGCATGTCTCTCCTCGCTCTCCAGTCTTTTATTATGAAAGGTCACACAAAACTTCTCCCTTTGGTTTGTGACATGTAATTTTTTCATAAGAATAACCTGAAATTAAGCTTGTAGCCTGCAATCTCATTTAACCAAATTAAACTAGGCTACAAAAAGCTAGTATTTCCATCAGAGTTCTCTAGCCATTACGCAGGAGTCGGCCTACTACAGAGAGTTAAGTCACTATGAATGCTTGCCACAAACATTCTAGTTCACTATCCACTGAACCCAGTCTCACTGTTTGAGAAAAATGTTGTTTTTCCTACAGTTGGTAACAGTCTCTTCTGACAGTTTTTGGAACCTTCCCACAGGATGGACATTGATAATCCTGTCACCAAACATTTAGACAGCTTTACAAAAGGAGAAGCTCAATTCCTGTAATGTGTAATTAAAGACTTATCTTCTAAACATACTGTACCATCATGGCTGTCAAAATGTAGAACAACTGTTGACTTTTCAACTCTACGTATACTTTTCTTGATGAAGGTTGCACTACAAAGAAATTCAGCTTGGATGATGCCTCCAGTAAAGCATGAGAGAAGGAGGAGAAAGCTGAAATTCTAGTATCTTCTTTCAAAATATTATATCTGATCTATCTGTAGAAAGGCCAGAATTCTTGGTAATTTTTGACTGTCAGAATACTGAAAGGGGTGGTCTTTTAATCTCTCATAAGTAAGTTCACAAAGTTATTTGAAGTTTTAGGGGATTCTGTTTGTTTTAAAAAGGAGGAAACTAAAGTGAAAGTCTCTGGATTTCTGTATTTATCTAAAATACATTTATCATGGTTGAAGTTTTTCACTAAATTAACAAATAACAATGAAACAAAAATCTAAGCAAGTTGAATGAGGGCTCTGTTATTTATCTGAAGCATATTTAGATATTTTAAGTTCTCCACTAGAGCACTTACACTGTTATATCTCAAGTAAAATTGCCCTCTACAGAACTTCCGAAGTAAAGTTATGTCCTATCTTTTTCTAACTAAATCTCCCTAGATCTTCTTGTATTAACTGCTTCACTGAACTGATACTTACACAAGTTGAACCTAAGATGACCTGGCTTAAAATGAACAGCTATGAGACAAACTGTAGGTCTATAAATATTTCAAGGGAAAAAGTAGTAGACATTGTGTGAACTACTGTGAGGTGAATGAGCAACATGAAATAGCTAGTAAAAACAGGTAATAAAAAGCATGAAAAAAAATTAAACTTGAACATAAGATGAGTTTTCTGTGCTTTCCATTTCTTCTCCAAAACTATTAGTTCAGCTGCCTCACAATTGTTTTCCAATTAAAGGAAATCTGCATGTTTGCCTCCTTAACGAGATTTATCACAATCTAGTAGAATGGATCTTGTGTCACAGAAAATTCCCCAGGGTCCAAAAGGATTATATCCATAAAATTTTACTTTCCACCTGTTAGATACTCTTAAGTGTAACCAGTCTAGACTTTGCAAAACAGAAGAAAACAATCAGCATGGATTTTAAAAATGCTTTAATTATCTCACCATTTTGCACAGGATGGTGTGCTTCAGATTCAATCTAAACTGCCAAATGCTGGCCCTTGGCATTCTAGATCCAGACACATGCAGTGTTCAACATCTGTTAACATGGAACTACACACACCAGTTATCAATCGTGTAGGAAGAGGGTGGATCAGAGTCTGACTCTGGCTTACTTTTTTACAGACATAAATTTAACATATTTTCAAACAAATTTTCTGTAGCATGGACAGTGATTTAAAGACACATTACAAAAGGAGAATAAAAGTGGTAATAATTTGCAGTACAAGACCCACACTACTTCAGAATTCTTCAAAAGAGTGGTTTTGATCTTATTTCTAATGGCTGAGACAGCTTTTAGCTCACTTTTATTCCTTAAGAGAATACCTTTAGATAGGACAATGTGATGAAGAATCTATTTTTCAAGCTTTTTACTTGGATGAGAATCAGTATGTTCCTATATGAGTGCATTGAATAATCATGTGCAAAACAGGACCACCCAACATCTGTCTACATTCACTTGGAAGTCAGTTTTATATTCCTCTGCTAAAGCACTTGCAGGAAATTTATACCAAATACATGGGTGGGGTGGGTTGGAATCCTTCCTCTTTGCTTAATCACATTCAGGGAAGAGCGATGATCCATTTTGTCTGGTTCTCTCCATTACTCTCTCTAAAATTAACTCACATCTGACATTATAACATATGTTAAATATTATGTAAGTGGTCTGGTCTATATTTGGTTTATTCAGTCATAAATCCTGGGATGCACATGAAAAAAAAAGTAGCACTGTGAGAAAAAAAAAAAAAAAAAACAAAAAAACAATATCAACCCACACCAAAAAAACCCACAACATTTTGCAGAAAAAATTGAATTGGTAAAAGTTGGATTACTACCCTTTCCTCACAAGTTTATAAAGGAGATGACATAATAATAAACCACTGACACCAGGAAAGCTCACAAGATTCTGCCCACTAGGGAAAATGTCTTACAGGTGAATATGTTCTTTTACTTTGTAGAAATGGAATTTTCACAGCTAAGAGAACATAAGAGCTATAGTTATTTAATGCTGAAATAGGCTCCAATCTGGCAAGACCAAGGTGTGCCTGTAAGCATGTGAAAGCCAGTACACAGTGGCCATAACAATGAGTTAGGAGCTCCCTCCTTGTTCATATTGTTCTTATTTTCTACTGTTTTACTAGAGATATCAAGCTCTTTCTATAACTGGGAAAATAAGATTTTTGGCTGGTAATAAATTTTGTTTCATTTTCTGAACCAGTCTTCCTGCTTTCCCAGCATATTTGTCACAACTGTATTTCCCCAAAAGCCATGCTCTGATTGGTACAAAACTTCCAACACTGTCTTATATTATCTGTCTTATTTGATTTGGTTTGGCTGAAGCAAAACAGAGACAATAAATGATATTTAACACACTACTTTCATTTTAAGGCCACTGACCTTTCATTATACACACTGTTTCGAGCTATTCAAAAGATGAAGGATTTCATGCCACAAATGCCTACATTAGTGTGGAGAATACAGGGTCTAACAGTTACAAAAATGCTTTGGTGTTAAAAGGTAGCATATATTTTCCCATCTGCTCCTTAAAACCCATTTCCTGAAAACAGTCTGATATTGCTAGACACATGGTAAGTTCAGTTCTGGAAGAACTTGCTTACAGGTATGGCCCTCAGAGAACAGTCACAGACAGTTAAACAGGAGGCAGAATGAACACAAAGGTTAAGAATTTCAAAGAAAATGAAATCTGTTGTCAGTCGTGTCTAAATATCTTCAGCAGAGGAATTAGGTTGACCAGTCTCTTTACTTAAGGAGCTCTCCAGGGCAAGAACTCAGAAAGTGGGATATTACCTAAAAAGAGCATTTTGATCACACAGCTCTGAATCAAATATGAACTATACAGAAACACTAGCTATTTAGTTCTGGAGATTTTTCCTCCTGGCAGCTCAAAAGGCTTTGTTTCTCAGGCAGCTGTACCTGGCATTTCCTTGTACCAGCTCCAGAAAATTGAATACAAGGGACAATGGGTATAAGCTGGAACATGAGAGGCTCCAAAGAAATACAAGGAAGAATTTCTTCACTGTGGGGGTGCCAGAGCACTGAAATGGGCTGCCCAGGCGAGTTGTGGAGTCTCCTTCTCTGGAGATAGTCAAAACCCACCTGGACAAGTTCCTGTGTGATCTACTCTAGGTGGTCCTTCTCTGGCAGGGGGGTCGGACTGGGTAATCTTTGAAGGTTCCTTCCAGCCCTTGAGATTTTTTGATTCTGTAATACATATTTCTTCAATAAAAACATCAATACCTATGGCTGGTAGACTTAAGTGCTTCTCCAGTGTTTTTTGGTGGTATGGAGGACTGATACAACTGTGTTTCACTCAGGAAAACTTTGTCTAGACATTGTGGCAAGAAGGGCAGAAGGAAAAGATCTGTCACTGAAACATTGGCACATAATTTACAAGCTGTAAGTCATCAGAATAGATAGTTCTATACTGGTTAATGCCTTCTATCAAAAGTCCTAAACAAGAAATTGTTTGTAAAATCTGAACAAAACCACAATCAAGATTTTTTGTTTTAAATGTATCGACAGTTATATAAAAAAAATAATCTAAATTTACATCTCCCTTATATCAAATTATTTTGTAGCTATAATTATTTCTATTCATAAGTAAAGGCATGATTAGGACATAAGTCCAAGCTATATTTAATTACTTTTCTCCTTGGTCATTAGTTTTGAAGAAATAAACTTTATAGCATTTAAAGCCACAATGAGATTTTAATATGACAAGGTTCACACTGAGATGTATCAAAGCACGATTGCAAAAGAGCATTGAAAGACTTATTCTGACTCACGTAGCAAAGCAGGACATTGTGAGAGCCTGACTACACTCATCTGCAACTGAGTGGTTGAATGGATGGTTCATACTCTAAAGAGATTCTATCATGTTGAACCACTGTTAAAATATTGAAAAACAGTGCCATTATAGTTTGAAATGAGAAATCTTTTGTACTTTTGTTACTAGAATATGACACATGGCTCAGAGCACTGAAGATCAGATTTTAGTGAGCATAGGCCGCAGGAATGAGAATTAAGCATGTAATAGCTTGCTTTATCTTTCTCGACAGGAAGCTGGGCCTTCTAATTGTTACTCTCCTACTACCGTACATTTAAAATACAGCATATGTAGATTTCCCAATCTTAATGTAAACTGTTTTTTATGAATTGGCATTACCTAGGCTATTATACAAGAAAAAAAGCTATTCCATAGTTACTGGTGAAGGATAGCTTTCCATTCTCTTGTTATCCCACAGTCAGCCAGAACCACTTTGCACAGGGCCGTTTTCTTGAATAGGTAGAATGTTCACAATTATTATTAACTAAGACCAATCTAGACTTAGTGGGCTGAGTCAGAGAGAAAGAAGTTAATTAGCACAAGATTTATAATGTTGAAGAGCAATAGCCTTGAGTAAGAAAGATACCTAGAGAAAGAAAAATAGAATCAAGAGTCTTGCTTTGAGTTAAAAATAACTTTGCTACTGTTAAGAAATCTGCCATAGCATCTTATCAACACATGTCATATCAAAGAGACTAGGTTAAACCATGACATTCTGGTTTTACATATAAAAACATCCCTCTGTTCCAGCAACACAGCATATTGTGGAAAAAAACCTAAACTCCTGCAAACTTCTAACTGAAAATGCAACAGGAAATTATTTCTCTTAAATCTCTTCACTGTATATTTAATGCACAATACAATGCACAAAGTCACAGGAGGCACCAGAGAGAATATTTGCACTATGGAAAAAATTAAAGGAATAAAATTAAGACTGGGTGAGTAGATTAAACAGAGCAGAAGGAAGATTACTAGGTTCCTGAATAGTTCACATCCAGATGCTTGGATTTTAGATTTCTTTCAAAGGTATAGAAGAAGGTAACTGAGAGCAGAAGGACTAGAAGCACTCCTTGGGTGGATACCACCTGAAACAGATTTTTAGGCTTTGTATCATTTCATTGAAACTGTTCCTTAATTCAGTTACCAATTAACAAACATACGTGAATGTGCAGACAACATCCAAACACACACAGGATATTGTTAAAAAAACGCGGTGGCATTTCAAAACATATAGAAGGACCTTGCTAACAGTTTTGTAAGCAAGTTAACCATGTTGAGGAACAAAATTGCAACATGTTTGGCAGCTATTAAACTCAAAATAGCAAAGTGTCTGTAGCCCAAAAAACAGAAAGGCACTTAAAAAAAAAATGAAGTAAAAAGCATCATTATTTTTTCTCCAGAGTCTCAGCTAAAATGTTCTACCAATTACAATTACTCTTCTTTCTTTTATCAGCTACTTACTTTAAGAAACTTGAACCTGTTCATCTCAGGCTTTTTCTACACACAAAACTTGTATTGCCTAGAGATTCTGACGTAATAAAATGGAACAAACCCCATATTCAGACAGACAGACTCACTTCTCCTGTACATATGCTTTTATCAGTTTAGTTTCATGGCACATGGGAGTGAAAACTTATATATCAATGACATAACTACAATCACAGGTAAGAATTAATGTAACTAAAAATCAATTAAAAAACATCCCCAAACTCTAATGAGCTATACCAGAATACAATGTATAGAGACCACTTTAAGCCACATGTAATTATGTATATCAAAATATGTACCTTAAACCAAAAAAAACTTCTTTTTCCATTAAACAGTTAGTTAAAAATGAGGAAATAATTAATTCTGGAAAATAATACAAGTAAACAATAATGCCTATCATAACTTATTTGTTTGCAGAAATCTCCTAAAACAGAAAAATTTCATAACAAAAAGTCAAAGTACAGATCCAGAGAGACTGATAACGACAATGTTTTGAAACATTTAGGAAAAGCTAAATTTCATAAACCCACAACAGAAAAATATAACATTATGCAATATTACCAATGCTCTACTTGGATATTACATACCTCAAAAGACTAATCTCTGGCAACAATAGCTCAATACTGTGTTCAGCTGAAGTCCAACAGTCCAGGAAAACATGCAAACCACTTTTTTGCATTTCTCAGTTATAATTTCTACCTAATTATGATATTCTTGGCAGATTTCTGTTTCCATTTACATAGGATTCTTTGAGTATTGGATTCCTATAGCACAGTAGAGCACACAAATCTTTTCGTATTTGATCTCCTACTTGCTTGTAGAGCAGAGGTTTTCTGAAAGCAGGATCAAAGATTATTCAACTTTCTTCCTTTCTTATTTTCCCCTGATGACAATTCCACTGTAGCCAGGAAGGGGATGGGGTGGTATGGAAGCAAATTAATTTATTAATTTATGCTAGTCAACACCTGATCTGAATTTGTGTAGCAAATTAGTAAAACATCTACAGGTGTAGAGCAAATTAAGCAACAGATTTTAATTTACTAAAAATGTTAAAATTCACATAAACTCAGGAGAAATCAAGTTTTCACAGGCAATGGGACATGGTGCAAATTCCGACTTCTGAATCCCAGTATTTTGTGTCACTATTAAAAGAGGCTTCGTAATACATGACTGTAGTTTACTCAAAATGCAAACATGAAAGTAAAATTAAGATAATGGTAAGCACTCAGTTTCTAGTTATATCTTGTGCACTCATAATTAAGCAGAAAAATGTGGATTTATTATATTGATAGCTTAAATAGAATGTTGAAAACTGATTTGGTTTTGGTTCTCTTACAATAAAATCTGAGGGTTCTGAATAACTTAGGTGAGAAACCAGCTTTTACAGATATTATGCAACTATAAATAAGCACTGTGAATCAACTTAGAAAAACAGACTTGGGAAAACTGTGTTATGGATGGATCCACTAATACATGTTAAAAAGGAGATCACTGGAAAAGCTAAATAAGTTTTACTATCTCTTTTAATTGTAACACTTTCAGATCCCCAGTAAGCTATAAAATTATGACATTTGGTAGCTTGCTTTTAGCCTTTTTTATGTGTTTCAATGGATAACACAATCCCATAAAGGAATATGTCTTGTTAAGATCTATATTATTTCTACAAATAATGAAATATTAAAAATGAAGGGGGGAGAGGGGAGGAATATGAATAAAATGCAAATTATATGAAATAATAAATCAGACCTAAAGTCTGACATTTAAATTTCTGGTGGTCCACATGTTTTACATATTATGAAACCATCATCAACAACAATTCTTGCTACAGAATACAATTCACGTTCTTCCTAAGCCATCCTATCTCATTTGTTTACAGTTTCCTTCTCAAAAGCTTCATTAAATTGAAGACAGCATGAGCAAGTTGAAACAATTCATAAAGAAAAAAGATCTCTATTAAATAATGTCAACATCAAAGGCAACAATAACTAATCTCCTGCAATGGGATGGCAGTAAAAGAATCTTTTGAGCTGGTTAGAAACTGGCAATTATCAATTTCATTTTGATGTGAGAGGGAGGAATGTTCTGTATATGCTTTAATCTGTTAACATATATTTTATAACAAAAAAACAATTCAAAACACCTTAAGATATTTTTTGTGAATATTTAATGAAGTCTGTACTAGCACAAACATGTTTACACCATTGGAAGCATTACATCTAATGTATTTACTTTACCATTTAGTTTTTATAGGGTCCTCTTGTTTTTTGTTAGCAAACAATGGTCTAGTATTCATCCAAAGACATCAGTTAGTATGAGGCTACCATGCAGCCTTGTCCAGGGCTGAGTCTGAGCTGCTGTTGCAAAAGATAGTGTCAGAGAAGAAAAGTACAAGGGGATTGAAGCATCAGTCCTCTGTCAATTGCAGACCTCTTTCCAAAGAGCTCCAGCAATCAAGAATTAGTGAGAGAAAGAAGTCGGGAAAGTCTTCATCAAAGATTACAGGAAGGTAGCACTTGGCTTACTTGGCCCATTATAAACAATGAAATCACCACTTCAAAAGCAGCAGTTCTTTGCGCAAGTGTTGATTTATCGCAGTGTGCATGGGACACAGGTATGATCATGTCATAAACAGAAAACACCAAGATAAAGCCTTTCCTTGTCACTATAAGGCCAACGTCCTCTATAGTGTTTAACAATGTAGTTATGAGACTATAGCTATAATAACTTCTACTTCGTTATTCACAAGACACTCTCCTGAAGCAGATTTATCCCTTGTACAGACCAGCTAATATAAACTTTTTTCATTTTTTTATGATTATAGTAGAATGAAAATAAGGGATATGCAAATGACTTTTTTTACACCCAGTTCTAATCACTGGTTTATAACCATATCCTGGTTTTCTTTTCCTTTTTGTTATTATCTACAGAAGAATAACCACCCAAGACAAAGATACTAATGATAATTATCAAGAAAATTTTAATATTTTGAGAATGTTATATTGAAAGAACGGTCAAAGAGGTTAGATGTTTGCAAATTTAACATAGAATAAATAATTGTACATAAAATTCAGAACTATGTATTTCTAATTGGGAGGCATTAAAGAGCACCACAGACATTTTCATCTTTCTAAAGTTGTTTATCATAGGTTTTTGTTTGCTTTCTAATTATATTAAGGGAGATTAATAGTAATGATACCAGCGTCATTCTATGTCCTCTGCAGAGTCACATTCAAATAACAACACAGAAGAATTCCCTAGCAGATGTGTTTCTGAAAAGCTGATGTCATTGCCTCAAAATTTCAAAAGGTATTCAACATTTAGAAGGAAAGAACTCACTGTGATAGAAAAACATGGTATTCAGTTCACAGTCAGATCTGGAAACACTCCTTTTGCAATTTCTAAAAATCCTTTTGAAGAGTTTATTTGTCTAAAATATGCCTTTTTCTTAAGGCTTTCTCAAATGGTTTAATAAAGTGTAATATCTTTTTCTACAAGCATCACTAAGCAAAGAGTTTCAAATAAGCCTTGCACCCCAATCATTGCTTAAGGAGAAATATCCTGAACCTCACTGACATTTGGCATTCAAAATGGATAGGATTTCATCAGTATGAGAACACAATTAGCACAACAGAGATCCTTTCATAGAATAGCCATGCTTTTCTTGATCAGTTAATGATATTGCTTTTCATAACTTCCAAATTTTAAGTTTATTATGCAACATTTATACAAGATTAAAACTGTTTCAGGATGCTACTTGCTTAGTGATGCAAAGTATGTAAGGACGAGTAATACCTTTATAATAGATGAGAAGATCCTCTGTCCATTTTTTCTGAATCTGGAAAGCCAAGCTTGCAGAAGGAAAAGCACAATACAGTCACTTTGCCAACCTATATTCAGAAATGCAGCTTATGCTTCTGTAGTTTGTATATTTACATCCCACACTTTGTGTTGGGGGGGTCAATCTGAGTTAAAAGCTGCTCTATTTTATAAACTGTGTTTAATAAGCCTTAAAAACCTGATTTTATTTAAATCAAATTTGTGACCACTGCGTGATCTAGGTCAAGAATCAGCAGCCACTCAACATTTTCTTATAAACACATTCAGTTTTCAACCATTTTGTCTTTAACTCCCTCTATATAATTACCTCCTCCTTATTCCTATGCACACTAATTGATTCTCTAAGGATCTACATTTCTATTTTATCACATAGGGAAGATAAAATGGAAAAATACAACAAATTCTTAGCTTTTCCTATCTCTCCCTCTGCTTTCTACACTATTCAGCGCTACTATTCTCACAGCTCATACTGTCATTCATAGATATTATTATTACAGGTCTGCAAATGCACCCTTTCTGTTCTCCAGGTTTAGCCAGTTGTGGCTAAGGTCTGAACTGTTTTAAGAAAAACATTAAAGATGGCAAAATAGTACTGCAGCGGTCACAACACTTGACATATCAACATGTTGGCAGGCTTACAGTAAAGAGTGGTTTATTTAATTTTTTGGATAGTAGATACCAGACTCTGAGAGGTAGTGTATTTGTATATGTCCCATAAAAATAGAGAGGGTAAAACTCTGGATCCTGTAAGTACAAATTTATCAATGCTCTCTCTCCGTTGCTATTAACATTGATGTTATATCTATATCAGAGTCCCTCCCTTACTTTCCTTTGTGCAGTGATCTACAGAAGTGTAGAACTTTATACCTCTATGCATCAACATAGATGCTTGAGGTGTGTGGTTGTAAAGTTGTGGAAAATATTTTTAATACCATACTACCTGACCTATTTCAGAATAAAAGTGAAAAATACACTAAAATCAAAGATGCACAGTATATAGATCTATATATTCTTAGTTTGAACCAAAAAAACCATTAAAGATGCAGGAAAACCTTTTTCCTATATTTCAGCATAGTACAGCAAGAGCACTGCAGACTCTTCCATGCTGCCTGGCCAACATGTCTGTTTCTCACTTAGGAGAGGAGGAAAGTTCCATCTCTTGGGCTATTTAATCCTCAGCTTTTTTTGCCAAGATCGCCAGCAAAGCTATCAATTATCACATCACAAACAGAGAGTGAACAACCATCCTGCAGAAGCTGGCATAAAACCATCAACTCTTTTTGCATACTTCTTCATAGCTATCAGATGGTAGTAGTTTTGGGTTGCTACTGAATTAAATATTTCAAGTGCTCAATTCTTGAGAGGAAAAAAACCCCAACCTACCAAACAAACTTAGTCGCAATGATGTCACAAGGTCGTACTAGAAGTCTATTACATTACATTATCCAAAGCTCTGATGGTTCCCATATTTAGACATATCAGATTCTCTCCTTAGTGGCGCAGTATCCCAATCCTTCACATTAATTTTTAGGTGGGAACCCGGTGGGTCAATGCCAGCAAGCATGCTAACACTTGTTCACCGGAATCTATAGTACTGGTGAACATTTCACTGAAACTCTACTTAAGGGTCTCAAGTGTATTTCAGCACACTCAGGGTATTAGAGCTTTATATCATTTGAAAGAATCCTTTATTTTTAGTGCTAAATCAACAAAGCTGTTAGTGTCATTTTCAGTCAGACTGTCATCTACTGGGAATTCAAAATTACACTCAGCTGCAAACTATTGACTCTCCTCTTAACAAAAAAATGTTTTTAATAAATCTTTACATTAGCCTATGAGATAAAAAAATCTTTACCATGAAATATACAAGTGTATAAGTGTTTTATGAAAGTTTTATTAACTTTACAAAAGAAGAATTGGCAGTGAACCATGAACATCCTGTACTCCTAACACGTGGTTATAAATTACATGTTCTTTCCAATAACATCTGAAAAAGAGACTGTAATTTAAATTTCAAAACCACTTGGCATACCTACTATATAGTGCTGACATGAAGTAAAGGGAGGATCTGGAGAGACTCAAACAAAGAGTGAAAATATAAAGACATCCTTAGCTAAAAAGCTGCTGATGAATACAATTCCTTTCCAGCTGGACAGGGATCAAGTACTTGCTTGTCATATCATTCAATGCACTGTTCAATCAGGGATTCTTCCTTTCAACAAAAAGAAAACTTAAGTGCTGCTAATCATCCCTTGTAGAACTTTATCCTGCAGATACCTTCTTTATGTCAGGATTTCTCAATGACCATTGCCAACAGTAGAAGGATCAAAGTTGTTATTAAACAAAAATGCAAACATGCCTTCACTGATGGGGAAAAGCAGTTATCTTGTATTCTCACATATGAGATTTGCAGCTACCAGCAGCTTAACGTTATTTAGCATGAAGTAAAAAAAAATAAAAACCAATATAAAGAGTGAAGAGTATCTATAGAACACATTTTCTTTCCATTTCTAGAAGACTATGACTACTCAATTTAACCTATATATTCTGATTTTCTATAGTAAGTTATATGCCACTTCATCCATATAAGTACATATTTATAAATGAGAACATTAAAACTGAATTTTTAAATAGATCTACTGTTTGTTATGCCACATAACAAACTATTGTCTCAAATGGTATAGTATTTTTAAGTCTTAAGAAAACCCATTAACAGACAATGCATATGTTTGCAAGAAATGTAATTTTCAGGCAGACTGGGTAAATAAGTACATGCAACTCATCCTCACAGTGCTGTCTAGATAAAACTGGTTTTTCTGCCTCCCAACAGTATGTGAAAACCCAGAAAGAAGCTAGCTGCCAGTTAGTTTAGTGGCTTGAATGGAATGCAAGCCTATAGAGAGAAAGCCAAGCCGCAGATAATCATGCAACATCAAGATTCCTTTAGACCAGTCCTTAGCACAAGGCAAACACAAAAGCACTCTGGGAAGAACAAGTGAGAAATGAAAAAAAGGTAAAATAATCTTCAGATTAAAAAACCACCACACTGCCATACAGTTCTTGTGACAAAACCAAGTAAGAAGGTCACTGAAATTTTCTAATAACATATCTATCAATTATGTTTAAATTTAGGTACTACAAAATTGTAGATCTACTTTTGTAAGACAAGGGAAAAAAGTTCAAAACAGTGAGAAAAATAACTTAATTTAGAAAACTTTAAACAGATTTGCAAGCAAATCCTTCTCGAGCCTCTATTATGTAGTACGTTCTTAGAACCAGAAAACCTCTAGTCGGATGTTTGAGACAGTACCAAGAGACAGGACTAGTCCATTACATAGTTTGGGTCAGGTGGAAAAACAAATTATAGGAAGAAAGTGAGTGTTAGTTCTGAGAAGCCCATTGGGAAATGTGATCAGCATGTAGTAAAACTAGTTCAGAAGACCTAATCCTTGCTATGGCAGATCAGAAACTCTATGCTGAGAGCTGTAACAAAAATCCTAATTCACAGCAAGAACTTGAAACTGAATAGCAGCTACAGAGAAGGACTAGACAGCAACTGAAAATACATGCAAAACTACTTTCAAAGCCTGTGTATGTGAGTGATTTGTGATCCACAGAGAAATCAGAACTACTATTCCTAGCTGACTAGATTCTAATGAAGTAGAAAAGTGAAGCGTAATCATCAAAACAGAACCTGATGTTTATAGTCTTACAAATAGCCAATGTTTATATGTATTCCTTATTCTGAAGAATTTCAAACCATATTTTTAGAAATGTCTGTAATCAAGGAGTTGTGTTTTGGTCTGTAGTATTTTGTTGAACTTCAGGATTGGATCAGTTTTGCAAAACTATAAGGATGGAAAACTTTCATTTATGTAAAGTCGCTTGGGAGTGTGCTCCCTCTCTCAGATCACTCACATCAGTGCAGGGCTTAGAGGACAAATATTCAGAAAATAAGATTTATGAAAGCTAATCTAGTAATAAAGTCTTTCATGTCTTAACTAAATTATAGGACCAACAGAAATAAAACTGTATGTTCAGGCTGTTTTGATATAGTATAGTAGCTTGAATTGAAACAATAGTGAAATACAATTTGCAGACATTCTCAACCAAAATACTTTGTAATTCTGAACCACTGTTTCTCTTTTGGTATTTTTATTCAAATACATAGCTAAATGAAAAAAGTTGGATTTTTCTCAGAATAAAAATCCTCTGCCTTGCTAATTACAGTGGTACTGCATTTTCCATCATAGGATCCAATAATTTTGCTTCTTAAGTATTACATTTATTTTCAGACCACACATGCTTTTCTTGAGCATTAGTCGCTCAACTAATTTTGGAATAATATATGTTCTTAATGTTAGAGGGCCCATTCAAATAGAACTGGAACAATGATGTAAGATTTTGTTTTAAATTCCTTATTGTACTTATTTTAAAATGACATGCAATCTGTATACAAAAGGCAGTATTTCCTGATTTCCTGAAAAATCAGTACTATATCTCATATACAATTTAATATATTAATTTCATATTTGCTCATACAGTCTTCACACATGAGGACATGGTTTGACAATGCAAAGCTGATGGTAGCAAAAACAACTGAAATGTTTCCTGTACACAACAATTTATATATAACTGTTCCACTTCTGAGCTGTGTTCCCAAAATTCTCTTTGAGATTGCTTTGAGGTGGATCAGGGAATCAATCTAGATGAGAAAAGGAAGAAAAAACAAGGTACTAAAGTAACTGAGAAGAATGAGGAACTGCTTAAGCCAAATTATATATACCATGGCATCACGATGACTATCATTGTCATCTTCTGTTTTTAAATCTGTCAAGAACTGTATTGAAACAACAGAGTTCACACTGTGTGTCTAGCTTTCATTAGAGAGCAATGACACTTAGTCTCTGCTAGGCTACAAGGGAATAATTTGTGATTGCTTTACAAATGCAGGATATGTTGAGTTTAATCTTTATTCCCATGATATTTAATACTTCAGAATAAAACTAAAACATAAACAAAATAGAACAAAGCATAATAAGAATCCATTAATTAAAATCTGCATCAAAATGATTCAGATGCTAAGAAATTATCTGCCCTTGACTGAAAGACCTTGGAATCTTTGACCAAATAAATTAATTTTTCCAGTTCTGAATAAGTGATGCTCTCTGCAAAGTAGAACTTGCCTTTCCATCAAATGTGTTAAAAGAAAATATCATACATATAGTAAAAATGCTGCATTACAAGAGTATGATGTTAATCACAGCAGATCACAGTGCTATGACACAGCCAAAAATAAAACCAGCAAAGATAAGGAGAAACATGTACCACAATTTGAAGTAGAACTCCCACACTTACAGCATGATGACACTAATGTATTGGACACAAAGAGCTTATGGTAAGTGACCTCCAATAGTTACTATATAAAACAGTGTAAACAGACTGTTCAAAAAGAAAGTTGATCAATATGAAAAATAACCCTTTTTAAAAACCTGTGGCAGAATGACTACCTTTAAAACCAGTTCACAAACAACATTGCTATCTGAAACTATTTATATAATCCCACTACAGTCAATTGTGTGTCTTGCAGCTGAAGGAGGGGTTATCATAATAGCATGCATTGCTTACACTGTCCTTTGACACTGGCATACAACTCACAGAATATCTCTCTGCTTATTAGGTTTGCAGGGCTCAAATTGCTAGAAAAGGAAAGGAAGAAAAGAAGAAAATGAAATTAAATACATTCATGATACTGAAAAAAAAAAAGAGAAACATTATTCATGACTTAGCAGCCTGACTAATAGCTCAACAGGTGGATAAAAGCAATAAATAGACATATATGATTATAGTATTTTTACTAAATTTTAAGATAGATAAGCTTTATTTTGGAAGCTACAGACTACAATAACTTCTACAAGTGCTAAATAAACCAATTAAATAATAAACTAATAAAATTACCTTGCAAAAAAAAAAAAAAAGGCAATCTAAAACTTATTCTCATATTTTAAAAATTAGAGTAAATTATATGTTGACAAAAGGCCTTAGAAAAGAGATGGATCAGAAAACACTATGTTCTTTGGTTTCAAATCCTGTATCTTCAAAACAGAAGATTGGACAGCACCTGTTAGCAATTGTATGAGGAAAACAAAAACAAAACAAAAAAACTTCAGGTAAATGACAATGGTGCACCAGTTCCTAATTGTAATGACAAGGGGGTCACTAAAAAATTTTTAACTAAGATGAGCTAGACATTTCCTCACTCTGAAAAAAAATCCTGTCAAGATATCAGATTTATGATGCCTTCCTTAGACATAGATATTTCACATGTAAACAGGAAGAATTAAAGTTATGTGAAATACCAAGAATTCCCATCTAGTCTTGACAAGACAATTAAGATGACTGCAAATCTGAAGGTGAAGAAAACATGGCACAGAATGTCCATGGATACAGAAAACACAGAGACTTTACATTATCCCATGATAACTTGTTAAACAATGACTCATTACTATTTGTAAGGAATAGCTAAATAAAATTCTAAGGTGAAAATTCCTTACCACCCATACTCACAGTAAAATTATTGTACTATCTTAATGAAATCTAGAAGAGATTCTTTCTGACCTTATCTTGTAATTTTTAAATATTTATTTCTGTCTCCCTTCAAATGAAGTGTGTCCTGGACATACAAATGGCAGCATCCATACACTAAATAATTTAAAAGTGTTATAAAATTATTTTTTTTAAAATTAGATTCTATCTGCAAGCAGTTTGGATTAGAAAATTTTATTGTTATGACTATTAGCTATATTGCAAGAGAGTACTGACTTGAGGAAAATCATTGGTTTAGAGCCATTCAAGGAAAGGTGGAAAATAGCTTGGTAGTTTAAAATTTGGCACCATCAGTGTTCCAAAACAAAAGCAGGCAAAGAGGTAAAAAAAGCAGCTACAGCTGTTCTATGTGGCCGCAAAAAGCTGCTGCATAAAATATGAACATATATTCTGAAGACTGTTCACAATTGTTCAGCAAGGAAGTTAATGATGCATTCCTAAATCCTTGCCTTCTCTCTCAGTGTTAAGATCACAGCAGAACTTGTAACAGCTCCTTGTAGGAAACTACACATCACGTATCAATGAATACTTCTAACAGCTCTTAAGTATTTCTGCTATATGTAGATCACTCCTGTACTTCAAAAGCTGTGGGAATTAAAACCCTACTTCTACAGCACAAAGTGATAAAAATAAGGACATTCCAGGTGTTCAGTTTTCATCTGTATAGAACAATAGAAGCCAGAAGAATAAGTAAGACTCAAAATCATGTCTATAGACAGGTTCTGTGAACAATGAAAGGAAGAAAGAGGGACCTTTACATGTAATGATCGCTTACCTCACTGGCTTAAGATGCACTTTATTTGCCCTCCATGGCAGATCACAGGGGCTCCAGAGACTGTGCTCAAAGACTTGAAGACACCTTTCATGTCCATCTTTGCATATCTATAATGTTCTGAGTGATGTACTTGATGAGAATACAATAGTAACAAATATCATCAACCTGAAATTCCAGGCAAGGCTGTACTAGCAAAATAAATGTCAGACATTAAGATTTATCACTCCGGACTATTTTAACATGAACTACTCAAAATTATTTACAGGAGTTCAATTTTGTTTCCAAGATGCTTTATCATAGCAATTACAGAGTCACGCACAGAAATTTCTAACATATATTAAATACTTTAAAACAAATATTAGATCTGTTAAAGTTCTAAATAAGCAATAATTTTTTTCAAAGCACTTTGTGAGAATACTTTTCAATGTAGAACAGAAAACAATAATACTGAAATTACAGCTCCTCTGAACAGTTAACTACTTCAGGCTTTCTTTTGTCTACTTTACAATCTATGAAAAGTGCTTCCCATACTCTTTTGTTTTCCATGTCTCTCCAGCTGTACCTAGCAATGTTAATGCTCCTTCTGATGTTAAGAGGGTTTTTTTCTTCCTTATTCTTTTCAGATGCTTTTATACACTTTCTGGAAAGATACTATTTTTCAGAATGTCAGGACTTTGATCATATTTTTTTAAAAAACCTTCTATCTCATGCTTATTTTATCTATTTATTCACATCTACCCACCTATTCTTTCAGTGGTCTTGAGCAGTCTTTCACATCTGACATTGGACATTTTTTCCAAAATTTTACAAATATATTTTTACTTACAGTATCGTAGCGTACAAGTCCTACATACCTGTCATGCCAAAAGAACAGCGATAATGGAAAATTTCCACACAATTCTACTATTTTTTCCTTGCAGAAGAAATTAAAGGCAATGAAGAGAGGTTAAAAAACTCACCCATAAGGCAATTGGGACTGATGGCTCACTTAACACTACAGTGATAAAATTTTAAAGCAATACAGAAATATTCTGGAAGTTTACAGGTAGTTTGGAACTTTAGTAAGATCACTGTAATTTTTTAATACAATTTTGTTCTTCCACATTCTGACGAGAGTAACTTTATCTCACATATGTTTTGCATAAAATGTGGAGAATGTTTTCATCAGTGGAGGATTTTTTTGTTTCTTGAGTTTAATATTAAAGACAAAGATTAAATTTTCATTACTGTAAAACAATTATTAATATCATAAGACTGTGCCTAACAATATGTTTCTTTTCTGCCTTAAATTTAAAGTTACTCTAGCAACTTTATTCCATTTAACCAAAACCATCACAAAACTACTCAATTTTATTCTAGATTACATTAATGGATTTTATTCTACCATCTTCTTAATGTACAAGTCACTTTAACCACATTAGTAGACTCATTCCTATATTCGGGTTCCAGATCAGGTACCGTACAAATCAACAGAAAAGCAGGCAGCTAGTAGATGTAATATGAGTTGCTTACTATCAGATTGGAACCTCCATTTTTGACAGAAAATGGCCAGTAAGTTAGAAGAACATTTCTTTTAGGGAGAAATATTTGGTATTAAAATGTCTGGAATAGAAACAAAAATGCTTCATCTTGTTTCCCATTATTATCTGGACAAAAACTAGGTTCAGAGTCTAGATAATATTGCATATGATTTAACTTAGAGAAAATAAATGTACTTTATTTTGTTTATGTCTCCTGCTACCACAACACTTCTCTACAGTGTCAGAAAAGGCAAATATGCAGAACAAGATGTGTCTAAAATCAAGCTGTTACTACTGGAAAAGCAGGACACAGAGAGGAAGAAGCTGAATCAAAGCTAAAGAAAATTTTATGTATGATGTAGTCAATAATTAGTATGTATCAGCTGTATAAATTGCCTGATATCAGTAGATATTAATAAAACGAAACATTTTGTGTTTATGTTACTTTTTTCCTTTAAAATCTCTGCATTGGTTTAGATACTTTTGTTTAAAACCTTTTGAATTGCATTTTCTCTGCATGTATAAAATGATCTCCTAATCTTTTAAATTTTCAAAATATTTGCATGCGGTTACGTTTTGTAGATATATTATGTTCAATAAAATCACAAGTTTGAACACAGCTGATCAAACATAAATGCTTACTGAAGATAAATAACTTTTAATAGAATGACTCAACATCACAAACAAAAAAAGTAAATCAATAACATTTTCATGATGCTACAGTAGCATTTTTTTTTCTTGTGGGGAAAAAAAATCTAAATTGGGAATCATTGGGAACTATTGAGATAGTCTTACTCTGAAAAATACAAGAGAAATTTTAGATTAAAAAGACATCAGCTAAGTTTAGACATCTGAACACACCACTATGAAAAATGGTAGTGTGAAATTTGCACTTTATTTTGTTTGTGATCATAAATGTAATTTTAAAAGATTTGCCTAAAATCTGCAAGGAATATTACTATCTCAAAGAAGTAGCCACATCTATGTAGCCACATTATTGATCCACATTCACCAAGAGCTGCTTCTGCTCCTTTTTGAGAAAAAAAACATATTTTCATTTCCTTTTGCTAACTTGTTAATGCCTTCTCTACCAAGGCAGAGTTATACTGTTAGGAAGGAGAAATCAAAGTTATATAGATATAGTATTTTTTTCTATACTTTTATGACCATTGCAACAAATTTCTGAGGGGAATGGAAAAGGAAAGGAGAGAAATGGGTAAAATAATTATTGCAATGAATGACACAGCTTTGCTATTTTATCTAGCAACACAATCTGAATATACTTCTGAGTATTTGGTAGAGAAATCTACAGTATATCCCACTAAAAACCTCGTTGCTTCAGCAAGTCAAAAAGAAATTCTCATATTCTTCTGGAAGTTAACTCTGGTGGGAAATGCTCTCCTTAATTTTCCTCGGCCTAAATACAGGACTCCCATAGCTCCAAAGGAAGAAAAGACTAATTTTCTGAATATTTTCATTAGAGTATTTTCTAAGAGAAAAGTACATCTTTCAAATGAAAATACAGGAGGAGATGAAACTAATTTTATTTTTCTTTTATTTATCACAACTTGAACCAGGTCTTCGCTAGTGAAAAATCTCTTGCTGTTTCCCTCCCTTAATTCAAGCTCACAAGCAACTCAAGGAATGTAGAGAGGTAAAAGAACACTTTAAAAAGCTGAAAGCAAAATACACATTTCTTTGACTTCTGCTGCAAACTTTAATTCCTACACATAATATTCCCAAAGCTTGCTGGTCATGGCAGTTGACATATGCAGTGATCTGCAGATGTAGCTTCAGTAACACAGCTGGATATATTGCTCTATGCATCTGGTGCACAGATGTTTGATCGTGTCCTTGGTAGCTAGCCAGATTTCGAAGGATCCATTTAGTTCTTGGAGTAAAATTGAAAGAACAAGAAAATAGTCCACTGGTAGTAATAATACTCCACATTGCTCTTAAATGACTTAACCACTCTCACTTACTCTATTTAAGCTGAGTCATGGTAGTTTTCTCTTACCTTTTCCAGAATTCAGGATCTAGAAGAAACAAGTGAGTTGGAATTAAGCAGGCAAAATCAAATCTCTGCTGAAAGTTCTTTGCTATCCCAGAACTCTTTCTTCTCAGTAAAACTCAATTCAAAATTCCTTGAAGACAATGAGGGGGGAGCACTTTAGAATCTACCCCGAAAAAAAAATCTGAAATAATTACTTAACCTGAGCAGTATCAGCAATGCTAGCACTGCTAAATTCTTTCAGAAACAATTTCTCCTTTAAAATATATGCTCATTTTACCCTGCATAAATTAACAACATTTTAACAGTGTCTGCCTCAAAATGTTTCAAACTTTGATTTCATGTTGATTTTAGCTACAGGTTATCTTCAAGCTTTGCAGTGAGCTGTATGCAGCCTTCCAGAAACGTGTGTAGCCCCACTAGGATAAAAGGTACACATGTGCCCCTGCTGATAAAAACTCTCTTTCTCTCAGCAGAATTTTAAATACTGTAGAATTTCAACAAATAAGGAATAAATGCATAGACTTAGAAAACACATCAGCCTTTCTGGGAACACTTTTTGTGTCTCGGATCATCCATTCATCATGAATCTAGGAAAGCACCTTTATCCATGTGATAATGCTGCCACTGCAGTTACAACTATGACTCATTTACTAAACAGTTAAAATGGTAATGGGAATAATGATATAATTGTATGAATATAAATTTTAAAATATATGAACAATGAGATGCAATTAAAGATGTAAAACCAAAAGGACATACTTTCCTCAGGAAAAAAGACAGAAATTATTTGACTTTTCATATTACAAATATTAGCAAGACTAAGATATTTGTGTTTCAGAAACAGAACATTTTTATTTCAACAAAAATATTACTTTGGATGGAAAATTATCAAAGTAAATAGTTTTCACTACTTTTATTAATGTAGCTGGTCTTTCTAAAACCATAAGCAACACTAAGATCATTAGTAATATAACAATTACCTCATTACTCAATTTCTTCAAGCTTCTGCTTGCTCCCTGTTTCACATTTCATGGTGTTGACCTAGAAAGACAGTAAAAAAAAATCCTATTGAGTAACTAAGTCTCAATGTGTGTTTCATGCCTTCATTGCCCATCTTGAAATCTGCTTCCATTACCAACTATTCAGCAACATTGGCCAAAAAGAAGAGAGAGGTAAGTTTGTGTCTGGAGCAGTAGAGCTCATGTATCTGACCTGTCCTTTTACTACTTCCTGAACTGTATGCTGAGATGCAAACCAGATAGCTGACAGCTGAGTGGTTAAAGATTTGTTGAGAAATGAATTCTGAGTTAAAAATTGAGACTTGGCACTTACACATATGAAATGTATCAGTTTTGAAATTCATTCAGCTCTCAGACTTTAAGAGCAGCTGAAGAACATTGCAGTGGTGGCTTTCATCCATAAATAAAGTTACACATTTAACAGCTGAGAAAGCATGCTAAGTGAATGCTAAACATTCAAGAAGAGAGGAAATTTTTACAGACAGGAATCTTTTACCTCTCTTCTTGAGAATATAAGACTCGCTAATACTCTCAGAATCTATTAGAGCATAATCTAAAAGCTGAAGGTTTTTTTATTCTGATGAGAACTCTTCTCTTTTCACAATAAAATAAACAGAAAATTCAATTTTTCCTTCTCTGAAGACCCTTGCTTAGGTTGCATCATCTCATTCTAACAAAAATCTACAGTCCAAATCATGAGATATAAGAGATAAATCTGAGTGATGACACGAAAGCTGCAATAGCACATCAGCAAATTAACATTTCTCAAATTTTACTCAAGAAACTGAAATGTTTTATATATTTCTCAAAGTGAGGCCCAGCCCCACTGAAGCCAGTTTGAAAAATGCCATTGTTTTAACTGGAAAAAGAATTTCATTTTGATAGCAAGATATGATGTCAAAGAAGTCTTCCTCTTTTAGTCATAGCAAATTAGGAAAAGGATGGCAATTTCAAATAACAAGAGAGACCACTTGGAGTATTTATTTAATTTATATATCTCTTCAGAGTACAACATCTATAAACTTTTTCTTAAGTTTTTCTCCCCCCCAAAATCTGTTCAATTACATTAAAATGAGAAACATCACGCTCCTCTTTTGAGCCTTTGGAGTCTCCAAACCATTTGAGAGCTGTTCTTTTAAAGATATGGGAAATCTACCAAAATACCAGATGTTTAATCAATACTCTTAACATTTTGGAAGTCTAGAGTGTGGAAAGGAAATGTCAATTGAATCGCTCCAGAAAATCGGATCTTTTGATTTTCACAGTCAGTAATGCACAATATTGACAGTCAGAAAAAGTTGGCTTCTTTTTTAAACATACAGTCTGTGAGCAATACCTTCACCATCCCATACCATAAATATATTTGCTTAAAAAAAAAAACCAACATCGTAAACAAACCACAGTTTGCAGAGTTTCTTTGGAGATTTTGCCTGCATGTTAAGACATACAAAATACTGGATCTCTTATTTCTTAGCTGAACACTTCCTTAGAAAGGAATGCATTTTCAACTTCTGAGGGTAAACAACATTAACTTTTAAGAGTTCTATATCTGTAATGAAATTTACAAAATATAAGTCCTGATAGGTAATAATATATTTATATTAAAATATTTTTAAATAAGTTTGAAAAATATTGATTTATAGTGATATATAAACCAGATTTTTTTTTTAATACCAACCTTCAGCCTCATTTAATGATTCCCATTGCATTTTTACATTGAAGACAAGAGGATTATATTATACATATTTTCATATATTATATTGAGTCCAGGACATCCTGTTATGTTTACTAATAGATGCCAAATTGCAGTCCCTGACTTCAAATAAGTCAGGAGATGATTTTTGCTGTTTCAGAGTATGTTTTTCTCAGAAACACCTTTACATCAAGAATTTAATTCAAATGCTTCTCTACTCGCTAAAAACAAGCCCCATCGTGAGCATATTTATTCTACCATGTAATACTGAAGCATAATTACTTCAGTCATTTGATATTTTCTTCTTTCATTTATAGCATGCCAAATGATATCATGATAGATGTGCATGAAGCAATAAAAATATCTTTATCACATCTGCAGTTAATCAGAATGGGAAGTGGAAAAAAGATTTATACGTAACACATCAAACAAATGTCCAGAAATTGAGGTAGAAATTAACTGAAGGGGCTTGATGTGTCTCCTCTCTGTGCCTTTTTAACCTGTTTGCTAACTTATTTGACTTATCTTTTCAAATGTAATCGCAGTTTCAAGACATCTCCATAACTACCTCAACAAGATGAGAACTAGAAATTTTAATATTGGAGTCACTGGCATCCCCTAAATAACATGTATCATAGCTCAAATTTCCTGGTCTTGTGAGAAGCATGTTTGATAGATACCCTAGAGGGTATCTATGTTTTCTTTAATAAAATAATTTAAAAAGACAACAAAAAAGTTGAGTTTTCCCCTCCAGTAAATTCAAGCTAAATTGCAATTTTTACTTTTCATTGGGGATTTTTCTCATTGTTGCTGTTTAAGAAACAAATTCTAAAACGGTTTAAAAAATCAGCCTAAACCAGGACTAGTCTTCTTACTACTATACAGACATTAAGGGTGTATGGGGTGGAGCAACCTAGATTAAAAAATATGTCTATCTATCAGCTCAGTGTTGGACTCTTATGCCATTTGATTTCTGTCTGCTACTGCCAAACCCCTGCAGGCTTAAAGGCCTCTACAGGTCTACCACTATGGTTCTAAGCCACAAAGCATGTTAACACTGTGTATGCTGTGGTAGCAATGAGCAGTCTATGTATTGCAAGAATTCATTAAGTAAATATTCCTTTAATTATTCTTTTTGTAGGCTCTACTGTGGTGTGCATTCTCAGAGCCTATCTAAACTTCACAAAAACACAGCCACATAGTATTCTCTGTAACTGAACAAAAAAATGCTTAGAATAGTTTCTCAGAATGTAGAAGACCTGGGGTTTCTAAGTGTAATAATTATGAAGATGTAATCTTACAGTCCAAATTACAAGAGATTTCTCAAACTATGAAGGTATAGTTTATATGAAATGATTATTTTGATTCCTTATTTCCAGTCTGCATGAAATAACAGGCTAAAGGAAGAACATCCCATGGGCCACTGGTTAGGAGAGTAATACTGAAGGCAGAGGAGTTATAGTTCCCGCTCCCCAAGGTATCTGAGTATTTTTTACCAAATAGTCATGTTAGCAGCAGGTTCACCCACCTGTCTTCACAGTAATATCCCAGCCACTGGATCATAAAGTTCCTTCTTGTTTACCTTTTCAGACCGATGAATATGTAATTATTTCATGGGAACAGAACACATTCCTGCTTTATAAACTGCTGCTTAGAACTCTCACATGAGAGACAGAAGTGACAGAGCCAAACTCTCTCAGGAAGAAGTATATGCACCACTGCATCACACACATCTTGTGGTGTTAGTTCATGCCCAACCAAATGCTCCCCAAAATTAAAAACAAAATATTCATATCTATTAATGCTGGACTAGGAAAAAAAAAAAGAAATAATGTCATTTCTATGATCCCTTCTCTCTAAAAACCTAACCCATCCATAAAATGAGAAATTTTAGGAAATCACTGCTAAATGACATGTCAAAAATAAGTTGAACTGAGTCACACTCATGTCAGATAAAATCTGCAGAGCTGACAGAAATCAAGATAAGTCCTACTGTGAAAGTTCAAGATTTCTAAAACCTAAACAGGCAGCCCCACTTGGGAAGATAGACTTTATATAGAATTATAATCAGAAATATGAGATTGTAGAGACACGAGAGACATTCTTAGTTTTTGTCTCTCAGTCTGACTGAATTTGTTAATAATAAAGTTTTCTCAGCTCCAGTCTGTCCTCAGGCCCAGCCCTGAACTTAACCTTTCCTTTGAACAGAAGGATGGGGAATAATTGTTAACTGATTTAGGTGCAAACCCTTCACCTGACCCAGTATCTACACCCATCTTGTCTAAGAGGATCACCACATCAGCCACCTATTCTTAAGCCATTCTTAACTGCAACATGAATCTCTACCATAGACAACACACTACTATGTGCAACTAAAAGAATAAGATACTCAAAAATACTGCACCTAACCTTAGTTTATGTCAAACTTTTTGACTGAAATTAGTTGAGTCCTCTGATCCTCTGGATTAAGCTTGTGAACCCTAGACTTGATTTTAAAAGTGTGCAATTAAGAAGTAGCAATTTTTTAATCTCGTCCTTGGTTAAACTTTATTAGTTCTTTTCTTAAAAAAAAAAATGAAACCAAAACAAAGCAGACTGATAATTCTAAACACCCATAACCCTAGCCACCTCCAAAGAACAGAAAACCTTGTTTAAGAGTAGTGATGTTGTACTTAGACCTAAGGGAAACTACACTGGGCTTTGTTTAGAACAGTCTTATTCCTAGCCCTTACCCTGTTTCCCCAACAGCAATTCCAGACATGAGGGACTCAAGACTAGAGTGAAATGCAAGAAGACAATCTTGAAACTTACTACCAGCTTTAGTTTCAGTCTCTTGCTCACCTTAAATACATGCCAATCCATGAATCTCAACCTCAGCTTCCTGTACCTTAGCCTATATTCTAATCCTAAACTTAAAGTTATGTGAGGGAATCCACTGCTTCTAGAAAAAGTACTGGTTCCTCTTACAGGACCTTCTGAATTTAATAAGAAATCCCATTTTTGTGCCCTTGCTCTTCGTGTGTAACCCTGACTGAAAGATATTACATGAATACAGACACTCAGAAATGTCTGATAAATAAACAGAAGACAAGATATTACTTACCTCACAGCCTCTTCCAAAATTCAACTACAGTTACAACTGAAAGATCATAAGTCTAACTAATATCACCGTTCACCTTAGAATTTCCCAAGAGAATTTATTCTGTCTAGACCTCCTGCCAGCCACTTCAAATTTACGTTTGTGCTGTTGCCCAAAATGAAGAACACATTGTGCTTTGTAACCCAGAGTTTGCTTAACATTAGCCCTTATCTGCAACATAAAAGCTGACATTCATCATAGCTCAAAGAAGAGAAAGACAATGTTCACATCTACTGATAACTGCTTTCAGGTTTTTTTCATAAGAACTACCAAGTTACAAGAATGACTTTGGTTCTACAGCCCAGAAGAAAATTCATAAACTGTTTTTATAACTAGTTCAAAATCTGTTTCAGTTAATTGGCATATCTGGTGCAGTTCTTGTACCATATGAATCTGTCCAACTGTTTGCCAATGTGCACTTACTATAGCCAAGTGCAGAGAGGACCAAATGCAGTATAAAACAGACTACAAGAAAGAGCTGTGTGTTCTGATACTGAAATTCGACATACTATGATACTACTTGGATAAACCCAAACAAACAATATCATGAGCCAAGTCTGGCAGAAATATACAACAAAAACAATCTGCCACTGCCACTGACATCCTTAAGTTTAAACAGACTAGCTAGACAAAGGATGACAAAAGAAAGTGTTATGCAAGATTTACAGATGGAATGTGGATACACAGAAAGTGATTTCTCCAAGTTCATGTACTAAGTTAGTGGCCAAATCCAAAAGTGAATCTGTATTTCATCGGTCTATGTTTATAACAGATATCAAATCTAGTCTGATCCAGAAGATTTAACCTCTGTGTTCAAAGTCAGAGTTGTGGGTTTGTAGATTGAGTGAGGCAAGAACTGACAAGTGAACTTGAAATTAACAGTGCCAAGTTCTCCTTTTTCTTTATTTGGAGCCAAATTCTTTTAGCATTGAGCAGTGAGAGTTAAAATACTCCTCAGCCCATACTGAAGCTTGTCTCACTATAACAGAGAGGTGGTAAACTATAGTTCCAGTCTCAGAGGAAAAGCTGTAGCTCTTAGCTACAACTTCATAATTGAAAGTGAGTATGGACATAGGACTGCAGTCCTCATGCCTATAGGAAGGAATGGCTAATGGCATCCCTTTCTCAGGTGAGACACAAAGTTGCTGCTTCAAGCAATGAAGGAGATACATGCACTTTCTTTGATTTCAATAGAGAAGTGGCACCTAATGGCTCAGAGGCAATTATGAGCCTCTTTCAAACGTGACTCATGGCTGCAGCTCAGCAGCTGTTCAAAGAAAAGAACAGAGTTGAATGAAGTGGAAAAACTTACCCCTCATCATGGAACACATGCAGGTAAAAGTGATAATGACAGCTTTTAGTAACCTGAATACATAAGTTAGAGCACAAACCCAGGCTCTCTGTTGGTTTAACAGAGAACATAAACAAAGCTTAAATCTCAGAACGGTACCTTAACCAAAGGCCAGTTTCTTATGGCAGCAATACTTTGTTTTATATTATCCTGACGACCAAATCTCAAAGGAATTCAACATGTCAACTTCATTACAAAATCAATGAATCAAACACATTCAGCACCTTACAGGACTTATGATTGGTAAGAGAGCTTTAGATTCTCTGCTTGTTATTGTGACAAGACTCTACACAACTCATAAGGAGAAAACAGACCATCAGTCATTCAGTAATTATATAGCAACTGCAAGGCCATTTAGCTACCAAGGGATAAGCAACAGAATGATAAATAATTTAACCAATTACCATTCATTATAATAGCCAGGTTGGCATTTGATGATCCACAGGGTTCTCACCTGCCTCTTCACATACCCAACATTTATTGTTGCTATAGTAATGTTGCTCACACCTCTCCAGTTCAACTTCTGTCAGTCTTCAATGTAAACTCTTATTCTGAGAACTATTACGAAAAGGCTTACAAAAGAACTACAAATTATGCAATGCCCTGCTGAAGACCATTTTTATGGCACCCTTTTATTCTGACAGGTGTACTATTGCCTCACCTATGGGTTCACAATTTGTTTTCAACATGCTGTACTTATTTGACCAATGTATTTAAGATATAAATAAGAAGGTATAACTCTTGCTGGCCACTGCACTTGCATTTTGGTGCCTTAAAATGACTGAAAAGTGCTCATCACGTTCCATACTGGCTAACTTAAGCATAATGATTATTTTCCTTATTTTCTTTTCTCTTCAATAGCTGTAGTAATTATGATCAAATCTAAAGGATTAATATCCTATTGTTGTTCTATAGAAGATAGTAGTTGAATAACATTCAGAATTCTTTGAGTAAATCTATTAAACCTAACACAATATAGCAGTGTGGCTTTGGTTTTTCAGGGTTTTTTGATTGTTTTTAGAAATACAGGCACAAAAAAAAACTATGAAGTCTGAACCATATTATTTGTACCCAAATCCACTGAGTCTTTGATAGGCTTAGTCTGACACTTTCACTCGGGAAGAGATTTGTGAGAGAAATAAACGATTTAAGTACTATAACTTCTTACGCAAAAAGGGAAAGGCTACTCATCATTCTTTATAATCGTATTTACATTCTCAAATCCAGTTTTCACTCTCATTCCATTCTGTTCTACTCATTCAAGCCTAAAAAGCTTGAAATCTTGGAGAACATAATTTCAGAAAAATATGTGTCTGGGCACAAACTTAGGTATTCTGCTCATTTATAGATCAAGGTCTGTTACAAACCCTAAACACAGGTTGAATTTGGTGAAATTTGTGAAAAGAATGTACATAGGCTGAGTTAATCTGGTCATAACTTTATCAAATAAATTAACTGAAGCCATGTGAAAGGTGTGGTATTTTTTGTTTAAAGGGGATAATAAGGGAACGATTTCATTTCACTAACATTTTAGGTAAAGTTTAAAGAAAATAAGAGCTGTGAATCTCCAGAGAAGGAAAGTAAAATAAACGAACAGGAAATAAAATCACTATCATGGTATGCTAAAGATCATATTTTACTATAAACTTCTTAGCTATTCTACAGAATAAATTTAAAGATTATTCTCCAATCTATGTTGCTGCAAGGTCAGAAGAGACAATGCAGTGAATATGACAAGGTGAAGCAAGACACTTGTGCTTCCTGTAAAGGAACAGCTTCTGTGGGCTAGTAAAAAGACAAAATATCAATATCCAAGTTATATTAAATTAATTTTACATAAATCCTCAGGTTTACTTATGTGGCACAGTATCCCACCTGCAAAACTTAGAACAGCAGCTAGTATCAGAATATAGTGTTGATAACACGTAAAGAGCTAAAGGTGGAAAAAAAAAAAAAAGCTTAAAAAGGGAGAAGGGAGTATGAAGAGACATGGGAAACGAAAATCTTTAAAATATAGAGTGCAGGATCTTCTACAAACTTATTTTGGCTTCAGTGATGTTAGCAGGTGGCAGGTATGTGACTGTGCAGTTGTCACTCAGACCAGAACTTTTCCCGGAGTTCCTTAAATGAAGCACCTCTCAGAGGAACCATACAAAGTAATTACAGCAGGTACTTAAGCAAATGGACTGTTAATAACCAGATAGAGGTGATAAGCCTCCCAGGCCAGCTGGAGATCTGCTAGTGAAAAAGAAGAATGAACTTAGGAGTAGAATCTGTTTTAGTAAGGAAAAGGATTTTGTAAAATATTGGTTGATTATATTTGTACCACTCCCCCTCCCCAAAACAACAATTCCCCCCCAAAAACCAAAACAATCTCCCCCCACCTCCCCATCACCAACATGAAATCTCACTGATGGTGAAATATGCTACCTTCAGTCTCCTGCTTCAAAATTGCTGGCTGAACTAATTCATAACTAATTTATTTCATTTTCCTAGAAAAATTGATGGGTTTTTTTGTTAATACTTGTTGTTGTTGTTGATGCATGCCATCAGTTTTCTTCAAAATTTCCTCTGTTCTCCACAGTATATCCCTGGTCTCTGAAGAAGTATAATTGTTATCAAAGGATATTTGCCCAACACATCTTGTGGTGATCTCCAATAGGCTATAAAATTTCAGAAAGATTTTGAAATGCTAACTGTGGAAGTACTGAGAAACTTCACTAGTGTAGTCTTTAACAGCAGTAGAGAGAAGAAATGAAAAGTGCAATGAGATTCAGGCTCACATCATGTAACAGTAGATATTAGAAATATATTACTACACTGTCTGGACAGTTTTAATGAACTACAGAGGGACAATAGAACATCCAGGACTGAGGTGCTGATAGGAAAGATCAAAGTAATTATCATTATATTAATTCTTAATTATATTAGTTACTCTAGAAAATCTGAGTAAGATTTTTGTGACTCAGTTTATATTAAGTCAGACTGAGAGGATTTGGTCACTAAAAGAATTCCTCTCCAACTTCAAAATACAGGAGTCTTCAGAAGCAGTTGCTGTTCATTGAGCAGATCAAGGACATTATATGGATCTGAATAATTCTTTAGAGAAGTCAGGTTCCTCGAAACTAGGCAGCTGTATACAGTCCACATAGGACTCTTCACACCATTCTCATCCAGTCAGCTCTGCAGACAACTTAGAAAAATACAGTTGAGCAACACAAAATACTGGACTAAACATGACCCAAGAAGTGTCAATATAAGAAGAAGCCCACTAGATGACCATTCCATCAGTTTATATATGTACCTGTTTTCTGCCCTTACCTCATTCTTTCCTCATATGTCTCACCATGTATCCCTGCTCATAATACAACAAATAAGATTTCTTTAAATCAGGCCTGCCCAGGGAGGTGGTGGAGTCACTATCCCTGGAAGTGTTTAAGAGATGATTGGATGTTGCACTTAGGGGAATGGTCTAGTGTTTGATAGGGATGGGACAAAGGCTGCACTCAATGATCTTAAAGGTCTCTTCCAGCTGAAATGATTCTGCAAGATAATTAGGGGGGCAGTAGGAGGAGTGTGTATTTGGTTTTTAATTCCCTACTTCTTTCTTTGAAAACATAGGTGTGATTGAGAGAGTGATTACAAAGAAGTGGTTCTCATTACTGTTGCTCAATTCAATCACAGCTGATGCACTAAGTAGTTTTAGGACAGTAACATTTATGCAAATATCCAATAGAAACACTGTGAAACTTGGAACCTTATTTGGGATTTCCTGGTCCACTGTTGACCATAAGCTAACACTTTGACAACATTAATAGTACACTGCAACAGGTAGACTCACTCATGATTCTTCATGATTCTTCTACCTTCAGTTTCCACATACACAGAGGAGCAGTTAGAGTCAGGTAATATTATTACATTTTAAAAGTCAGACAAAGATAAAAATGATCGGTTCTAAAATCTGTTATTTGTGTAAAAGAGTAATAGGAACTTTTAATGTAAGTTAAACCTTTTTTTTTCTTAAATGTTGCTTTGTTTTTGAATATGGTTAAACCGTTTTAGCTGACATTCTCCAAAATATTCAGCCTGATGCAGGCAATGAGCATGCTGAGCTTTAAATGAAGCAGCTAATGGGGTTTTTTTAAGTTTTGTTACAGAGGTCAGCTGTTATGTGACAGCAAAACAAAACTGAAGATATCAGCAAAGCCCTAACTATATTCCTTCAGAGTGCATCCATCAGTAAAATCACAATGCTTGGAATTTACCGGTTCTAGAAGCACAATATTTTATTAAGGGAGATTACTTGGAATTGTCATTTTATATTGTTTTAGACAGCACTGAAGAACATTTCAGAAATCAGCTGAAGTATGTGGTAAATCTGCGTATGCTAACATCTTTGATGGAACTTTATGTTCCATTTGCAAAGTTCCTTCTAAGCATATCCATAATTTCTTATACCAGCTATACAGTTTGATGATTACATACGTTTAGCAGATTTTATCCTGAAAGATGTTGAAATGCTTCATTTACAAAAGCAAATTATATACTCAGCTACGTATTACTTTGTGGAAAGGAAAAATCTCCACTGGAGAACCACACGTGGTTTTGGTCACAGTGGGTGTCTAGTCTAGCATAACTTCAAAAAGGGATTGCCACATTTTTAGGCTTGTTGCTTAAAGGTGAGCTAAAACAATGCACCCACAAATGACATGTCACTTTGGAAGTGAAAGGATAGATTTTCTGTCCTTGCATGAAGTCTAAAATGTGTGAACATCTTGTGAAAGATTATTACAAACTCTCGTACATCAAGCTATTGTGATCTGAAGTTGAAGGCCAGAAACCGTTGTTAGCTATCCAAGCAGAAAAGTCAAGATTAGTTTTTAATGGCCTGTGAGTGCATGGAATTCCAGACTAAATGATAAGAAAAGTAATGCTTAAAGGGATCTCTTGTCATCTTGAAGCTCTGATTTTGAAGACTCACAGCCTTTACTGATGGATGAGACTGTTCTCTTCCAGCTGTAGGGGCGGACAGCTATCTGTCTTTTTCAAGTTTCAGTGAGGTTTATATTAATCCATTTCTCCAGCCCAGTAAGGTCTGCCTAAATGGCTGCCTACACCTTCATCAAAACAACCACTCACCCAAATTTTGGGTCATTCACGAACTTGATGAGAACACATTCCAGCATGTTATGTAGGACATAAAAAAATATCAGCCTCAGAGGAAGACCACTCATAACCAGCTTAAATTAAGACTTACAGACCACTAACAATTTACCCAAATAGTCCAAGCACTTTGTAGTTCACTCATCCATTCCTCTCAAATGTGGCTAGCAGGATACTGTGTAAATATGTCAAAAGTCCTGCTAAAGTTAAGGCAGATAATGCACACCGGTCTTCCAATTTTCTACATATTCTTCTCATAGAAAAACAAGGTTAATCAGAAATCACTTGCTCTTCATAAATCTACGCTTTCGTATGCTTCATTTCCATAAGGATTTTCTTAGGCTAACCAGCCTGTGATTCCTTAGATCCTTTTTATTGCCTGTTTATGATGCTATGGGCATAGCATTTGTCTTTCTGCAGAACTCAGGGACTTTCCCCAGTGAACACTACCTTTCCAAGAAGGCAAATACCTCCTGAGTCAGCTCCCTCAGCGGCACTCCATGCATTCTCAGTTACACTCCAATTTTCATCTGCTATAAGTAGTACCTTTCTCTCCCAGATTTTGCTATAGAATCCAGAGATCTATAAAGCTAGAGAGAAGATCGTGCGAGTAAAGACTGAGAAAAAAGGGCATTGTAGATCACTACAAAGTTATCAGCCTCATTCAGCAACAGGACAAAAATTTTGTTGTCATCTCTGTTGTTGACACACCTGTAGAAGACCTTGATATCTCTTGCCAGGTTTATCTCCATCCATGTTGTGGTCTTCCCAATTACATTCTCATGTCTGCAAGCAGGCTTCTCTTTTGCAGCCTGTCCTTGCTTCCATTTCTGATACATTTCTCTTTTACACTTCACTCTGGTCAGCAGCTCACTGTCCAATTAAGATAGCCTTTTGCCTGCTCATTTTCTTGTCCAGTACAATACGTCATTGTTGTGATTTGACGTGGTTGCCCTTGATAATTAATCACTTTCTCTGACCTGAAGGGCAGGCTCCCATGGGACTTCATGTTCCAGTTCCATAAATAAACTGAAGCACTGTGAAAACCAAGGGGTTTACTGCTACTTGCATGCATCACTTCCCTCCAGGTCTTAAATTCCACCATTTCCTGGCCACTGCAGCAAAGGCTGACACTGACTATAATCTTGACTAGTAGTTCTTTATTCTCTTAGCAGAATACCTCACCTAATCAGCTTTCCCAGTAGTTGTATGAAAAAAAATAAACTTGCACAGTACTTTTGACTTTCTTTCTTTGAGAAGTGTTAAGAAAAACACACCTCATTTTTTAAAATAAGTTATTTTGTCAAAAACAGACAGCACTTGTCGCATGTATCATACTTTTTTTCCTTTAACCTGGGTTTCCAGGGAAATATTTCATGAAGAAACCACCTTCTTTGTTTTTATTTGCATGTTGAATTGCAAGAGTATTATTTCATGTTTTTCTCAGAGGTTAGTTCAAAACCAGCATCTTCAGTGGGGCTGACAAGAAGCACAGTAATATTATACTCTTCCTTCCCTCAGGATCTTGATTGAAATTAAATTATAGCTAAAATTACTACATGAAGCTTACAGGACATTGGTTGTGGAAAAAACTCTCCTATTGTTTTTAAAAATTCCAAAGGAGAAACAAGGAAATAGTACTATAGATGTATGGAATGGTCACTGAGGTCTTTTAATGAATTTGCTTAGGCCAAGCTGTTGTGCAACTTAATTTATATGGTATTCACTCTGTAACAGCCACAGGAAGACTTGGGCATAAGTAGGCACTCATGAGGAAAAAGATTAGGTTTAAACCATCTAAATAACAATGTCTCAATTCCAAAGATGTTCATTCACATGGAATTCTCATTTAAGCCCTGATCTTGCAAAGAGCTAAATATTGTACCCTAGTTTAGAGATGATCTGGAATGCTTAAAATTCATGTCCGTTACTTTTCAAGGTAAGCATCATTGTCAGCACCTTTTTCATCACATACTTAGTTAGATTTTTTTTTTCGAGAAATACAACTAACTTCTCTCTGATTTTAAATGTCCAAACAAGAGGTAAAAAAAAAAAAAAAAAGCTGGACAAAAACTCAGTAAATATTTTTGTGTGACTTTTCTGTCCTCCTCAATCTCCATGGACTTTCTTTCCTTTAAAAGGAGGACAGGTAATCAGACAAAGTTCCCAAGAAATCACCATTTTACAACCTGTTTCCCCAGCTTTTTCAGTGGACTGAAATAACAGACTTTACATTGCTTTAATAATATTTCTAGTACTAGTAAGTACTTCTGACATAGCCTTAGTGAACTATCTATCCATTCTGGTTTTTTCTCATGTAAAACCAAGTAACTGCCTGTGGGAAAACTTGCAGTCAGATGTTCTAGAATTGTTCTTCCAGAGTATTGTAGGTCACTTTGTAAAGTAAAAGCTTGAAAATGCTAGATAATTTCCAAGGCTCAGCACTGGTCTGCTAATACACCAGGAAGAATAAGCAATTATGATTTTTATCTAAGCAACATATGCTGTTTGCTGCCCTGTTCTGAACAGCTGTAGGTTAGATGCTGTTAAGATTAGGCCCCTTCTCTCCTACATATTTCAAAATTCAAATTAAACTAAAATAACAGCACCTGCTAAACAAAAACACTATTTCAAAATGTGTACTTGCACACAATTACTATGAAGAGGCTGGCCACCATTGTTACCAGTCTATTCTTTCTGAATGGAAATGGCAGAGAAGTTTTCGATGCAGCTGCAGCTCGTCAATTGTATAACTAGTGCTGGCCCCAAGCCAACCCTCAAGAACTCAAGTGGCACCAAAAGATACTATATTGATTTGCAATCGAACATAATAGGCCATCAGCTTAATTATTACTGAAGTGACAAGGTTCTGGATATTTCATATTTATATTTCTGAGGCCTGTGAAAGATGAATGTAAATCTTTTAAATGCCTACATTTGCATATCTTCAGAAGGGTTGAGTGCTCTTACTGTATTCATAGCGTGTGAAAGACCTAAAGGACTGGCTATTCAACTCAGGTTGCTAGATTACACAGTCACTTACTTGCATAAGGAAACAAGGCTATAAAACTAAACACATTCCTACAGGAAAATATCCCCAGATCTCTTATAGACATCAGAAAAACATATGTTGATCACTAATACCATCCTCATGGACATTCTCCTTCCCCTTCTCATTTAGAGAAAAGATTGTTTGAGTACACCAGACTGAATTGGCATCATCTAGCACTGCCAGCATCTCCCAAAATACCTATTGCACCAAGTTATTTCTTTCTTCTGACTCTCACCATAGCTTTATGAGAGAAGGTCTGAAAACAGGACTTAACATTTCAAAGAGGGTATGCTGGGGAATGCAGGCATATTTGCTAGCTAAGTGACATTAAGACTCAAGATTTCAATGCTGTCACTAGCCAGCTCTGTCACACTAGGTTGTTATCTAGCCATCTCCTAATGATATGCTTCTCTTCTTGTTAGGAGTAACTTTTGTACTCAAAACCTATAACCCTTACTTAGAATCAGAAAAATGATCATTAAGACAGATGGTTTGAATTATATAAGGAATCACTTCTTTTTTTAGCGACCCTAGAGCCAGTTACCTTTTCTATACTTGTCTTTTACCTCTTATCTTCCATGTTGGTTCCTTCATAGCTAGGTCATTTTTATTGAGGTTCTAAATACATTAACCACTGTTTTCTCCTATATTCCTAGTATTTGAATTGCAATTGTCCTCAAAAGCATTTTCCTTTGCTTACCATTGACATTTGCTGCAAATTATTTTTACATATTGTATATGGACAGTTGTAAAACAACAAAAAAAAAATTGTTTGTCCAGTTCCCAAAGAGATAAATAACATGCAGGTGAAAAATTAAGTTATAAATATGAGCATATTAATTTCTGGTTTTGTGTGGGAGAAAAGCTTTTTGGCCATGCTTGTCCTCTATCTCCTATAGTAACACTGTTCTCAAAGAGTTTAGGCTTGTAAATTCAAGTGTCAGTGCCCTCTACTGGAGGGAATATGCCTGATCTCCTTATGATAAGAATCATCTTTTCCAGTGCTACCCATTTGATGACTTTTAATCACTGTCTACAGAGGAAGCCTGTTGTGAAACAGATGGCTGAAAAACAGGTCTCTGTATACCTATAGGGTTTTATAAGACAGTAACTTTGTTCAGCTTCTTCATATTACAGAAATCTATTATGTTACATTTTTAACTTTCATTAAAAAAAAAAAGCTAGGGGGAGATGTTAGCCAAAGAGAAATGGAACAAATTTGCAGCAAAGTGATTTTCTTCCTTGTCTATTGTCCCACTCAGGTCTGCACTCATACACACACTAACCAACACCCCCATACCCCCTGCCAAACTATGAATCTCTAACATGTAAAGTCAAGGTTTTCTAAAACAGATAACTATTAGCATGCACTTTGCTCTTCAGCTCAGTTATGACACTTCAAGACTACTCTGAGAAGCAGACCAGCTTTCACATTTCTAAGAGTGTAACTGTAAATAACAAAGCAATGTGTAACCAAAATTCCATTAAAAATATCAGACAGGAACTCAACTTTGCCATGAGGAGGTGTTAATAATTCAAAATTCCTTGCTTATTATCTACTACAAATTTGGGTAAACAGAATTAATTTTAGTCTGCCACACTGTAGAATTGTCTTGCCTTTATTTCTTTAACTTTCTAGTGTACCACAGTGCTTTTTGATAACTTCCTTTTAACAGTATTACAAGAAAGACAGCACATTGCACACTTGAAATCACACTTTGTTATCAAAAGGATTTAAAACAAAGGAAGATGAATTCTCACATATGATGCAAGTAAGAAGAGTGATACTAGATTTGTTCAAAAAGTTAAATAGCGTCCCCTGGGAACTTTGTGTCTAGCCCATACAGTTATCATCTAATAACCACTATATACTTTGTGAAGTAAGCATCTGATCACCATCTCCTGGAAACAGTACTGTGTTTATATTATTATACTATAGTTATTCCATGGGTTTTGGCTGAAGGTTTACAGAACAATCATGTAAAAATCTTCTGTATAAGCACATGCCACATGCACAAAATTTGAGTCAGAGTCCTATTCATCCTAGCAGAAGACTCCACAGTCTTCTTTCCTCCATTTTTCAGAATTCCTTTTCTGGACAGGTCACCACAAAGCATGGATGCTGTTTCCTGTGGCTGCTTCTCCAAAGTTACTGCAAGAAGCACAATTTACCAAACTTCAGGCAGTAGTAACTTCCCTGTCTTTTTGAAAGGACAAACTTTTTGCTCTGTTGTTTTGTTGTTGTGGGGTTTTTTTTTTTTTTTGCTGTCTTACAGATTTGGACTTGATTGTCTCTGCTTTGCTTAAGGGAAGTGGGCTGGGAAGGAGGACAAGAGGCATTCAGCATCCTCACAAACACTGTACACAGTTATTAGTCCAAAATATAGGCCTGGACTCCATTCATGGTCCTACTGATGTGAAAATGTGAAAAGAAACAGGACTATTTTGTTAAGAACACTGCAGAACCAACTACATGGCTTGACAAAATCCACTATTGTATAAGCATGTCAAAAGCAGAACCCTAGATATGATTAATAGGAAGTACAGTCAAGAGACTGTGACAAATCGCTCTTATCTGCCAAATTATGAAGAAACTAGTTGGAGGGTAGTTGCAGCAGGGGGAGATGGTGACCACTGACTCATAGATCACCTGCACAATTTATACTCCAGACCCAAAAGAAGACAGAAAAGGCAAAGTGAACATGAGAGCCAATAGGCTTGCTAGACAAAGAAATTTTGATCAATCACTTAGTGGAATATTAACATATATGTATCAATGTATTGGATACATAGAAACAGTGTGTATAGAATCATAGAATAGTAGGGTTGGAAGGGAAATTTAGAGATCATCTAGTCCAATCCCCCTGCAGAAGCAGGTCAACCTAGATCAGGTTGCCCTCCCTGGGCAGCCTGTGCCAGAGCTCCCTCACCTAAACAGTAAAATAGGACTTTTATGTTTAAATGGAATTTTTTGTGTTCCAGCTTCATCCCATTACCCTTTGTCCTGTTGCTACGTACAATAGAAAAAAGGGATGCCTCAACCTCCTGACATCCACCATTTAATACTAAAAACTATTAATGAGATTCCCAGTCAGTCTCCTCTTCTCCAGACTAAACAGCCCCAGTTCCCGCAGCCTTTCCTCGTAAGGAAGATGTTCCAGTCCCCTGATCATCTTGGTGGCCCTGCACTGGGCTCTCTCCAGAAGTTCTCTGTCCCTCTTGAACTGGGGAGCCCTAAACTGGACACAGGGCTCCAGATGAGGCCTCACCAGAGCAGAGTAGAAGGAGAGAAGAACCTCCCTTGTCCTGCTGGCCACACTCTTGAAGTATCCCAGGATGCCATTGGTCTTCTGGCCACAAGGGCACATTGATGGCTCATGTTTAGTTTATTATCAATGAAGACTCTCAGGTCTCTCTCTGCAGAACTGCTCTCCAGCCGTTCGACCTCCAGCCTGTACTGGTGCAGGGGTTGTTCCTTCCCAGATGCAGGACACTGCACTTGTCCTTGTTGAACCTCATGAGGTTCCTCTCTGCCCAACTCTCAAGCCAGTTGAGATCCCACTGAATGGCAGCACAGCCTTCTGGGGAATCAGCCAGTCCTCCCAGTTTGGTGTCATCAGTGAACTTACTGAGGGTACACTCTGTGCCCTCATCCAGGTCCTTGATGAAGATGTTGAACAAGACGCCCCAGAACCGATCCCTGTGGAACTACACTGGTCACAGGCCTCCAACTTGATTTGGTGTTGCTGATCATGACCCTCTGGGCTCTGTCATTCTGCCAGCTCTCAATCCACCTCACCATCCACTCATCCAAGCCACAGTGCCTGAGCTTTCTGAAGAAGATGTTGTAGGAGACAGTGTCAAAAGCCTTGCTGAAGTCAAGGTAGATGACATCTGCTCTTCTCCCCTCATCTAGCCAGTTGGTTATGTCCTCAAAGAAGACTATCAGGTTGGTCAAACAGGATTTCCCCTTGGTCAATCCATGCTGACTCTCCCTGCTAACCATATTTTCCTTCATGTGTTTAGTGACAACATTCAGGATGAGCTGTTCCATGACCTTTCCTGAGATGGAGGTGAGGCTGACCGGCCTGTAGTTCCCTGGATTTTTTGAAACCTGCCCTTTTTGAAGACTGGAATGACATTGGCCTTTCTCCAGTCCTCAGTACTTCACCTGTCCTCCATGATTGTTCAAAATTGATGGAGAGTGGCTTAGCGATCACATCAGCCAGCTCTCTCAGCACTCTCAGATGCATCCCATCAGGACCCATTGACTTTGAGCATTAAGCTTGGCCAACAAGTCTTTAACCTCTTCCACTCAGGGCAAATCCTCTGCTGTCCAGACCATCTTACTATCTTTGCTAGACTGAGCTTCCTGAGGTCTGGCCTTGGCTGTAAAAACTGAGGCAAAGAAAGTATTCAGTCGTTGGGCCTTCTCTGAATCCTCGGTCACCAAGGCACCCTCTGTGTTTAGTAGAGGACCCACATTCCCCCCTAATCTTCCTTTTGCTGCCCATGTACCTGAAAAATACCTCATTACTTTCATCATTAAATATGAAAATTATAATATAGTGCTTAATATGTTTTTTTTTCTTCAGTACCCCAAAACTACTGACCTTAGATTCAGTTTAAAATATTACTGATGGAAATGGGAGCTCAAACTAAATCATTGGCAAAGAAATAGCTACTTAGGAAGAGAGTAAGTACAAGAGTCTCTACAATTGGTATAGCTATAACCTATGTTTTCCTCTGGAGATGTAAAAGAGGTTTTGTTTTGAAGTTGTAATCTATCTTCAGTCTCCACATAATGGTCGAAGTTGGAAGGGACCTCTGCGGCTCATCTTGTTCAGTCAAGCTGCTCAAGCAGAGCCACCTAGAGTAGGCTGCCCAGGACCACATTCAGACAGTAGTATCTCCAAGGATGAAGACTCCACAAAACTTCTGGGAAGCTTGTATCAGTGCTCACTGACCCTCGCAATAGAAAAAAGCATTTCCTGATGTTCAGATGGAACTTTTTGTGTCTTAGTTTGTGCTCATGGCATCTTGCCCTGTTACTAGGCACCACTGAAAGAGTCTATGTCAATTCTCTTTTTACTTTCAGATGTTTAACTGCATTGTCAAGTATTTAAGCCTTCTCTAAGTATATATAAAGATACAGGTCTTCACTTCTGTATGCTAAATTATCTCATCTCTCTTATCTCCGCAGATAAGAGACATTTCCATCCCTTCACCCTCTCAGTGACTCTTGCCCATTAAGAAATAGATCTGCCTCTCTCTTGTACTGGGAAACCCAGAACTCAACATTACGCCAGGTTCAGCCTCACTAGTGCTGAGTGGAGGAGAAGAATCCCCTCCATTGACCTTCTAGCAACACACCTAATGTAACACAGTATACCATTAGCTGTCTTTGCTATAGGACACACTGCTGTCTCAAAGCAGAACCAATGTAGACTAGTTTGCTCACTGCCTGAGCTTATGGTCATTTGTCTATCCTTAATTTCTTTGTTGAGTGTAAAATTTACTATGAGCTTGATTTATCTATCCTGTCTCATCTTTTATTTCTGTTTTAACTTAAACTTTTGTATGCATGGAAGTTTTATATCCTATTAAAACAGAAAATCCAGCAACAGGCCACATGTTAGAGATGAGGGCAGTCATAAGCCTACAGAAAATATTAGTCTTTATTTGATGTAAATATGAGTGGACAGGAATGAACATGTTAGGTAAGATTCCCCATGACTGGGTACCTTATGTAATAACTGTCATCATTGCACGATGCATAAAAAGAGATAACAAATTAGGACTAATCCATGAATTTTGTTGCACAAGTTTAAATTACTAAGCTGTAAAGAATTAAAAAAATATAGAATACAATGCATTAGTCAGAATCATATTATTGAAAAATAAAAGGAAAACAACTTTTTCTGATTTTTGACAAAGAAATATTCTGCCCTCAAACTCTGAAGCTTTTGAAATTGACAGTTTCTTTCATCAAACAGCCCAAAGGAACAGCCATTATGCATTCACATAGGTCAAAATGTGTCTTTGGTATATTGCACCCTGGGATGAAGGAAAACAATTACATTTTCATCAAGCCACTGAAGCCCAGACTCATATGCTGAATTGAATGAAACTGAAGATAAAATTAACTAGTATTTTAATACATGAATGTGCAGCATGAAAATGAGAGAGGAACTGATTGGACATTACCTTCCCTGTTCTTTCATTCTCTGTAAACCAGTATCATAGAATCATAATGATTGGAAAAGACCTCAAAAATCATCAAGTCCAACCTCTAACCTGGCACTGCCAAGCCCATCACTAAACTAAAGCATATCCAGCAGCACTTTATCTATGCATCTTTTGAATATCTCCAGGGACAGTGACTCCACCACCTCCCTGGGCAGCTCCTTCAAATGTTTAACAACCTTTTCAGTAAAAAAGTTCTTCCTAATTTCCAATCTAAACCTCTCCTGGCACAACTTGAAGCCATTTCCTCTTGTCTTATTGACCCCCCATCTCACTACAACACCCTTTCAGGTAGTTGTAGGGAGTGAACATGTCTCCTGTAAGCCTCCTTTTCTCCAGGCTAAACACTCCCAGCTCCCTCAGCTGCTTCTCATCAGACTTGGTGTCTAGACCCTTCAACAGCTTCGTTGCCCATCTCTGGAAATCTCAATGTCCTTTTTGTAGTGAGGGGCCCAGAATTGAACACAGTACTCGAGGTGCAGCCTCACCAATGCTGAATATAGGGGGATGATCACTGCCCTGGTCCTGCTAGCCACACTATTTCTGATACAAGCCAGGATGGTATTGGCCTTATTGGCCATCTGGTCACCCTGCTGACTCATCGTCATCTGGCTGTTGATTAACAGCCCCAGGCCCTTCTACTCTGAGCAGCTTTCCAGCCACTCTCCTCCAAGCCTGTAGCATTGCATGGAGTTGTTGTGGCCCAAGTGCACAGCACAGACCTTGGCCTTGTTGAACCTCATCCCATTGATCCAGCTTGTCCAGGTCCCTCTGGAAAGCCTTCCTGTCCTCAAGCAGATCTACGCAACTGCCCAGCTTGGTGTTGTCATTAAACTTACCGGGGGTGCACTCAACCCCCTGATCCACATCATTGATAAAGACGTCAAACAAAAAAGGTCCCTACACCGAACTTTAGGAAACACCACAAGCCATAGGCTGCCAGCTGGATTAGCTATATTCATCACAACTCTCTGGGCCCAGCCATTCCTCCCAGTGAATGAGGTCAGAAAGTGCAATATATGACCTAATAATAGGTTTTCTTTAATTGTCCCTTCACGATAATGTGTAATTTGGCAACAGAAACTAATTTCCCACACTTCTTATCTTTCCTGAGGGAGGAAGAAATAATAAATTTTCTTTAACTGCCCTCTAAAGCATTGTACTGAAGACCATGAGTCTTTAACGTATGTACTTAATGTCCTGAGAAATGTGTCTACTACAAAGATATGATAATTGGGAATTATATGTATATAACCACATACACTTATTTTTATATCTGGTTCATAACATTACTAAACTTCATATAAAGCTAGTATCTGAATATGACCATTGAACAAACAATGACACAGTAGATCTCTTCTCCTAATTCAGAGAGATATCTGAGGAGGGCATCTGAAGCAATTAATGCATAGCAGGACAACTTCTATTTTTGAGAAAGATCAAGCACACAAAATAAACTGTTATCATTGTATATGGACTCTGTTTTTACTAGAAGTCTTCCCTTGAAAATTTTATTTTTTATCAAAGATGCCTAAATATTTTTTAAATCAGACATCTATGATATCAGTCTTAAATTTAAAAAGGAAGGTATCAAGTTTCTTCGGATATATTGAATATTCTTTCCATGCCAATCCATTAGTCAATTTTTCCAAAGGGAAGTATAGTCCCGGCTGCACTGACATCTTATTCTGGATCACAGCTCCATGAAGATTAAATGGTTTGTAAATTTACTGGTTCCTCAATATTCCCAAATTTTTCTTCACAAAAGCTATAAACAGGAAAAATATAAAGTTGAGCCCAAATAGCAGATGTACCCTAAAGAAGAGACAAGTTTGATATCATATATTCTGTTTCAGAAAAATCATTGTCTTTGTCTTTCTTATAATCCCGAAATTAGGTACATACACACTCATTAAAAGTATCTTGGAAATGGAGACTCTGTATGTGTAAAGTTTTAATGAGTTCTACTAATTTGAAGTCTTACCAATCCAGCTAGTATTCCACTACAGGCCTAAGTCCAAAATGAAAAAAAAAAAAAAAAAATTGTATTTTAAGTGTGAACAGGTTTAAAATCAGTACTTGTAGAACTCCACAGAAAGTGGAGTGCATAAGTCAAACAGCAGCACAGAGTGCAAAGGGAAACAAGCAAGCAATAGAGCAACATAAAAAAAAAAAAACTTTTTTTTTTTTTCATTTTATATTTTCTTGGACCTATCTCTTAGCATTCACTTTTTTTTTTTTTAAAGAGAATACATTTCATAGTTGTCATGTTCCCTGTGTAGGGACTGCTTGTTACAATGTTTTGTGATGGAATGATGTTTATACAATAAAATTATAAAGAAAATCAGATTTCGATGCATCAGGATCTTGGTATTGACAGAATCCCAAACAGAAAAATAAACAAACCATTTTTTTTTTCTATTCTGTTCATAACTGCCTGTGATAAACAGGTAACTATAGTAACTCTTGGCCTTGCTGTTTTCTTGTCAGGGAAAGGTAATAATAATGCTTTTGGAAAAGTCTGCCAGTCTTTTAAGCATTGTACTAAACCACTAAAACACAATGGTAAATTGACCTCAGCTGATGTGGAGAACAATGTTAAACTTAGAGATTGAAACATATGGATATGAATATCTCAATCAAAAATAAAGCAAGACAGGCAAAAGCATTTTCTAGATAACATACCCCTGATCTTTCAATAGGCGTCATAGAAAAGAGATCATGTATCACTACCTTTTAATTTCTTCTTCCTCTTGTGCCGTTTTAGCTGTCTTGTGATTGACTAGAGACCAGGGAGCAACATTCTAATCATCTGAATGTGTATTTTTCCTTAGATGTCAAAAATCATCTAAAAATGTCAAGGAAAGAAAAAGAAGAATGGTGCAAGACAATAACAAGTCAAAAAGAATTCTAAATGGCAGTCTGCAATAATAGGAGTCTTGTAGATGCCTGTGACTGAATGAGATGTGTAATGCAGTAGTAATTGCCTTGGTGAAACAAAACAATGTAACACAATATTGTCCACCTAAGCAAATGTATGTTTGCAGGCACAAGAGTTGTATTTACAATTTAGAGAACATAATTTAAGAAAAATTAAACAACCTTCAAAAAGGACAGATCTCTACAACAATCTCAATACAGATGGGATCTGTTAACATACTAGACAGAATAGAGTAAGCCCTGTTGATTGTCTTATGCCATTTAGTTTATCAGTTTAATACCTGATTCAAATACCTATTCAGATACTGGACAAGATAAGAGTTTTAGCATAATTTAAAATGCAAAGCCATAAAACTGTCAAAGGTGCATGAATTCCTGCTGCTTTCTGAGGAAAATAAAAAAAAAATTGCAGAAAATCCAAATGAAAAATAAAAACAAACAAAAAAACCTCACAAAACCAAACAGCTGGTTTGGATCAGAATCCATGGTTTGAACATGGTTTCCATGTTCAAACAAGTCTGACAGTTAAAATTACTGAAACTTGATCATCCACTTTCTTTTACCAGTTTCACCTTGACATAACCACTCTTTGCTTTGTATTAATTTAATGATGCTGATATTATGCCAGTGAAGACAGCAGGAGATGTAGAAGAAGATTTAAAATTTGCACATTTAAAAATTTAATCTGAACTTCAATTTTTTTTTTTCTGTTTGGTTCAGAATGCATCTAATATTGGCCAAGCTGCAGAACTGCAGAAACAAGTGAACATTATCCTGAGTCTCACAGATATCCCCACTTACCTGAAGATTGATTCCAAGCCACTTACTTCCTTGTGGATGAATTGTTCTAAAGATTTTTTGAGTGATCTCAAACAGTGAAGAAGAAATATAACTATCTCTATTATCTAATATTAGTGCAAAATGCAACATACTAGAGTGAGTCTTCAGAGGTTAGTCAGCATGGTTACAAATACTCTCACAATACAGGCACAACTAATCACTATCTTCCCCAGCTCTATAATGTCTTTAAAAAAAAAAAGTTTTAGCAATGTCCTTGTAGCTGGCAAATGATAAAACAGCCTTCCAGCTAAGTCTGCAGAAATGAGTAATGAAGAACAGAATCAAACTCAGTATAAGTGACTCAAAAGATACACCTACATTAGGATAACACAGAAAGCCACATGGTTGCTTTTACCTATGACAATTATATCCTTAAATATTTTAATAATAATGAGTACCAGATGCATCACTACAGACTTTTAGCTTTACAACACTACATGGAAGTAGTTTCAGAGCAAGGCTAAAACCTAGGGCCTAATGTCAACTTCTACTGCAAGTCCATGCAATTTGGTAATACTACAACTCTTTTCCTCAGACTATGCCGATTCTTGAAGACTGAAATGCTTTACCTCCACCAACTGTCATAGGAAAATTATTTAAAACTTTTCCTTTCAGAAAGTTATGGGAAAGTAAAGAGGAATTAAGGAACAGTTTCTGGTTAATTCTGTTGGCTTGAGCTAGCTTCATGCAAGTTGGAAAGCACTACTATTACTTGAAACATGAGTGGAGAAAAAGGATAGGAAATTGTGATGCATCTTCTAGATCACATGGACTAATTCCAGACTAGCAAAACATTCACTTCATGCTATCTTGTCTTCCATGGGCTTCTTGTGTTAAAACAGGAAAATGCAGGCAGCGTAAACAGGTTTAGCAGGCCATTCCATGGTGCCTCTTTCCCATTTCAAAATGCAATTTAACACATCAACACTTCCAGGCAGCCCCAAACAGACATACCTCTAGCTATATGGCACATCATATGACATCTTCTGTCATGGGAGGGTGTGATCACCCATCACATGATGACTTACTGAGGGAAAAGTTCATGCAACAGGCAATCTTAGCTGAATGCAAAAGAAACAAAGAGATTTTAGACTTCTGCAAGCAGAACATTCCTTTTAAAGGGCACATACTGTGTGAATGAAGAACACCGGCAAAGGCAGCAAAGTAAGCTTTGAACAAGCAACCTCAAATACTAACGCTGTATAAACATGGTAGCAGCAGATCTGAGTAGTTTTGTGTAGTGCAATGGCAGTCTATCTGGCTCTAGATCATATGGTGGGTTTAAATCGCGCCAGAGGTTTTAAGAAAGTTAATTCTCTTCACTTCTGGGATCCTCAGCTAGAGTCAAACACTATTTTAATCAAGGAGGCTGTCCTCATCTGTAATCTCCTGAAGAGCTGGTCTCTGTATTCTTCTTAAATACGTTTCTCAGCTGCTGTAATTTTTTTATCTGCTTTTTGTTAAACAAGCTACAGAACAAAGGTACCTATATTATGTATAAAATGGCAAGCGTAGCTTTGCAGCAAACACACAAATGCTTAACATTCAATTTACTGAACCTTCCACAAACAATTTCATGCCTCATTTTCCAGCTCTAAGTTGCTACAATGGATATCTTCACAAAAAAATGAAGTAAACCTCCAATGTTAAGTATTCATTATATATACTCTCCTAAATTTCTTTGACCATCACAATATTTCTTTGATGTCCTAGCATTTTTACATTTCAAAGACTAAGATAACAATGTGATTTTAAGAAGTCCGGAGGGGAATAAAACCAGAATACACATCTATAGTGTGCAGCAAAGAAGCTGCATTTTCTAAGACAATGATGGTGCATTAGTTCAATCGTCCTGACTTAGTTTTGATCAGTGCTGGAAAGTTTTGGGGGTTTTGTCTTTATAAAATGAGTAAAACAGGTCATGGAAATTCCTGTTATTAACATTGAAATATTAATATTCTTATAAGTCTCCAATTGCCTCTTTTTTTTTTTTTTTCCTGGAAAATCACTGGAATTGTGACACTATGAAGCAATCCTCTCACTTCACTTTCAATTCTCCACAAGCACAACAATGAAAGAAGCTCTTCTCATGCAGGGGAGCCTCATTTTTACTATACAACGCACAAATGGACTTTACGTGGCTGGACTGAAGACCTAGAGAAAACAACTGGGAATTAGAAAGATGTGGAGATAATTATTGTTTAAAGAAATTAATATATTGTCACTGTATAGAAATCCACTTACATACATGCAGCTGATGATGCATATTGTCTGTATCTGATGTTTTAGCTTTAAAATTAAGATCTCTAAACTAAGATACAGACATGTTAATTTTCTGTATTGCTGTGCAAGTCATGTGTGACTGATTTCTGCATAATGGTAGTGAAATATATTATTTCCTGAGAATAAAAAAAAGGCCATAATAAGTATTTTATACTTTGCTAGTATATAAAATACTTAGTATTTTATACTTTGCTGCCTGATCAGACTATGTTCACACACAATTCCAACTCTGGAATCTGCTAGTGAAGAAGAAAGAGAATTTATATGGAAGGTCATTCCAAAAAATTAAGAAAAACACAAAAAACTTTATTTACAGATGGCTGAAAAGAACCCTAAACTGTCATATGGTACAAGTGTAATGATTTTGTCTGCTCAAAATTAATTAATCCGTAATTGCAAGACAAAACGGTAGATATGTGGTGCCAAACAGATATCATTTAGGTCTTGTAATCTATGGGATGATGAGAATTTTACATGTAGATAATGGTAAAAGATATTTGACTAGACATGAGAAGGCATCACATTTTAAGCTTAGCCAGCAACTAAGCACCACAAGGCCAGTGACTCACTCCTCCCAGTTAGATGGGGAGGATTGGAAGAAAAAGGTAAAAACTCATGGGTTGAGATAAGGATAGTTTAATAGGACAACACAAGTAGAGAAATAGTAACAATAATAATGAAAAATGAGAATATATGAAGCGAGTTATACACAATGCAATTGCTTATCACTTGAAACCTGATGTTCAGCCTGCTTCTAAGCCACGACCCTTCCATGCTCTTGCCTCATGCAGCCGGCTTCCCCAGTTAATATACTAACCATGGTATCATATGGCATGGAATATCACCTTGTATAATTCAGGTCAGCTACCTGACTGCATCATCTCCCAGCTTCTTGTGAAAATTAACTCTACACCACTCAAACTCAGGACAGAAGGGAGGTGAAAGTCAAAATACCCTACATAGCTTAAAGAAATTTAAAGTTGTCTCTTGGACTTGCTTCTGCAGGGGGTTTGGACTAGATGATCTCCTCTTAAGGTCCCTTTCAACCCCTACCATTCTATGATTTTATTATTCTATTATTCTAGCATAGACTAAACTAATGAAATAAATACACAGACTGCATTTAAAAGTGCACTGTAGTAGAGTTTCTGTAGTTACGGAGACCCTATCATAGCAATTTCTCAACATTTCACTCTGAGGGCTATGCAAGGTGAAGACGTGAGTATTATTTATTATTCTCCATCTTAGAGAAGTTGAAACACACAGACTTATAGGTTGATTCAGTACAGCAAGATCCAGATACAGTGTGGAGTGTGACAGAGCTGGTAAGAGAATCAATCTCTCTACAATTTTATACCTAAGGACTTAATCCCAAGGCATTCTTATTTGTGTTTGAGATGTCCAGAACTGGACTTTTTCTGTAGCAGTTCCATGCTTGGAGACCGCAGAACAGGATCCAACATTTTGAGCCAGAGATTTACTCCTTCAGATCTTGAGAAATTTGAGCTGAAGACATCTTGTTTTGTCTGCCAGAACTATATTATATCTACATCTTGTTGAAGCCTGTTCTTTTTAAATTTCTATTTCCATTCCCTTGTAATTTTCTAAAATAGGATTTTCTTTCAGGTTGTCATATTTCATTTCAACAATATCTAGTAAAGTATCTCAAGTATCAGGAGGTGGATTTTACTGTATCCTGAGGGCAGGGGGGTAGGTGAGGAAGATGGAGAACAAATATCCCTCTGAGAATTTTGTGACTCTTTTCTAATAATAAAAATATTCAAGAACAAATACTTTTAAAGCCACATATTTTCTTAGACTTATGTAATGTAGCACTCCAGGGAAAGAAAAAAAAATTAAAAAAAATCACTCAAGCCTGAACAATACATTTTACAGAAGAAATATAGTTTTAAGCTCTTTCTTCCAGATCTCCCCTGATCAGAGATAAATCAAATGAGCATCTTCTCTTACTCATAAAAACATAAAATGCACATACTTTACAAAAAGAATGAACACAACAAATATTATAGACCAAGTCACAAGGACATGAAAAATATAAGAAATGTTTTTAAGACTTCTGTGAAAAAAGAATATCAGTAAAAGGGAGGAAAAAAAACCAGAATTCTAGTTGTAATTGATGCATCAAAGCCAGACTTTGGACTTTATTATTGCCTATGCTGTTTATTATATCCAGGAAATGCAAAGTAGCATATCTACTTAAACCTGTTAAAAATGAGTTAAATTTTAAAAAAATTTAAAGTGTGTAAACATATAAAGCCTATAATAGCTTACAAAATATGCATAGTTTAGGAATCTTCAGCCTACAAGTAAACATATGCTAATTGCTCCTTGATTTAAACTTATACTGGACTTTCACTTATGGGCTGCTTAGCTTTACTGACAGAAATCTTTGACATTCTGAAGAAGAACTCCAAAAGAGTTTAAAATTTTTATCACTTTTTTTAAGAAATAATTATTTACAGGATAAAATATATTAGAAGAATAATGAATTAGCAAAACATAACTTCCAAACTTCTCTAACTGCTATGCATTTCTAGATTTGTACTGCTCGGCTTAGGGTAGTTTTACTGGGTAGATATCTGCCTGTATCTTCAGAAACTTTTACTAAGGTAAAACAGTTTCTGCCTTTATCTTTTATTTCAAATAAAAACTTTAATAATACATTACAAGTAAAAAAAAGGGCCAGGAAAATGTGCAGGAAAAGATATTTGATCAATGAAAGTTTTATCATGACAAAGAAAACTGAAGACAAAAAAACCTCTATAGAGTAAGATTATAACTCAAAACAATATACCAAGAGAATGGATTATGTCAACAATTCTGTGTTGCAAGTGCAAATGATCCCTCCTTAAAATAGTATCATGATAGTTCTCCATAGTAGACCAGTCCCTTTGAATACACATTAGTTTNAAAAAAAAATTAAAAAAAATCACTCAAGCCTGAACAATACATTTTACAGAAGAAATATAGTTTTAAGCTCTTTCTTCCAGATCTCCCCTGATCAGAGATAAATCAAATGAGCATCTTCTCTTACTCATAAAAACATAAAATGCACATACTTTACAAAAAGAATGAACACAACAAATATTATAGACCAAGTCACAAGGACATGAAAAATATAAGAAATGTTTTTAAGACTTCTGTGAAAAAAGAATATCAGTAAAAGGGAGGAAAAAAAACCAGAATTCTAGTTGTAATTGATGCATCAAAGCCAGACTTTGGACTTTATTATTGCCTATGCTGTTTATTATATCCAGGAAATGCAAAGTAGCATATCTACTTAAACCTGTTAAAAATGAGTTAAATTTTAAAAAAATTTAAAGTGTGTAAACATATAAAGCCTATAATAGCTTACAAAATATGCATAGTTTAGGAATCTTCAGCCTACAAGTAAACATATGCTAATTGCTCCTTGATTTAAACTTATACTGGACTTTCACTTATGGGCTGCTTAGCTTTACTGACAGAAATCTTTGACATTCTGAAGAAGAACTCCAAAAGAGTTTAAAATTTTTATCACTTTTTTTAAGAAATAATTATTTACAGGATAAAATATATTAGAAGAATAATGAATTAGCAAAACATAACTTCCAAACTTCTCTAACTGCTATGCATTTCTAGATTTGTACTGCTCGGCTTAGGGTAGTTTTACTGGGTAGATATCTGCCTGTATCTTCAGAAACTTTTACTAAGGTAAAACAGTTTCTGCCTTTATCTTTTATTTCAAATAAAAACTTTAATAATACATTACAAGTAAAAAAAAGGGCCAGGAAAATGTGCAGGAAAAGATATTTGATCAATGAAAGTTTTATCATGACAAAGAAAACTGAAGACAAAAAAACCTCTATAGAGTAAGATTATAACTCAAAACAATATACCAAGAGAATGGATTATGTCAACAATTCTGTGTTGCAAGTGCAAATGATCCCTCCTTAAAATAGTATCATGATAGTTCTCCATAGTAGACCAGTCCCTTTGAATACACATTAGTTTTTGTCCATAATCCCCATTGTTAAGAACAGGGGGAGAAAATGTACTCCTGGATTTCTGAACTCCCAGAACCTCTGATGAGAGGAAAAAATAAGCAGTGTACAGAATGACAAGGATGCATGTATTGGTGGACTGGTTTGTGGTTAGTAAGTAATTAGATTTGATGAAAAGGATATTTTCCTCTTTTTCTGAGCATGCTGATCTACTACACATTGGTATAAGATAAAAATAACACTCTGCTACTGACTCATTTGGTTCAAGTGGAGAGCTTTTTTCTTACTATTTTATGACTTCTATGTAAAGGGTTTGTGACCTGACATGGCAATTACAAGATGCGAGAAGACAAGAGAAGACCTCACTCATTAATCTTAATAGGTTTCAAACCAAAAGAAAATTGAAAGTTATGTCTCAGGTTTTTAAATTATTTGCCACTCTTGTGATGCAGTAATTCTACTGTCTCTGGCACTTCACTGTATCTGGTTTACAAGCATTATTCCAAAATTATTTCAAAATCTATTTAATCTCAATCATAGAAAAACATGATGTGAAAGAAAAGCAGGATGTGAAGTATTACATTACCACTGCATATCGCATACTAAACAATATTTAAATGGCTGAAGATAATGAAAGAAGTTGAATGGAAGAGTTAATAGAAAAATGAGCTAGAATGAGCAGCATGTTTGGCCACACAATTGCTGTCCAAGTATTGGTTTTTAATCAGCTTATTTCTTTTACTGCTTTAGAAAAGGAATAGATACACAAACACACCATGTATTTAGAATAGTAACACAGACAGGGAAATGTATGCTCTTTACCTCCAGAACCTGCAGTTTATGCAACTTGACATTAGAAAATTATCTTTCTGTAAATTATTTCATAAAGAAATTCTGTATTGTGAATTCAAATTCTCTTTCAGGAAGGATTGTCACCAAACAACTTTTATTTATTTTGCATTAGTCATTTTTTGCTGAAAGGTTTTTTTAAAATATTATTTATGGCATTTTTCTGATTTCCCTGGTTTGGCAGCACATAATCACAAAGTAATACACAGCTGATTACTTTGGCACCAGGTACAAGAAAAACATACTAGGAAAAAAAGAATAATGCACCTACAAATTTCTTGTTTTGTTCATCACCCTCCTAATTAACAACGAGCAAAAGAAATTTGGTAACACATGCTATTTTGATGTACAAAGTTTACAGTCCTTAAAATTTAAAAGCAACACCAAACCATCTCAGCCCTTTTGAGCAACATAACATTATAAGAATCAACACATTCTCTCTTCAACTCCACAGGAGTCTTCCACCCCTAAGCAACAAAGAACTATACATTCAGCTCTCTCACTCCATACCCTAAGTTAGGAGGCATGGCAATTATCAGAATTGACAAAAGATAATGAAAGCTAAAAAATCTTAATAGAAATTTCCAAAGTTAACCTCTAGTGCTCTCTCAACAGCTGTCTCAAATTAAGGGAGAACAACTGTGTGAACTCCTTTGTCAATCTTTAACTATGACTGAGAGAGAGCTATTTCTCAAAAGAGGACCAAAACCTTCAGGTTCGTAGTTCAAACACAGAAATTTCAACAAACTGAAAGCCAAGCACTGAGCATCAGTGGCCTCTACGCATAACCTGGCCTCTAGTGCCATAACCCGCTATCACTACTTAAGGAATGTTTGTATGGGTTTAATCAAAATTTACAGTCAAACAGTATATTTTGTTTTAAAGGCTGGTCCTTGCCTTGACATTGTTTTTTATCTCAGACGAAATGACCTAGAAGATGCTTTGTAGAACTGACAAAATACTGTACAGTTAAAAATCTAATTTATCCGACCAACTAACTCATCTATAAGAATTTGCTGCAAATGTTGCAGCAGAATCAATTTCTTTGCCACTTGGAATATTTTGGAGTAAACCCTTCAGGCTGTGTAGCCATTTCTTGAAAATCTACATGCTTTAACTGAGTACATGTGTGAGAATGAAGGCAAAAAAATGGGAATCTAATGTGCCCAAACAGTGATTCAGGAAATCACTAAAAAGTGCTATCCTTCCAAAGCTATGTATTCTCTTTGAACTTGAACTTTTGAAACGTTCTGATTCAACAGATTTGCATTTATTACCATCAACAGGAATATTTCTTGCAGAAATTTTAAATATCCATGCTACATAATAGTAACAATCATAGTAATAAAGCCACTTATGAGAAATGGACATTATGGGGATATAAATACTGCTGTCGAGCTCACAGTAAGCCGTCTGTTGGTTTGGTTAGGTGGTTGTCCTTTGTACTAGAAGTATGGGAGAATCTCTGATCGCTAAGCTGTCTTTTTCTCTAATAAAATATAACAAATCCTATTGTTTGCAGGCATGAGCAAGTCATAAGTTGTACTTCAAGGTGACTATAATTTTGGAATTCTTTTCTTCTTGCTACAGTAGCTGATCAATTTGCACTACAAACACCATTAAGTGTTCATTAAATAGTATTTAGTCATCGCTATTTTCACAATGTCTGCTGTATTTTCCACATATACCTGGATTACTAATAGCTGATCTGAACCTGACCATTTAGTTAAGAAATGGAAAATAAATTGCACCAAATAACTCCTTCCGTATTTCCTTCAATATTCCACAAGTGATTAAGAAGTTCATAGCCTTAAAACAAGATTCCCTTTAACATCCGTATCTCCATATATGCCTTATCATTCCATGTAGAAACACTGTTAATAGCTTCCTTTTGTATTATTCAATTTAAATTAATTCAGCAAACTAAACAGAAGCATGCCTGAAGTTCTCTAATCATATCACTGGCATATTCTCCCAAAGTAGCTTGTCAGTTATACTGTAAATCAGTGTTCATATGATCACAGAATCACAGAATGGTAGGAGTTGAAAAAGACCTTGAAAGATCACCTAGTCCAACCCCCCTTCTCAAGCAGGTCCACCTAGACTAGGTCACACAGGAACGCGTCCAGGCGGGTTTTGAAAACCTCCAGAGAAGAAGACTTCACACCCTCCCTGGGCAGCCTGTGCCAGGGCTCCCTCACCCTTACATTAAAAAAGATTTTCCTTATATTTAAGTGGAACATTTTGTGTTCCAGCTTTTTACAATTACCCCTAGTCCTAACACTGGACACTACAGAAAAAAGGGCTACCCCATCCCCTTGACATACACCTTTAAAATACTTGTATTAATGAGGTCCCCCCTCAGTCTCCTCTTCTCCAGGCTGGACAGTCCCAAGTCCCACAGACTTTCCTCTTAAGAGAGATGCTCCAGTCCCCTGCTTCATCTTGGTGTCTCCGTGCTAGCCTCTCTTCAGAAGTTCCCTGTTCCTCTTGAGCTGTGGAGCCCCAAACTGGACATAGGACTCCAGATGAGACCTCACCAGGGTAGAGTAGACATGAAGGATAACCTTGCTCAACCTGCTGGCCACACTGTTCTTGATGCATCCCAGGATGCCATTGGTTTCTTTGGCCATGAGGACACACTGCTGGTTCATAGTTTATTATCAACCAGGACTCCCAAGTCTCTCTCTGTAGAACTGCTCAGTGGAATTTAATTCATGATTTTGTAAGTGCTTTTCTGTTAAATATATGCAGACCTTTAAAAACAGAGGGGTTTGGTTTAGTTATTTTTTTGGAATGAATTTTAACCCATTCTTCCAACCACAGAAAATTAATTTGAATTGCGCTTTTTTTTACTATTTTTTATTAATTTGTTCAGCCTGTAGTTTTTCTCACTCCAGTTAGGCTCTTGGTACATAAAACCATTCTAAATGTTTTCACAGCTGCTCAGAATGTGTTGATTCTTAGTGTCAACTCATTCACTCAGCTTAACCTAATCATTCTCTTTTAATGAAACAGTTAACAGGAGACTGACAACTATCATTTTGCTGATGGGGTCCAATAGCTAAGAAAGTGAGAGGTGACAGTAGTGTAATTACCAGGCCTGACATACTTTGTTCACTTTTTCCCACCTTTTTAGGCAGATGAGGCAGTATTGTGCAATGTCAACAATCAAAATGGAAATGCAGGCAGTGTGAAGACCTGGGTGAGTAATTACCAGAGGCTGCAGACCTGTGACTACTCCCAGTGTGGCAGGGCTGACAAGGTGCAGATTGTTTTTTATCCCCTAGTGTGAATCTGGCTGCCTTACTGTTGATAGATCCAGGTGGTGGTATTAATTAATACACCAGCAGGAGCTACTCCAGCTCTTGACAATGCATTATCTTTATCTGAAGAGAAAAGAGAAGGAGGCAGCATGTTATTGAGAAAAGGGCATTCCTTTTGACTTCCTGCTATTGAAGTTGAAAAATACAGTACAGCTTGAGAAGTAAGATTATCATGAAAGATGTCTTATACTAACAGATCTAGTCTTATTTTATTTCTGTCTTTGAAAGTTGTATGTAATTGCATTCAGAAATGTCAATTCCACTTAGGTAGTTCACATAAGAAATGTTCAACTGACTCATCTTTTATGTAGATATTAAGCTTGTCCTGTTTTGTTTCAGACCTATGAACTTTACAACATCAGTTTCCCATCATTCGACCTGCAAATCAATTCCAGTGGAAAATACTGCTACTGAATGGCAATTAACTGTAATGCAGAATCAAACTATGGGTGTAGTTAGCACTCTAACAGTGACATCTGTCAATGTTCTAATCACCTGTAAACTATTAGTTACACTATTACTTAAACTATTTGACCTTCTGCATTCAAAAGTTAGATTTGAATATGTGTTTAGAAAATTACCTTCCCACATGACTAACTCTAATTTTATAGGGGTTTTTTAGGTTTCTAGTAAATCAAAGGTATTTTATATCGCTGCACATGCTATCATCCATCTATAGCTGGGATGAGTGAAGGAGTATAAACTTGAGTCCTCAGCTACTTAACACAACCTCATGCAAGCCTTGTCCTCTCTGCTCCAACAGTGGCTTACTCCTGGAAACACTCAACAAACAGTTTCAGCCAACTTGAGTCAAACTGGCAAAACTTTATAGTTTAACCCCTTTGTTTTTACTTCTGTGGGTTGGCAATGCTGGCAAGATGATAAGATAATGCTGATGTTTTAGGTGAAGTTAAAGAAAACATAGCTATAATCTTAAATGTATAAAGTTATTTATCAAAACAGGTCACTTGCAACTAAGCCATTGGGTACTTAAAAGTTTACAGCTTAAATAATAACTACCCATGTGAGCATATTTTGTTAATACCATACTTGTACTATAAAGTATTAAATTTTAAACTCCTCTTAATCACACCTGAATAATTCTTTTGTATTCAAATTTCAATGTCAAAGTGAAGTTAAGAACTTCAAACTTATGGAAAAAGATTTGCTTTAAATGTAGAACTTTCAAAATATTACCCAAAGACCACACACACCTGAAAATGCATCTTAAAATGGTCTTCTATAAGAACTCACAAAAACTCCTGAAATGCATATATCCAATTGGTACTATCCAAAACTGATATACAAATTTATTGCTGCTATGTCACACATGCAAAATCAATCTTGTTGCAGTAACACCCAGTATTAAACTTCATCCCTCAAAATTTTACACTCTATTGAAAAGAAATAATAGTGTTAAAGAAAAGCTAATGCTGTGATCTTTTCACATTTGGCTGCAGATGTTATGCCATTTTCAAGAGAAACATTTGCCTGCCTTCCTTCTTCCTCGCTCAGTTACTGGGCTAGACACACTGCAGTCTTCTTGAATAAAATAAAATACCCTGTTTAATTGAATGCCTGACACTCAGGATTGAACTGCTAAGACAAGCCTGTACATGCAGTAGTCAGAGCAATATTAAAAATAAACTCTACCAAATAGCAGAAAAGCAACATACAACAACAAAAGCTGGTAATCACCATTGAGAACTTCTGATGATGGATATGAAAGCATACTGGAAAAATGCAAATGAAATCTATGCAGGAATGCAAAGAAAGAAAAATAATTTTACACCTACAGGCTGTAATAAGATCTCTGATTGTTGGTATCACACCTGTAGACCTCTGAACTAGTATGGCAGAAATACAAGGGCATAACTCATTTGCTGCAATAAACAGCTTGCTGACTGATGAGAAACAAAGTAATTTGTACATTCTTCTACTTAAAACTTCAGTGAGATGAAAAGCAATTAGGCATCCTCTACTGTGAGGTAGCAGGGAAGTCCCTTATGACATGCCATGTCCCTTCAGCTTCATGCTTTTTAATGGAAAGAGTGCATCTGTTAATGAGCATTTCCCTGAATTAATTTTCCATGGCATCTTGAAACACCTAGAACACCTGGACCAGGCTGCCCAGGGAGGCTGTGGAATGTCCTCCCTTCGAAGATCTTCAAGACCTGCCTGGACACGTTCCTGTGAGACTTGATCTAGGTGGACCTGCTTCTGCAGGGGGGTTGGACTAGATGATCTCTAAAGGTCCCTTCCAACCCCTACCATTCTATGATTCTGTGTATGCAACTACATTTTATCACCAATTTTATTGACTGTTATTTGTTTCCCAAAGTTAGTGTGAAAAGATGCTTAAGAGCATTAATTATCACGTTAGCAACAAGCAATGTATATTCTCGCTTATATTCCTCCTTCTAGTGATAACTTCAGGCCTAACTAAATTCTCACATCAGTGTCACACAAGCTTGAGAACAAGTGTACACTATTTTGTAACATTCCAGACTTACCCCTACTGTAGAGCTTTAACTTCTTGTTTATTATTCAAACTATTGAAATAACAATGACCACTGTGAAAAGTTTATTAAATACTTCAGCTATCTTTTTTTCCTGAGTGCTACTTGTACAGTGAGCTACATTCAGCTAGTCATTTCTCAGTCATTTCTTGTGCCCTTAGTACCATCAAATAAGAATATGATCATTAGAAAAAGGTAATATGTGGACTGAGTGCAAGCTTTTGTGAGCAAACAAGATGGAGTGCCAACGACTGCTCCATATGTCAGCCACAAGTCTCTTGGACTGTGCATTCATAATAAACTTGAAATAATTCAAGCCACAAAATCTCACAGTGAAAGAGACAGAACTACAGTAGAGCTACTATAAAAGGGTTGGGGTACTACATTGCAAGCATAGATCAAATAAGCATTAAAATAATATATTTGAAATATAGATATCCATCTGTGTTCTTCATGAGCACATCCACCACGTGAATAGCTGAGCAAACATTTTATCTGTTGTATGGTCACTATGAGAAAGTTGTATAACAAATTTCAACACACTCTTTATCAGATCAGTCTTTATCTCAACCCTTCGAGCCCCACATTGGGTGCCAAAAAGACTGCGGTGGTTTAGCCCTAACTGAACAACAACCAAACCACCCAGTTACTCCTCCCCAACTCAGCAGGATGGGGAGGCGAATCAAGAGAGAGTTGTAGAATTTTCTGGGTTGAGATAAGGACAGTTTAATAGAACCCCACAATGAGTAGGCAGTTACAATGATGGCCAAAGGATAAAGAAAAATGATCAATGCCCAATGTAACTGCTCACCGTGCTCAGCCCTATGGCAGAACCGCAGTTGCTGCACTGGTTGCAGCCCTGCCCTGGCCCAGCTGCTGCCCTTATATCCCGAGCATGATGGCACATGGGATTGAATAGCCTGGCCACCCCCCCCAGCGGCAGCTGGGGAGAGTTAGTTCTATCCTGGCCAAACCCAGGACAGGTCTTAAATGTATAGTAATAACATTATTAACAGAGAAATAACATCCAATAATCTATTAAGAAACTATGAGTGTGTATTATGCAGTTCTTAAGAACTGTGATGAATTATTTTCAAGCAAACCTGTAAAACTGAAATACTCAGCCTGGCCTAGTATACATATTTTGCCCACACTTCAGGATTTTCTTAAATCCTTGTCTCCATCCTATGTAATTCATCTATATCAAATGCTTCTGAACTGTCATTCCTACGAGACCATTACGATTCGTTAATAATCAATTGAGAGTGAAAGGTGGAAAGTAAGGAGTCAGTCTAGGTTTAAGTTGATTCATTGTGCTCACACATTTTCTTCCCCCACAGTGAATTTACTTTACAAATGTCCTGGAACAAACAAAGACTGTGTTTCTATTCCATGTGTATTAACATTTAAATTGTTCATGTGTGGTAGTATAGTCACACAGCAATAAACACCTACCTTGTGTTCAGAGAATTTATTTTAAATATCCCTTGCTGAAGTATATTATTTTTAATAAGTTAGGATTTAATTTCTGCAAATTTAACACAGATTTTTCCAGCAAAATTAATAAGCTATATTTAGATTCACCTCCCCACACACACACAACCTGCATTATATTATATATAATATACAAAAAGACATGTAGCTTTCACATTATCATGCATGCTTAAATCCCTTTTTTCTGTAAAAGAAAATATAACACAATAGCTGGTGTACATGGACACATTACTAGTCTCTTTTAATTAGATGCTAATTAATGACTCACTGGCTTTAATCATATCAGTCTGATAATACTATTTATGCCACACAGAATAATGATCTACTTTATAAGAAATCAACGTGGCACGTGTTGACATAGGAACGCATCCAACCATAATTCACTCTGTGTAAATATATCCACCCATGCTTGGATTCTGAACAATTCAGAAAAGATAAACTAAACTGACAAGTATGGAAAGAGAGAGGAGGGAAAGAGAGGATTCTATCAGTTAAAGAATGGAAACAAAGGAAAACACAATTATTTTCTAAAATATCTGTTACAATTTATATACTATGCACCCATAAATATATTTTATTTTCAAATGGCGATAGCTCACGTGTATCCGAGGTGATGCTTTTTAAACATGCCAAAATGCCAGATGGGTTGCTCCTTTGACATGGTACTATTTCAGAACATACTCATGAAGTTTTTCAAGTTTACTTCCTTCTTTGAACAAAGCCTGTGTAAGTATTTACTGCCTAAAACTTTAAGTGAGGTTTATTTTCTGTTCAATAATTTAATTTTATTTCAAGTGTATTCAGAAGTTTAATTTGAAAACTGTGTCTTAATTTCTTAAATAAACATCTAGGCTTGTCTTGCAGTAAAGTTTTAAGAGTAAGCAAGTAGGATCTTTAAATGTATCTTGCTAAAATCATTGTTGCTATCACTATCTGAGTTCAGCAATAGTTTGCCACCTGCTACTATGACTGTACACTATTGTTGAGATTTATGGGATAGAATTGAAAAAAGGAAAAAATGGTTACAGAAAACTCTTAATTGTTTAACAGCACACGATCTATTAATATCAAAATAATTTATCTCTCCAGTCATTAAAATGTTTGAAAATGCTACTGTTCCTTGTTTTTAGAAAATGTACAGCAGTGAGAAATATTTTTTACCTCTATTCCTCCAGCTAAACTAAAGCTTCACTATGATTTAGAACAAATGAGCTAATCAATGACACAATCAATATAATAATGTAATTTTCACTATCTTCTCTCATCTTTTATAATTACAATGACAATAATTTGTTTCAATGCAGTCACCTCTGTGAATCAAGACTTACTTTTTCTTCACATGGTCATACATGACTCCACTGAGTTTTAAGCAATAAAGTAAGTTTCAATCATTATCACTGTCCAAATATCAAGCAGGGTCCAGAGATTATTGTTAAAAATAATTGAATGACTGAGTTCCTCGTTTTACAAGAGTCCAAAACTTTAAAGACAGTCTGTACTCTGTCAGAATCACAGTTTACTGTAAAATAATTTTACTCTTTCTGTTCTCCATACATTCCTTGCATAACTGCATCAAAGATTCCCCACACCCAGCAAAGTCGAGCACAGAGGTACAGCTGGTGAGTCATCCAGGAGGGAGGAGTTGCTGTGAGCAGTTAGTGGGGCAGGCAGCTATGGTAGCAACCCTGGAAAAACATGTTTTTCAAAGAAATGTGCCTACTCAGGTAGATGTCCTTCGTAAACATATAAGTGTCCCGGTCTCTGTCTGCAGGGAATGCTGGGGACTGGCACTCTTAGCGGGTAATGTAAAAGACAATATCTGTGTTTGATGTGACCAGGTGAATGACCTGGTTAGCCTGGTCGTTGAACTCAAGGAGGAGGTGGAAAGGCTCAGGAACATCAAGGAGAGAGAGAAAGATAGATTGGTGGACTGAGAATCTACAATCTCTGAGGTATGAGCTACAAGTCAAGCCTTCACAAAATGTACAGGATCCCCTACCATGTTCTAGCTGGGTTAACAGAGGGGACCTAAGAGATGGAAGGTGAAACGATAAAGGTCCGTTCTTGGGGAGGCAGGCAGATCTCTTCCCAACCACCAACTCCTCTCCAGTTGCCCTTGCACAAAAGGTATAGAGCTTTGGAAGTTGAGGGCAAAACAAGGGAATATGAAGATGTAGGGCCACTAGAGGAAGCACTCAGGGTGAGTCAGTCACTATCATGTCTTAGGACTGCCACAATTAAAAAGAAAAGGAAGTTTATAGCAGTAGGTGATTCCCTTCAGACGGGAACTGAAGGCCCCATATGTCTACCAGACCCATCCCACAGAGAGGTCTGCTGCCTCCCTGGGGCTCAGGTTAGAGATGTAGCCAGAAACTTCCCTCAACTGGTGCGACCAACTGACTACTATCCACTGTTGGTAATGCAGGTTGGTACTGATAAGCTTATGGAGGAGACCAAGGGGTGACTTCATTAATGTTTACATTCAAAACCCACCTGAACGAGTTTCTATATGACTACTCTAGGTGGCCTGCTCTGGCAAGGGGGAGTTGGACTAGATGATCTCTCGAGGTCCCTTCCAACTCTTAAGATTCTGTGATTCTGTGATCCCTCTTAGTATATTAATTTCTGTGATTTAGTGGCAGCTCTCTTCTAAATAGCAACTTTAGGGATTTACCATGAAAGATTGTTGTTCCTATTATCAGAATGCTACCAACTGACCTCTTCTACTATACTTAATGTTGTATTACTTTTCTATTTCTGATCCAGTTCTCACTAATTTTAAATATCAAAATAGCAATATAAGGAAAAATTAGACCAAATAATGGTATAATTTTTCCAGCATTCTACCCTGAAAGACAGTGAAAATTACCATGATTCCTATTAAGTTGAAAAGACCTGTACATATATATATATTTATATAATTATATATATATATATATCGTAAATGTTAGTCTTTCAATTCACTTGAAAGAACCCAAACTATTATCGAGTATTATTATTAGATATTGGGGTTTAGCATAGGAAATCATCTGCTTAAGAAAAAAAAACATTTACAGCTCTGGCTCTTCAGCCTTCTGGAGGAAAAAAAAAATAACCCACAATCCAAATTTTTGCTTAAAATAAAAATTCCTCAATTAAAAATAATTAAGATATTCCTAAATGCAAATGCATAAAAGGAGAAATGTTTTAGAAATACTGGAATGTTCATGTAACTAGTGTCATTAGTCCAGTGGTAAAAAAAAAATAAATCACACTGGAGTAGTATGAGAAACTGATGTTAAGACAGATTCTAACTCTAGAGGCATTAAATAAAATTGTCTGTTTTAAAATGTGGAACTGCAAGCCCTTCTGAGGTCCCTTTTAGGTTTCTGTCATTTTATGAAGTTAGCTAGACTACTCTGCAAGTTAAATCTATGTCCATAACATCTGAAAAATAAATCCAAACCATTGCACCACACCAAACCAAAAAACCAAGCAAGCAACATAAATCATGGACTCTTCTTTGGGTTAAAAGAACAAGTAATCTTCGAAGAATTAAAGTTCTTACTCATAAAAAAGCATCTGTGCTTTTATATAATTACAACATGGTATACAGAATGTTTTCATGTCTGCTTATGTCAGGTTAGTTCTTATTGCATTATGCCATATAACTTAAAGTACCTTAATATACAAAGTGCAGAGCGATACATTCTAAAACAGTGTATGTAATTTTAGCTGACAGCATACAGTAGGCTTCACAGACAAAAAAAAGTAAAATTGTCTTTTCTAGTTGCAATCCTGGACCAATTGCAAACTTTGAAAGTGCCATCACCACAAATCTTTAGCTATTGGGTATGGTTTTTGGGTTTTTTTTTTTTTTTTTTTTTTGCAGTCGTTAATGCAAAGGAGCATAGACTACCTCCATTACAAGGAAAATTTAATACTTCATACACAGAACTGCTTGCCATGCAAGTGAAGGGATAGTCAATCTCTCACATATAATTTGCTTCATAATCAAGATCCTGTTAAGTATATTGTGCTTTTTCAAAATTAAAAGTAATCATGAACAGCTATATAAAACGTAGTTCACACATGGAAATATTTTAAAACACAATATTGCAATAAAACAGTGATATGTGGAAGTCATCGTTTTTACTTTTCCTTTCAGCTGAAACAGAGAACATAACAGGACTATAGGAATATATATTTTTAGACACACAACTGATTTATGTAGATACACTATATACATTCCCAACAATTTGACCATGGTTAAAGGGTATTTATATTCTGATGTGGCTAAAATTGAACATGTCAACACTAATGCATTTTTCTGGGAGAATCACTACTTTCACCATAATTTCCATGGAAAATTTGTGTGCACATGCAGTAATAGACACATTTATAACATCAAAAGGATTCAATTTTCTTTTCAATCATACTACAGTATGAATAGCTTTTCCTATTGAATTTAACAATAAGGCACATTACCACAGTCTAAAGGATGGGGTACTTCTGCTTGCTCATATGAAAGTATGTCAAACAATATATAATATATCTCACAATAGTTCTGGGTTAACTGCTCCTTCATATAGGTTTGTTTCCAATACATTTGTGTCAGCATTTTTTTTAAAACAACAACATTATTTTAATGTGTAAGATCAGCAGCATTTCAGACCCTGTTTAACTCTCCATATTAACAGAGTATTTAAATATTATTTAAAGGCATGCAGAGATTTTGGGTCAATAAATTACTTTGCATTAAGAAATCAACTGAATATTCATAATTAGGTGTATAAGTTTTGCTTTGTAACATCAACAGCCATTTTACCCAATCAGACATCAGTCTGTCACTGCAACTTGTGAGAGAGAAAAGAAAGATTTCATGCAGGAACTGTTGTCTTAATCCCGCATGCCTTATGCATTGCAAGAAAGAAAAATAAAAACAAATTGACCCCTAATACAGTTTTCTTGAACTCCACATTTATTTTGATGTCATGAAAAACGGATTCTTTTAGAGCCCTGTGGCAGTCCAACTCTTACTGTCTAAACTGGCACAAAGTATTGTATTGCACAGGTCCACATAGACTGCAAGTTTCTCGGGTAATCCAAGATAATCGTAGAATCATAGAATGTTAGGGGATGGAAGGGACCTTTAGAGATCATCTAGCCCAACCACCCTGCAGAAGTAGGTCAACCTAGATCAGGTCACATAGGAACATGTCCAGGCAGGTCTTGAAGACTGCCAAGGAACGAAACTCCACAACCCCTCTGAGCAGCCTGTGCCAGGGCTCCCTCACCCTCATAGTATTTTTTCTTATAGTTAACCGTCCTTTTTGTGTTCCAGCTTCATCCCATTAACCCTTGTCCTGTTGCTAGATATAATAGAAAAAAAGAGCTACTCCAACCTCCTGACATCTACCGTTTAGATATTTGTAAATATTATAGCGGATATGTTTTTAGGATTCATACTTAGGTTATATTTATTTTATAGCCTATTTGAGAGAGAACGTGCACTAGGACTGTAAATCTCTTTGAAAAAAGTCCCCATCTTACAAGTGTTGGTCATGCCCAAAAAGTGACTAGCATTTGCAAATTCAAGAGCTAAGGAAGACATTTTTCTCCAACAATAACTGGAGAACCACAGTGTCCAGATGTGATTAGTCATAATTTGCTCACTTCTCACAAGTAAAAGAACGGCCTGTGAAATATGATGCTACTTGCTCTCCTTTCTGTTGCTACTTTGTTCTTTATTAGGGCTGAGCTCTGCTCTAATGGGATTGAAACAAGTAAACTGCCAAAAAGCCTGTGGCTTCAAAAATCCAAAATTCCTTTAAGACATTTAGACAAATATTCATCTTTGTGAACCATGAGATTTTGTGGAATATTTTCATCCTTGTATGAAATAATTTTTCAGAGATTTTTCTTCAGTAGTTTTTTCAGACCTCCATTATTATAAAATAGCATCATGACATGAATCTTTTAGCCAAAACCAACTAAGTTTGTTGCAGATGATCTAATACTTACGGAAAAGAAGATATGAATCATTCAGCACATAAAAACTTGAAATAACTAAACACTGTTGTGCAATATCTTCTAAATGTATTATCTCTTCATTTTCACTAATGATTTCTAACCACTGTCATACTACCACCCCTCAATTCCCATGTTACAATACTCATCTTCTTTCATTTCCCTCTGTGCATATATCTAAAAATATCATTGTTATTAAACTCTGCATACTCAACCACTCATTATTAGAAGGGAACATTTTAGTAACACAGCAGACTGTGTGGTATATATCTGGGACAGAACTCGGTTGTCAGGGCCATTACACATTTTGAGGGAGAAAGCTGGAGACTGAACTCCACGTAGAACTCAGATGAATTTCAGCTCACGTGAAATTTCTAATCTCAATGCTTAATATAACTTAGCCATTACCTCTGTTTCACACCGGCACTTCTTATTCCAAAATTCCATCTGATTACTTAAAAAGCAACTAAACCTTGCAGCACAAACATTTCATGCTTTCAGTTCTGATAGCTAATTAAATTACTTAGGGAGGAAAAAAAAAAGAAAAAAACACAGTAAATTTATTAACTGTACACAAAGCCAACTAGCAGAAATGTATTGAACACTCAACTTTAATGCAAAAATTTATGGAGAAAACATGCATATTAATGTCAGGTTTTGTGTTCTTGGAGGAGCTGTATCACAGTTGTTCTCTGAAGGTTTCTGTGGGCAAGGATCTGATTTTGAGATCACAGCACACAGTTGGAAAGACTCATTTCATAGTTCAGAGATGATCTGTCATTTCCCTCAGATTTTAGTAGGGACACTAGGTTCATAAGACAAGAAAGGCAACTGAGAATCTATTGCTGGAAGTCCAAAAATTCCTAAAGATGACAGGAGGTATATTTCCGAAGAGCAGGAAAAGTGCAAAGACAGTATAGACAAGGGACCAACAAAAGGCATGTCTCGTCTACTTTCTACAGCTCAAGCAGTACTTCTTCCTTCCACTCAGTTGCAATGAGTACCCAACGCGGCAAATAAACTAATCTCAGTCCTGAAAGCATAAGAACTGCAGAAAAACAACTAAAGAAAAAGCTAAAGGCCATGACCTCTAATAAGAGTTTTAGTCTCATGGGTATCACAGGTTCTTTAGTTTCATTAGCTAAGCCCAAATTCGTGAAGCATATAATTTCAGTTGAAGTTCTTATTCTTACCTTCTATGTTACTCACTGCCAAACTTTAAACTTTTTTTTAAAAAACTTGGTTTTGGAAGGAGGGGAGGGTATAGAGAAAGAAAAGCTAAAAACTGTAAGGTATTTTGGGTTTGTTTCCTTTTTTTTGATGGTTGGTTTGGGGTTTTTTTCCTACATTGGCTCTCCTGAAGGTGTCATTTTTCCTATGTGTTTTTCCTTGTAGGCACTTCAGATCTACTGCTTTTTGGTATTCACAAAATCTAGTAATAATCTGGCTCTTCATAATGCACCGCATAATGTAAACTGTGTGTTTAGTGAATTATTGAAAAAGCAGATTATTTTCTTGTTTCTGTGACTCTGCTGAGTCAGATTAGAGTCTGACTCAGACAACATTCAGTTCCTAGCAGGCATGAGGGTATAATAGGCATAGCACACAAACCAAAATTCTGTCAAAAAGGGATCAAATCTCTTGTTAAACTAAAAGTAAGTTTCTTATTAATTTAGCACTTAAGAGCTGTGTTTTTTCTTAGCAGAAAGTTAATCACAAAACCAACAATATTTGGAGAACATAATTTTGTATTTTCATTCCTTTTTAACAGCAGCAGCAGTAAACTCAAACATTCCTCCCCTGCACTCTAACTTGGCAGATCAACTCTCTATAAACTTAATTCATAATCATAGAGTAGGAATGTCTGTTTATCCTTCAGGAAAGGTATAGAGATGGAGTTTACTAAAGTAGTAAGATTAGACATTTAATCAAGGAGACATTCTGGTCTAGCCACTGGTGAATAAAAAACCATTATCAATAATTGGGACATTTGTGTAATTAGGAAGTTCATTTAATGAAAGAACTATTGTCACAGGAATATACAGCAAACAACAAACTAAATATGTGAAAACCTTCAACAGCCTAAAAAAAATACTGTAGAATAACACCTGGGAAACAAAGATGTACCAGTAAGTCTGTCACAAGGAGGTTAAGTTAGGGAAAAATAAATTATGGGACTCCCAGATTCACATGTCAAATGTTTTGTTTTTCCATAGATTCAGGAGGACTCTATTTTCAGCATTAAAAAGAAAATGTATGTTTCAAATTTGAACTTCAGCAAGGAGCTATTACTTACAAACATCCTATTTTGTGAAGTGATCTCACATTTAGAGTACTAGATAGTATTATTTTCATACACACTGAGCACCTTAACTCCCTTCAAATTTTCTCTGTGACCTCAGCTCCTCAAAGGTGCTAGGTTCCATTGTAACAAACACTAAACTGAGGTAAACAAAGTGTTTTATAGGAGCTAGATCTAGTATAGAAACTTCAGACTTGGTGTTCAAAATCCTGACAGCAATTCCAATTACAACCTATATTCACTTTTGCGTTTTACTTATCCTTCCTTCCAAGGTCTGCTAAGACAAAAAAAAAACAGAGGAAAAGAGTGCATTGGGTTTTTTTTCTTACTGTTCACTGCTATTTAGAAGCACAGTGATGAAAGAGGATGTACAAACCTTCAAAATGTGTAGTATTTAAATCTTTTGGAGGTGTAGGCATCTTGGAAGATGCTCACAAATGATTGCTTATGTTAAAAATGTAGCAGATGATTTATATTAAAAAAGACATCTTTCCAAAACCACACTGAGCCAGTAGCTAGTTTTGCATAGAAACTAAATAATATGGTAACAATTCCCATATTCCTTTTCTTTCCAAATACTGATGATCAACATTAGAGATCAAAAGGCAGTATTTGTCATCTTTAAGCCAATATTAAGTATTCTTTTGATTTTTTATATCACAAACTACAATTCAGTTTGGAAGGTAAGGAGTTTAGGTTTCAGTCAGAAAGCTCTGTGAGATGCTACACTCTTTTATTGATCTGTTACTCGAACAACCACTTCAACTTAGTCATCTTTCTAAACAGCAGCACTACCAGCACTTGTAATCAACTGAGTCTGGCGGGTGAGTATCCCTAAGTCAATGGTAAGAGTGCACTCTGCTGTGGTTTAACCTTACCAGCTGGTAAATAAGCACCACACAGACACTTCTTCACTCCTCTCCCTCCCGGTGGCATGGGGAGGAGAATCAAACAACACAGAACAAAAATCTCATGGGTTGAGATATGAAGAGTTCAATAACCAAAATTAAATAAAATGTAATAATAATGAAAGTAATGAAAAGTAACAAAAAGAGAAACAAAACCCAAGACAGACAAATGATGTAGAATGCAATTGCTCAGCACCCACAGACCGATGCCTGAGCAGTGACTGGTTCCTCCCCACCAGCTCCCCCAGTTTATATACAGGGCACGATGGTCTGTAAAACTAAAAAGCCCACAGCTTAGGATAAGTGTTACTTGGCAACAAATAATAATAATAATAAAAAAAAAATCACTGGGTTATCAACATTATATTCTCACACTAAATCCAAAACACATCACAGTACCTGCTACTAGGAAGAGAATTAACTCTGTGCTAGTCAAAACCAAGACAACCTCTGTAGGAGTTCTGTATTTTATGATGAAAAGGAAAGAGACCACTAATACATTCTGATCATCTACGAAGCACAGAATCTTCACGACAGTTGAATTCAGTAGTGAAAATAATTATGTTTACACTCAAGTCCCTGAACAAGTAGTTGCAGCTTGAGGCTTATGGTGTTTTCAGAGAGAACAACACTAAAAAATATTCTCTAAGTGAGCATTTAATTAATTAGAAATATTATCACCGAGGATGACAATGGAATATATTATCTTGATTTATTTATCTTCTGTCCACAAACAATTGCATCTGCCTCATGTGGAATTATTTTTGCAGTAGTGTTCAATAAGCAAAAACATAAGATACAGCTAGCTGATTGTCCATTGTGCAAATCTTTACCTCCTCTATCTGTAACAAAATGATGACACTTTCATAGAGGATCTGCAGATCTGCTTCCCGACAACAAGTTTAGAGCATATACATGGAGAGAAAGAAGGGACAGAGAAGCACGAAAAGGGCATTTAATCTATCTGCCATGGAAATACTCATTGAAGAGCTATTTAGGAAAGAATTCATGCTTCAAAAATTTTAGATCCTTTAAGATAATAAATTTGGTCTAGGGAGAATTTGTAGCAGTAAAAATGCTATAAAGCTTTTTTCAGTTAAAATAAAATTATCTTTGTCAGAGAGTTGAGAAGGAACGATATTTATGCCTAACTCAACTATACGTTGGTTCTCGTAGATAATTTTCTTTTTTTAATCATAGAATGGTAGGGTTGGAAGGGACCTTTAGAGATCATCTACTCCACCCCTCCACCAAAGCAGGCCCACCTAGATCTGGTAACACAGGAACACATTCAGTCAGGTTTTGAAAACCTCCAGAGAAGGAGACTCCAAACCCTCCCTGGGCAGCCTGTGCCAGGGCTCCGTCACCCTTACAGTAAAAAACTTTTTCCTTATGTTTAAATGGAATTTTTTATGTTCCAGCTTCCTTCCATTACCCCTCGTCCTGTCACTAGGTACAACAGGAAAAAAGTGATGCCCTAACCTCCTGACATCCACCATTTAGATATTTGTAAATATTAATGAGATGCCCCCTTAGTCTTCTCTAGGCTGAACAGAACCAGCAGCTTTTCCTCATAGGAGAGATTTTCCAGTCCTCTGATCATCTTGGTGGCCCTCTGCTGGACTCTGTATAGAAGTTCCTTGTCTTGAGCTGGGGAGCCCAGAACTGGACACAGTACTCCAGATGAGGCCTCAAACATGCACTCTCCTATATGGATCCCAGACACGATGCAAGTAAAAGATGGGCATGAGGGGAGAGGCAGTATTGGAAACATATCTTTAAAAATAGGTCATGCTCCTCTGAAGATTGGAACAGGGACATACTCTAGTATGGGAAGTGCTTTCCAGTTTGACTCATGGATGTAGAGTTACAACAAGAAACAGAATAAAATGTAACATTATTTAAACACATAAAGCACAATTACCTTTTCCACAGAGAGTCATGTTTTTGAAATGAGAAGGAATTCGTAAGAAAAATTACAGCTGAATGAAGCAAGAGGTCTAAGAGACTTTTTAAAACTCATTTTGAAAGTCCCACTACAGAGAAATCAGGAAGCTTTTTATTTTTAATTTGGAGGTTCTTACAGTATAATCTTAGAGAAGGGCGGTCACTAGCTGCTGACTCTGCAAGCCCCCCTTCATCCTGTTGGAGACAGTGGGATCAATGAAATTGACAAATGACACCAAATGCAGCGTCAGCCCTACAGAGGTTTAGCTTACTGAAATCTGCACACTAAAGAGTCAAAGCCTGAAAAACAAAAATAAAACCCACCAAGACAGAGTTGTCTATGAAGAAGGAAGCAAAGAACAGAACATGAAAGCAATGAAGGACACAATGGGGTCAAACAGGTGGGTGCGAAAATGCAAGGCATTTTCTTGTCCATAATTTATGGACTGTTAAAAATATTGAAGCACATGATGACTAGGTTCGTCACTGCCAGAATGATTAAGAGGATAAAGGAATAGATCACAGCATAAAGAACAAAATTACTTCCTTGTGAAGTTCTTAGCACAGATGAGTGACTATGTAAAACAAAGGATGTCACATATTCTCCCTGGACAGTTGAGCTGGAAACAGTCTTCACAGATTCTTAAGTTGGTTGGAGCAGATCAGAGTTCAGACTTCTTCCAAGTGCTGGACATATAAATTGAATCCAAGATTATCTAATAATTGAATTAAATCAGTCCAGTTTTATCTTAGAACCTTGTGCTGATGAAGCTAGTTTATTTGTCATTTAGGCAACAGAGATTGTGTTAGTATGAGGCTGCTTGACTAGCCACTACAATAGCGAAAAAGAAACATCATCATGAATAATCATGCTGTCAACACTGTATCACAGTTTGCAGCATACACCAAGAAAATTAATAAAGCTTACATTTTGGCCCTTCTGTTTCAAGAACCCTTTCTCCCCTTACATTTCACTTAGTCTTAAAATACTGTGGTTCTCTTTTTATATTTTCTCTTCCTTCATATTTTTAAACATACATCCTATCACTTACGGTACAAATAAAAATGCCTTTCTAGTGTTTGTCATATACTGTTTACACCTTTCTTTTCATAGCTTCCTTGCAGTGGGGTTCTACAAGAAGCACCTGCACAACCCATTAACCCCCATATCCTTTCTTCTAGTTTTTATGATGACTTACTCTAGAGTTTCAGAGTTCTCTTAAACTTTCGTTAGGAAATCACAATTCTGAAATCTCATCTAAAAGTTACCCATATCATCTATTCATAATTTTCAGACAACGTATCTAGCAAGTCCAACAAAATAACTCCTCCGATACTTTTAATATTCACAAAGCACTAGAAGATCCCCTCTCTCCACAAAGCTCAGTATTTTGTTCTGCAGGGAGATAACTGAAATAATTACAGCAAAGATCATATAACTCTAATTTCAGAGTCAACTGAAATTTGAGGGATGACAAAGACTTTTAAGGTAAGCATCCCACAAGTTTCTGAGACAACATTTTCTTAGAGTGGCCCTTTTAAAAGTGATCGCACACTTTCCTGTGAAAGGCAAGAACAGCAGCTAGATAAGCTAGAAAGATGCCTACTGTAATTTTAAATAAAATTAACTCTAAGTCAGGTTCCACATTACATATCCTGATGCTCCCAAACACATCGAACTAAATTTCCAGACCCAAACTTATTGGGTTGTGATGCTCAGGACTTTCACATAGCTCTGTCCTAAACAACTTTTTAAGACTAAAACCCGAAAAATACTTCCTGAGTGACTTTTTTTTTTTTTTTAAGTGAAAGAGAATCGATGATACAATTTTAGCACCTTTTTTTAAGTTTAGAATTGAATTTTTCAAAAAACAAACCCTTGAAGTTTGGGTTGGCTCTGCTTTCAAAGATTCATTAATATTTAATAGCCAGCCTGTATATTACAAAGGTTTGCAAAGAACAAGTACTGGCACTGTCTTTTCCTTTCAGGTCAAATATATTTCTTAAAATAAATTTTAGAAACTTCTAGAAACTTCCGACAATATTTTTGAGTTTTAAATTTTTTGAACTCAGGAAACAAATCTCAAAAGAAACATTCAGATCATTGAAACAGATGGAAAGCTTAAATATTTATTTTATAAGATCTTAGCCATTGTGGTGGTTTAGCCCTAACTGAACAATAATTAAACCACCCAGTTACTCCTCCCCAACTCAGCAGGATGGGGAGGAGAATCAAGAGAGAGTTGTAGAACTTTCTGGGTTGAGATAAGGACAGTTTAATAGAACCCCACAATGAGTAAGCAGCTACAATGATAGCCAAAGGACAAAGAAAAAGGAGCAATGCTCAATGTAACTGCTCACCGCGCTCAGCCCAATGCTCAGCCTGACAGCAGAACTGCAGTTCCTGCACTGGCCACAGGCCTACCCTGGCCCAGCTGCTGCCCTTATATCCGGAGCATGATGTCACGTGGGATTGAACAGCCTGGCCACGGCCCCCAGCTGCAGCTGGGGAGAATTAATTCTATCCTGGCCAAACCCAGGACACCTGGCCAAACCCAGGACAGCCATGTATCCACTTACAAAACATTGTACCTAATCTGTTTCTGCCACTGTTCTAGCCAAGAAAATATGGACAAAAATATGACAGTGATAGCAATAACAATCTGCTCTTTGAAAGAAAAAGTAAAAGTGCAGTAAAAGAACACAGAAATTAGTCAGATGGTAACATCAAGGGTGGTCACAAAAGATTTGTAGTGCGATGATATATTTGTATGGTAACATATTCAAAAGTTAGTCATCAAAATGGCAAATGGCAACCAACAAAATATAAACCAACAATAATTTTGTAGTGCTCTAGGCCAACACTCAGTTATGATAGCTGGTCTAGTTTTTTCTCCCTAGTGCTGCAGCTCAGAAAATTCTACATTGAATGTTTTTTAATTATCAACAACTTCTTTAAAAAAAATGAACAACAACAAGAACAACAAAACCTACACAGTTAAGGTCCAGATAGGTTAAAATGTTTGGTACAAAGAGAAAAAATACATTAAGAATTTTCCAAAAGTAGAATATGTGGACTCTTCCCCTGGGTAGCTATACTTTTTTTTTCCTTTCATATTGTGATGAATGCGAAAATAAAAAAAAAACCACAGTGAAATAAAAAAAATACATTTAATTAAATCATCTACCTCAGAAAAATCTCAGGCATGAAAGAAAGGTAAAAAAGATGATCCATCACACTATGCCTGTTCCAAGATTATGGCTAGTAGCAATGTAATTAAAGAGCTTACTTTCTCATGTTATCTACTTTTCAAATTCTGCCTCACTAACAGGAAGAGAGGTACGTTGCAGTCTCATTTTTTTCATCCTTTCTTTCAGACAAAAAGATTACAAAAATATTCAGAACTAGTGTACATGAAGAATTTTCACTTGAGTTAAAAATGTTAACAGCATTTAATGATTGTGGAGCACGTGAGGTGCCCAAGGACTAAAGGAAGGTCAATGTCACTCCAGTCTACAAAAAGGGCAAGAAGGACCCTGGAAACTACAGGCTAGTCAGCCTCACTTCCATCCCTGGAAAGGTGATAGAACAGCTCAGCCTGGATGTCATCTCAAAACACATGAAGGAAAAGATGGTTATCGGGGGAGTCAACGTGAATTCACCAAGAAGAAATCCTGCTTGACCAACCTGAGAGCCTTCAATGATGGCACGCCTGGCTAGGTAGATGAGGAAAGAGCAGTGTATGTCATCTGCCTTGACTTCAGCAAGGCTTTTGATACTGTCTTGCACAACATCCTTATAAGAAACCTCAAACAGTATGGGTTGGCTGAGTGTATGGTGAGGTGGATCCAGAATTGGCCAAATGACAGAACCCAGAGGGCTATTAAAAAAGTCTTCTAAAATTTGGACATTTAAGAAATATATCAAGATACTTGCACTGAAAACTGCATGAAGAAGTATGTGTATTCAATGGTTTCCCCAGCAATGTTGAATCATACCACTTGATTTTATTAGTTTTCAACCTCAGGTTGATATGCTTGTGATTAGTGAAACAGTGAATGGTATCCAATAATTAATTACTACATGACCTTTGATTATGCTGGTTTAGGCCTAGAGGTACCTATTTTAAGCTTGAAGAAAGTTTAAAAGTGAAAGTATATATATATATATGAAACAATATCCATGACATGCTTTATGTTCATACAGCATACTTTAATTTAATGGTTTGATTAAAAAAAAATCATACAGCAAAGCCTCTTGTAGCTCTAACATACAAGCATATAACTCATTTATAGACATGGAGATTATATGAAAACTCCAGATGAGCTTAAAGCACAGCTCTTCTGACCAGCTATTCTGTGACTACAAGAATGTTACTACAGAGAAGTTTAAATATCATAGTTAAGGAAGGCTGTAGAAGGGTAATCTTCCTATTGTATGCAGTTAGGTTTTAATAAACCTTAAAAAAAAAAGGACAAAAAAGGGTCCAGCATGGACAAGATTTCCATGGATTTCAGCCAGCACTACATATATCCTTCCCTAGGAATACAAAACAATACTCACACTACTTTGCTCAAAAATGTACATACTGGGAAAACCAATAATTTTGTTTTTCCTAGAATAAATAAAAAGAAATATTCTCAGTAAATCCCTGTTCCTAAATATATTTGTTGCTTTAAAACAAGGAACACAGACATCACCAAGTTGGATCAGACTTGTGGTTCACCTAGGTTCCAGTACAAAGTTTACTCTAGTCAAAACTAAGCAATCTAAACAAATATTTTATTATTTCCCAGTACAAAGCCCGTTGAAAAACACTTCCCAGAATCTGAAACACCACTGTTGATGTAATTTTTAAAACAGCTCATTCCTAATGGAACTTGAAACCTAAACAACACTGTTTTGCAATCTGTCACAGTATTCTCTCCTGTGACTGCTACAGCACACTTCAGCAGATGATACAAAAGAATATGTAGGAAACAGTGAATCTCAATTTAGAGGAAAAATGACACAAAATACAAACACACAGTGGATTTAGTTTAGTAATATTCACGTAAAAACTTAGAAAATAAGCCACAGGTACCAACTCTGAATAGCATTTGATAGAGTATTGCATTAATTGTGTAGTGTGTAGAATATGGGAAATAACTATCAGAAGAATATCTCTTTCCTATTACTAGTCGCAGTACTTGCCTACAGATTTATTTGCATTCCCATTTACTCCCTCCTGGCTTATCTATACATAAAGTGTATAACACTAGCACTATGCAGAGATTTTGTGTAGTTTAACTAGTTCTGTCAATCGCAGGAACTCATCTACCATTGCAGAAACCTCACACAGTAAGTAAGCAAAGCAAAAGCTCGTCTAGCTTCCAAGATAACAAAATAGATATGTGTCATTATCCCCTACTTACCTCATTCAGCACAGCTGTAAGGTTAAAGAATAGATGGAAATGACAGGGAGTAGAGGACACTAGAGGAAGCAGAGAAAGACAATCAGGCAAGAGAAGTTCACTGCATCCTTTGGACTTCCATTACCAGGATCTAGACAAAAGTTTCAGTTTTATCCTTTATCTTGGCTATCTGGCATGCACAAATGTGCAGTTAGTTGCAAACTGAGGCAGTATCACACTATTATACTTCACTACAAATAAGTAATAATATGTAAAAACAGGCTGTTTCTATGCCTTTGCTCTGCTACTTTGTCATCTTAGAGTGGAAAACCTTGGAAATAAATCAAACATGACAGATAATGGTCCCATGCTTAAATGGGACATGCAGCTATCGTTCATTTAACACATAGAAATATATCAGCTCCTTTGTTCAGAAACTAATCCAGGAAACAATCTTTGGATAGATGAAGATATAGAAATTAGCTTGAAAAAGTGAAGTTTCAGAAGGACATAGTTTATTAATTTAATATATGCTCCCCACTTTAATTTAGCTTCAAAATAAGGTCACATTTTCAATGCACCTATGACTTCAAGCTGCTATCCAGACACATTTCAGCATACTCAGGGATCACACCGCCGAGACTGTCTTCTCCTTCAAGTACATTCCACAGTTAAAGCTGTTCTTTTGTTCATATTCTGACCTATTCTGTGCTTGTCAACAGTTTTGGGTTGGATCGGCTTGTGTTTTTTTTGAGACTGCCAAAAGCAGGTACAAGTCCAGAAGGGCAAATAATTTAAAAGATGGAAGCAAGAATTATGCCACAAAAAAAGTCTACATGTAGACTAGAATGAAAACCACAAGCAAATACAATTAACATGTCTAATCTTCCTTACTTAAAACCACAGCTTTGGCTCCTTTTGTCGATCTTGTTTCATTCACTGTCACCATCCCTGCAAGAGTTTGGCAATCGGAATCTGACAGAAACTGACACTAATGCAGTCAACCTTTGCTTTTCTTACAGCGGCAGCTGTCAGAAGCTATACCACATTAAGCAAAAGTACTAGTCATCATGAAGCTTTTCCAATATTAAAATTTAAGAATATACCTTTGGAGAGTTTAAAGTAAGTTAGAATTGTCATTTCATGATAGATACAGAGATGGATGGATAAAGAAATGGGTGAGTAAGAGAGAGAACAAGTGTTATAGCATGATATGAGCATGCCAGTTTGAAAACTCAACTTTAGCACTCTTGTTCTACAATTCCAGAAATTATGGTAAGATTGCATAGCATAGCATTCCAGGTAACATTCATCAACATATTAATAATATTAAGGAATTTTCTCACACTTCTCAGTAGATAACAGAGTAAAATCTTAATTTTTAATAGTTCTGAAACACCTCCACCATTCTTTTGTAAGTACTGTGACATTGTTTCTTGCTCTCTGACATGAGTTCTGAGACTTGTCCTTTTTAGGCCAACTATATCTCATGCATGCCTGCTTCCCTCTCGTATGTAATCTGAATCTATAAATGCACCTACTTGTAGATACACATACCTTTCAAATGCTAGCTGGTCATAGGAAAAGTCAATCTGAAACCAGTGACTAAAATGAGCAACATAAGGAAAAAAACAATGGAGGAAAAAGAAAATTGACTTCCAGGTGTGAAAATGTATATTTTTTTTCAGGAAGTCCCATCTAACAGTGTTTAAAAAAAAGCTAAAGCAATGTGTAAATAATAACAATAAAGACATTTAAAGCAAAATAATAACAAAAGGAAAGCAAATAGCAGATAGTATCTATCAATATTTACAGTACTTACAATACTTTATATCCACTGTTCATGCTGCTGTAGGATGTTAGGATGAAAAACAAAATCTGATCATTGCATATAGAAATAGAATGAGTGACCTCAAGATGGTTACCTGCAGGCCATTTCATCAAGTAGAGTCTTCAGAAGGAAGAGACCTTTAGGATCATCGAGTTCAGCCTTTTCCAAGCCCTAAATATGAAACTATATTTAGTGACAAAAATTAAGTTTCTCTGTTCTGTAACCCTTGAGCTCTCAACTGAGCAGCCAAGAATAAGACAAGAGTTTGTATGTTCTTCAACTAAAGAAACAAGTCTATCCACAACTGCATTTATACCACAGCAGAAACCCAATACTTGACTAAATGGATTGATACAGTTCAGTTAAATCTTATTAGTTACTGCTTGATAAGAATTAGTGCAGTGGAATTAACAATGTATTTATTACCTCAATTATTTTAATACTTTTCCTCACAAAATGTTACATGTAATTTCTTTATTCATACAGAAAAACAAACAAAATCAATTTGTAAGAAAGAAAAATTCAATCAATCCCAAAACTGCTTCAAACCAAGACCTTCAGAGTAACAAGTTACCGCATCTGTCTCACAGAAAAGGTAGCAGCAACTGGTGTAGGCTTTGGGGAAAATTCAGTAAAAATACAAAGTGGATGGAGATGGGCAAACATCTCAACAAAGTGGGTACTTTATTCAAGAAATTCCCAGTGGCTAGATGTTCACATGCAAAAGCCATTTAAAATTGATATAGTCTAGGTTAGTACAAGAACCGAGTTATGGTTTTCCGTGGAGCCAACACCTGTTAGAAACTTGCTGAAGTGAAGAAAACAAACAGGTGGAAACCCTTAATGAGATGCAGAGGTTCCCTAAGATGGGGCAGGGGCGGAACACACGCACCGGAAAAAAAAAAAAAAAAAAGAGGGGGAGGGAGAGTAAGCAAGAACTTATTAACTTTCACCAGCCTGTACTGTACCAGAGGCCCTGTGGCCTCCTGAGGGCTGCCCTCACCTGGGCAACCAGCAGCCATTGGGTGTGACGCTCGCGGGCTCGCCAGCTTGCAGCCTCAGCCTCTATCGTGGCCTCCACCATCATTATCACCACCATGCTGGGCCCCCACGGATTCACTGGGAGCAGCAGAGGCCTGAGGGAGCTGCACTGGCCCCGGGCTGCAGCTGGCCTTCCCCATGGTGCTGGAAATGCAGCAGTGCCCCGACTCCCCTTGGCCCGGTACTGTCAGGTGCTGGACGTGACAGGATCTCCCTACCAAGGAATTTATTCTTGCAAGGCTGAGGGGGCTGATTTTTCTGCCTTAAACTCCTATATGCACATTGCCCCTGTAAACATATGTATTTTTACGTCTCTCATTCCATAAGGGCTTAAAAACCAGTATGAAGAAAGCAGGATGTGTAAAGAGAGGCTGAGCCACAAACTTCCCGTATGTAAAAAAGAGACTGCAACAACCAAAGGAATAAACCATTTTCTGTGGTCTTTATACATGGAGTGTCACTGAGTATAAATTGCTGCAATAGGGATTTAGGTTAGCCATTAGCACAGCATTCTGGCAACAGGACAAGCAGAGACTGCAACAGTTAGAAACTTCAGATATGGGGCACTCCATGAAATGCTCTGCCTGACTTGCGTGGGGATTGCTGGCTAAAAGGCCCCCTGAAACCCATCCAGCTTGTTTTTATCTGAGGTTTTTATATTCCTGTAGGATCGTGCCAACCATACAAATTATATAAAAAATTAATTTTCCAGAATCAAAATACAGTACTCTTGTGTAAAAGTTTGGACCTATGTTTTGACAGGGTAAAGCAGGACATGCTCATGAAAACAAGACAATTTTCATACTGATAAAATATTCTATTGAGAAAGAATTAGGCATGATTTTTTTTTTTTAGTGAGATTAATTCTGAAACTACTCAAAAATAATTTCTCATACAAACCAACATTTCCTCTGAATGGCTCAGCTGACACTTGTAGAAACAGCTATTAGCTCAATATAAATAGCACCAATTTTAGCATCTTACACAATCCTCTTCATTCCAGCTTCTAGAAATTTCCTATATTTTCTGGATGGCTATCTTTGTTTCTACATACTTTCTTTCTGCCTTGCCCTTGGAATCTATTATAGCAATCTCTTAATCTAGACAGCAGAGAATCAAAATGTACTTTTAAAAGGAGAAAATTATTCAAGCTATGTACAGTTAAGTGAGGCTTTTGTCTTTTAAAGAAAAATGTTTTGATAGTGGATAACCTACTTCTAAAAACTCCACCATGTAAGCTCCAACAGAATTTCCTTTTTTCTAAACTTAGTCTGTTCCATTAAAAGTACAGTTTTGTGCTGTGGCGTACTCTACAGTATCCATGCATATCAAGAAATGGTGACAAGATATAGAGGGACAGCAAGACTATTAAATATCCATCATGCCACTCTGGATCAAGCTTAATGCAATCAGAAACACATGACTACATCAACTTATCTCCTTTGATCAAATGTGATTAAGTAAGTCATTAATTTTCAAGACAAATAAAAAATGCAAGATCATTTTATTATAAATGTAAATGCCTGTCTTCTTAAATGATTTTTCTAAAGGAAGCCCTTCTAATACAGAACTTTGTATACTTCAGAGAACAGTTGTTTTAACATTGGTTTTAATTTTAATGAAACATTATGTATTTGTATGCATGTCTTCTTTCCTTTTTTCTCACACTGCTCATGTTGTCAAGCAAAATTTGTGCATCAGCTTGATCAAGATAATTTCATTATACCATTGTTACCATTATGACTTGGGCAATTAGTAGTTTATAAGAATAAATTTATAGCAATCAGTGATTGAGGCACATTTGCAGTAGTCAGGGTGTAATAAAGCCCAATCAATTTCTTTCATTTAATATGTAGGCTGTGACCCTAGTTTTGATGAGAACTCTTAGCTATTTCATCTTTAAATAAAAAAGAATGTCTGCAAGCAATTATAGTGGTGTGTTAATTGGATATTCCTTTTTATCTTTTATACTACAGAATGCATTGCTAACGAAATCCTTGTTTTCTATCTCAATCGCTTTCTCTCCCTCTCTGTAATGAACTGATATTGACTTGGTTTATTTTGCTAAGACAATGGGCTAGATTTTGATTTTTCAGTAGCACTGGTGTAAATCTGGAGTCACTTCTCTAAATTAAATGGAATTACTGAGATTTCTATGTATATAACTGAAATAAAAATCTACTCCTTTTTTCCTGGTTCTTGTTGCCAATAACAGAGGACCTGATTCTGCAACTGTTAGAGCCAAGTTCTATTTCAAACTATGATCAGTCATTGTCCTGTATATGAACTGAAGTATCAACTGGCATGCAGTATTCAGATGGACAATTCCCAGGTTTAAATCTTTAGGAAGGCATAGTCTTTGCCTAAGGTACTTTATTTCTCGAATTCCATGACAATTTCAGGTATCTGATGATAGGTGAAAGTAGTATAGATTACATGAAGAAATGAGACTCCAAATCAGATTCAGTCAGCATTACACATGCCAAATTGTTACATATTTCATGTTCCATGAAATTACTTCTTGACCCGAATAGGTTCATCATTTGGGTAACAAGTTTCTACTCAGGACTAATACGGTTTTGTGTGTGGACGATGTGCACATTGTAACAGTCAACAATTTTTTTCCTGGTTTGTATTTCCCCAGAGGCAAACATTTAAAATATAGGCAAAATTTCAGCATTTCTTTAGTTTTGTGTCAGTATTTTGAAGATTTCCCAGTGACAAAACAGGAAAATGACAATGAATTTATAAATCTCTTCTGGGATTTAATCTCTAGTATTTGAAACTACATTCTAGAATAGAATTCTGGAATCATTAACAAAACTTTATTTTTATGCTTTAACTTTGGAAATGTCTTTCTTATCAATTTTATGTCATATCAATAATTATGCAAGTAAGATGCAAGGCAACAAAAATATTAGCATTCTTCAGTGTCAAATTTTCATGTCCTGTGTTGCTTAAATTTAGGCAAAATCATTTGTGTGAAATTTATCATTTGTACCATAAAGCTAGAAGGCCCTCAAAACAATTAATTGTAGCACTATCTGATGAAAGGAAAATACCACTGGTGACTTCAGGGCTGACGCAAACATCTAATTTTTATTTAAGCATCTCCTGATCTATTCAAATGCTTTAGTTCTGTGATTTATCAGTGCTTGTGATAGTTTATTACCTACAGGCTCTATTTCTAGCATAATTGCAATAAACATTTTACTTGATGTTTTCTGAGGCTGGGGGATCGAATCTTGAAATCTTTAGTCCTTAAGCAAAAATCCCACTGAAATTAATAGGAATCTTACATAAACTCATTGAAGACTGAAAGATTATACACTGCTTTGTACATCAGAAAACTTAGCATCCCCCCAAAGAATATTTAAATGGGGGGGGGGAGGTTATTAAAAGACAGAAATAAATAAAAAGGTTCTCAAAACCTCAGGGCTCAGACAAACGTAGAGTAAATAAAAAATCAGGCAGTAATGTATGGCAGTTCTTGTTCATCAGAAGTATTTTACTGGGGGAAGTTTAAAAGTAAGACAGTCAACAATGTACATACATTGTACATTCATACATATGTACAGCCTGAAACAAGGTACTTGTATGGAAGAAGAAACTCCTATATAACACTGTGACCAAGAGGACAAAATATGTTCCTTGTGAATGGCCTAATGTTAGAACTACCTTCTGATAGTTTTGAAGAGGAAAGAAAATACATGGTTTCCTTTGAATGCTATAATTTGGAAGACAGCTTTTCCGAGTCTAGAAATAACCAAGGTTGGAATTTCTAATACTTGAAGATAAGCTTTGTAGCAATTCACCTATGTCAGGAGTTTCTTAGATAGCTATAAATGCTTCAGAAGAATACACAAGTGGCAAGTGGTTGTATCTGGTGATTGGGTATACTATGATAAAAATGTTTGGTATTTTTAGCTTACCGATTTTGTTATATTCCTTAGTTATTTACAGCCTTAGAAGAACAGAGGAGAATCAGAATTATATTTCAATGAAGACAATAGTCAAGGTTGAGGAAGAATGTTAGCTCTTGGTTCTGACATGAGTTTCCTCTGGGTCCTTAGTAGTCCCTGGGCTTAGTTGACCCAGGCATCAGAACCTCTTCTGCAAAACAGCACTTCCTAAGCAAATGATATTTTCTTCAGAGGTTGTAAATAATTTTTGCAACTACAGCCCTGTAAAAAACCCTAACCCAGCAACAGCATTTGGAAATGCTAAAATTATAAAGAACTGTAAAGCCATCATCTTGCTAATGAGCAAAATGACAGTATTTTCCCATATGGTTCATTGTAGCCATCTCAGTGATAGACTTTAGGACCAAAACTTGCCCTGTTTTTAAGATGGTTTTTGATTGCTACCCTTCTTCAAGTCACTGTTTAGCATTTGATTTTCATTAGCTTTTTTATATGCCTGTAATCTTTTAATCAAGAAGATCAATATGTATGCATTGGAACCCAGAAGTAATAACAGATAACAAATGTTCAAAAAAAACACAAGTAGTTTTTCAGTGATTCCTTTCAGATAATGCATGTCTGTTATCAGAGTTGCAGGATAAACTGGGGCTGAACATTCCCATCTCTGGCTCATGAGTACATGTTTTCATATGCAGCCCTTATTTCTACCACACTAGCATGGACAGTTCTGCAGCTATGATTGGTGTCAGCTGAAGTCGATTTACAGGACCAGTAGCAATCACTACTGGGCAACCAAATGTTCAGTAATTAACTTTGAAGCTTGAAAAACAATAACAAAAATGGTTTTACAGGTTACGCATGACACAGGCAAACAACTGAAACAAAAATTCCTGTTCTGGCAGCCATTGGGACTGGTACATGATTTTTTTCTAGGCATTTTCAGAGCAAACAGCTCGTCTGCCTTAGTTATTTCAAAGGCTGACAGGAGAACCAACTCCAAACTGTTAGTATTTCACACTAAATATTTCAGGACTTCTGCTTATTTCTATGACAGACTACTATCGAAACACCTTCTCCGGCCTGAGGTGTATGTATAAGTGTAAATGGCCAAGTCATAATTGATCAGGCTTGTCCAGGAGACATCTGGCCTTTGTGTGTATGAAGAAAAAAGAGGATCACACATGTGTATGTGCATATGTGCACTCGTGTCCTCACAGACATCTGAGGAAAAATACACATCTGACAGTGCTGATTGCTCTCTGTCAAACAGCAAATTCATGGAAAAATCGACAAGTAAACAACTTTGCAGAAACTTTTCTGATTTCTGAACTTGAAAGAGACTTATGAGTAAAACAAACAAAACCAAAAAAAAAAAAAACCAAACCCAGAATCATGTAAACCAACCAGTTATTCTGGTGAATTTTATAAATTAATCACAAAATATATTTTTAAACTTAATTGATACTATCTATTAATTTTGTTTAACTGAAAAGCATCTAAGCCATATCTGTTGTGTAGCACTAGCCTAGTCAAGCATGATCACAAGTACGAAATAACTAGTCAAATACCCAAAGGATTTACAGCCTAGAACAAATGTTTCAGAAGGTGTGCTGACTTTGCAGGGTTTGTGATATGACATTCTGTTACATGATAATACTGACAATGTATGAAAAGAAAAGAAAAATATTAGTCTTTCTTTTTCTCCCTATGGGTAAAATATTGCAATTCAATCATATCATCTTCCATCACATTCAAATAAATGATCTTCATTATGACAACAGTTTTGCATCACATACAGAAAAAATGATAACAACTGGCTTTGAAGAGAAAAATGAAAATATTTATTGGTTTTCTACTGGAGATGTTGCTAAGTCAGTGGGTGATTTCTACAGAAACTGAATAGGACAGTATGAAAATTCCTTGGCCTGTATCAGAATTTTGCATCACTATACGCATTTGGAGATGTGTTTTAAAATGGAGTTTAAATAATATCTTCTGTTGGTGTTATCCAATTGCCAGAGTTTATTGATTTGAATGATACTTTTTTGCAAGATGAGGGCAAAAATTGTCGTCTTCTTGTCACAGTTGTTTTGTGCAGCTATTGATATGATGAAACAATTTCATTTGTGGAATCCTGTAAAGCAGCAGCTGCCTAATGGAAATGAAATACTTTAAGAAATTGCATGCATAAAAGCTTCTAGGTGTTTAAACCTCTGGTCAAATGAGACAATTTATAATGTTAACAAACTTAATTCCAGAACAAGTTGTATCACAATTGGACCTGTCACTATACTACAAGTAACTGTCCCTCATGATTCATTATGACCCATCCTGCTTGACATGTGGACTGAGTGCAAACAGAGTGTGGAGAGTGAGTCAGGAGAGGGGAGATAACAGAGATAAATCTAAATTCATTCTGGAAGCAGTCACATTCAATGACATATTCACTGACTTCTTCAACAGCTCATTTGATAATGTTCTTTCTGCACTATTCATTTTTCTGAAAGATGAAAGCTGGCTGAAGATCTCATCTGCTCACTGATGCAGGGAGAAGATTTGAAATTAGCACAAAAATAAAAAAAGGGAGGGGTGAGGTGGAGTGGAAAGCAAGTCCTTTCTGATTAACAGTTTCTTGGTCCTGACAGGGAAGGCTAAACACCCTGCCTTTTCAGGTCACTTTTAATTAGATATACATTATAATTCTACAATATGTCAATGGGCTGGCTCTGTCTGACAGAATTGTGCTTAAAGAATGGGGAATACATTAATCACAATAATTAATTACTTGAAGAATGGAAACATTGTTTTCTATCTCAGTTCATAACATGATGCATAGTTGTATAATTTTTTTATTACAGTTCTACAGAAGGCTTGATCTAGGAGGTTAATAAGATGATTGCAAGAAAAGTGCAAAAAAGGTCAATAATTCTTGGCCATTTATAAATTCCTGGTTTGAGTTTCCGTTTTTAAAGTAAGGAAGTAAGGGGAGGAGGAGACAATACTAATTACATTAGCCAGCCAGAATGTTATACAGTTCTTTACTGGAAACGAGAATTAAACACCAGCTAACTGCTTTTCTCTACTGGTACTTAAAATATACTACACCTGCTTCTGCTGATTTGCCTGACTTGTTAATTATCCAGAAAAATCTGGGTCACTATTAAGTTACCAGCTAGAGATTACAACTGGCTTGCCAAAAGGAAATTAAGAAGTGTCACATTAGGTTGGGGTAAAAATACAAATGTGATACTTATAGCATATTTGGAAATTTTGCCTTTAGAAAATGTTTGAAAAGCATGCTTCCCATTAAATCTTCTTTAATTTTGCATTACAAATTCAAAATGTCCACTAACACTTTTGAAATTGACAGAAAAGTTTGGCAACTCAGAAAACTACCTGGTAGCTCGTCTTTGTGTGAGTACAAACAGCCACAAACTCTGCATCAGCACTTCTGTATCTATTCTTGAATAAAGATACAGAAACAATCTTCTACTAACATATTGCCTCACTCTTTTTCTTCTTCTTCGTGGCAAATATATGTGTGAGCTGCATATTTTTGTGCATGCACATCCATATCAACATTAGCCAAAAGAGAAAAAAAGCAAAAGTGGCCGAGTCACAGAGAACTACATGCTTACTGGTACACAATGCCTAACTCTTGAATTAGTCAAATATTCATTTGCTTACTCAGCACTGCACACTCTAGGCCACCATTTGGATGCTATCTTTGCCTGTCTGTACTGTTCATATGACTCATTTGTTTTCCCTGATCATATCAACAATCTTTCCTGAATAAATTTATCAGTTGTCTCTCCATCCAATAAACCTTTTTATTTTCCAAAATTATAATTTCTCTCAATTGCTTTTTCCACATCTATAGAAGATGCAAAAAGAAAAAACATGAGAGGAATGCCTGAAGAGAATCATATACCTACATATATATGGTACACGTGCTCCTTATTGAAATCAGGAGAAAGGAAAAAAATGTAAACAACTACAATTGTATTCACAAATCACTTTCACATTTTCTAAAAGTTTTAAACTCACTTAAGTAAAGGAACTTGCAAATAGTACAGGTATGTTTTAAGAGGCTTCCAAAACATTTTTCATTAATACAGCTGTCTACATTTGTGCTCCTTTGTCATCCTAAACAGTTTACTTGTTTTGGATTTTTCCCCCCTGAAATCATAACATAAAATTATATAGCATAAAATCTTTAATACTAGTAGTATTCCTTTATCTGAAATGCAAAGAACAAATAAATAGCCTACAGAATAAATACAATTAAAAACAGAAAGAAGCCAGTACATTAGATCTTCATATGGAATAACTAAATACACAACTAAAAAGTATAACTTTTCTGTGAAGCTTTATATAAGAAAAATACCTCAAACCAACAGAATGTGATCCATAAAATTCCACTTCTCTAGAAAGGCATATATTTATGCATAAAAAAGAATGAGAAATAAGTACTTTTCTATCAAAAAAACTAACAAAATAATGTTTTAATTATAGTCCAGATAAGTCCAAAATTTGAGAAGACAGACGTTCTAACAGAGTGGATGTTTATAATTTTTCTCCTGAAAACAGATAACAATAATATACAGGACCAGTATAGATTATTATTTAGCAGTAGCTCTGTGTAAGACATAAACTAAATAGTGACAGTCCAATTAAGTCTTTTTTTATTATTATTGTAGCACATTTCTGGCCAATCTTTTTAATTAATTTTGTGTCTTTTCAATGAATTTAGCACTTTTCTTTCTGTGTTATCTACCACCTTACATTGTCTCATTTTATACATGGAAAATGAACCCTAAATACTCTCAAATAAATTGCTATCTATTTTTATGGATATAAATAACTTGCAATACAGTGGAGACTCAAAATCAGAAGTTACTAGATACTTAGAAGTCATGACATATTCCAAAGGGAATTACTATGAATATTTTTAATACATGATTGTGAGACTCAATCTGCATTAGTTTGGTCTCCTATGTGCTGCCTAGAAGGCTGTGAAAGGGAAAGGTTTTCTGATCTAAAGAAACAGCAAAACATCCAAACAAAAAATTCTGTTGCAGCAGTTATTCATTTCAGAATGGAAAGCTGTATAAAAGAGAAGTTTGTTGAAAAGAAATCTCCATATTAAAAGGACCAGTGAGAAGGACAAAAATTATAAGGATGTCAAGGAGACTATATATTTAGGCAATATCATCACAGAGAATAAAGGGGAAAAAGGAAATTCATCAAAGTAACATCTACAGAAATTCCTAGAATGGTCAGAGGAAATGATGCATGTAACCAACTAAAATAGTTAATAGAATTATTTCAAATTTCCTTCAAAATATTATTAAAGAACCTTTAGGACTTATGCATGAGAGTGTAATAAGAACAGTTAAGGAACATTGGGCTAGAGTAGAAGAGTTAAAGTAACTATTTGCACCAAAAGGCAAAAGGAGGGTACAGGAGAGGTTAACCTAAAGGAGCCTTTTCTTATGAGGAATGCAGAAGATTGGTCTGAAACTGAATCACGGAATCATAGAATCATAGGGCTTGGAAGGGTCCTCATCTAGTCAAACCCCTTTGCTCAAGCAGGTCCACCTAGATCAGGTTGCATGGGAACACGTCCAGGCAGGTTTTGAAAATCTCCAGAGAAAGAGATTCTATGACCTCACTGGGCAGCCTGCACCAGTAGAAGAGGTAATAGCAAAAATCTGCAAAATGAACAGCTGCAAATTGTCCCAAACAGAGAGAATTTATTCAAGAATTCTAAAGAAATGCAAGTATGAATTTCACATATTTTTGTGATTAACCATAAATCAACCTAGATAACAAAGAAAGGTGATAAATGTGAAGAAAATTCTTCATAAAAGTTTCAGGAGATTCTAGGGAGCTACAGAGTAGTCTTTTTTCTGCAGCAGACTTATTGGTAGAAATATGATAAAAAGTAGAATAGGAAGACAAATAGGTAAAATAAGATACTGGGTGCAACAGTCAAGACATTTTGAAGATCAAAGTCATGCCTCACAAATCTATTTGGTTTTTGAATGAATAAATGGCTGTGTTGAGAAGAATAATCCAGTTGATATATACTCTGCAATTGAATTTCTAACAACCTCATGACAAAGGCTTTTTCTTAAAGGCATTAAGAAAAAAGAATCAGTAAGTGGAAAGCAGATATCTATCTATACATTTTAGATAATGTGAAGGATAGAACTCAATAGTCAGTTTTCACAATGGACAAGAGTTGCCAGCAGAATGCTATGGTGATATGTGCTTCTCAATGTATTCCTGCAAGACCTGTCAAACAGCTGCAAAACTAGATATTTTATGATGGAAAAAAATACTCAAAATATAGTAACAAAAACAAAAAGAAGAAAGTAGAAAGTGATCATGATTAGTTGCACAAGTATCTGACCATATGGAGAAATTGCATGATAAACTGCTTGATAGAATTCAAAGCTTAACTATGCATAATTTATCTATAACCAAGCAGGAAAAAGGAAAGATCTTGAAGTCATTGCAGATCTTGCAATGATACTTCTACAAAAATATGAGCTCTGTTCAGCAGCAGCTAACAACACAAATAGAACATTAGGAATTATTTGGAAAATGTTGAGAGTTTACAACAGAAAACCTTATTGCTATTAAAGAATACATGGCATTCATACAATCTGGCCATCCCATCTTCTAAAGATGTCAGAAGGATAAGAGGATGATCAGAGATCAAAAATTATGCAGATTTGAAAAGAAATTACATAATTAGACTAGCTTGCCAAATAGTGAAGAGAAAAAACAGTAGAGATGTGTGTAAGTATGAATGATATGCAGAAGAGAATTGAAAATTATCACTCAATGTAAGAAGTGTCCCATGGAATTTTCAGCTGCAAATTTTAAACACAATTTATCAGTTTTTTTTTAAATTAAATGTAGTTAAAGTGTGCAGTTCATCACAAAGAATGTTGTGCAATTAGAAAACAGAAATGGTTTTGAAAAGCTATTTTGTAAAATTCATTTTAAAAGCATTTATTAAAGACTATTAAACAAAAAGATACAGCTATGATACTGAGCACCACTGGAGATTGACAGAGCTAGGAGAGTAAAAGTTATCACTATGCACTTTTGTCCTTGTAGCATTTCATTAAAGCATCTAGAACATGTGGCCATCTGAAGCAGTAGAATCATTCAAAAAGGCACCTTTGCTAGAAGCTCTATTCTTCACATGGATAACACCAAATCCAGGAAGGAAGAAAATGGAAGTAAAATTTCTCACAACCACTTTTTTGATGATGTACATGCTTTCTAGAGCCACAACTATCCCAGAAGTGTTATTTAGAACAAGAATGAGGTGTTATCTTAGCTATGTCATAGAAGGCCAGAGACTAAAAACAACTCATAAAATTTCATTCCTTATCTTTAGTTGTGTTGGTAAGTTATTGTTTAAGTAATTAGGGGTAATATTGCCACATTATGTCCTAAGTGTATGTTCTTGCAAGTATATAGATGACAAAGCATGAATAAAAATACAGTCATCATAATCTAAAGTTGCCATGTTACATTCAGATTCTGCATTAGCAAACCATTTCTAGGGATTTGGCAATGATATCTTACCAACAGCATATTCTGTTCAGTGACTGGAATGCTTGATTCTATGCAGATATCAACATGCATTAAACAAGTTCTACACAAGTCTTCTATCTTTAAACAGGCAGACAAGCTTTGTGGCTTCTTCTACAGGACATTGAACTATTAGGTTTCTTAGCTACAAATGATGTGTCAAAAATACTTCTAATCAAGTGAAAAGTGAGTCAAGCTGCATGTTAAACTTGGACGTGCATTTTTGCCACAGAGTTTGGTAATAAATAGTAGCAGGGACTCAGTCTAACAAATAAGTATATTTCTTTGTTCTCTTTTGGATAACAAGTTATTTGTACAAAACAAGGGGTAAGTAGAAAGTTGGTAATAAATAAAATAGAGACAAAATATCAAGGCTACACAACAGTGGAAACTCACATTGTCTTGACACTATGCTTCCTTGCTCAAATAACAAAGGCTTAAGACTACGGAAAAGCTGTTAAGTTTAAAAGCAAATATGAAACCCTGCAATTTGTATCCATACACTAAAAACTGTGCATATTTATTTTATTTTAAATCTGGACATAAATTCTCAGGAGAAACCAAGAAAATTACATTCATGCTATCAGGAATAATGCAGAAATGCAAGTTTAAAGACACATGCACCTAGCAAACCTCTAACACTCTGGGCCTTTGTTTGCTTGAGCACATCTGTTGGGAAAGCAGCACCAGGTGCATCTAAACAGGTTCTAGAGAGCACAATGTCCTTATAAACTCTCTATCTATCCATCTGTTGTGTGGTTTCTCAAAATTTTCTTCACAAGACAAACAGCTGAAGGTGTGTTTTTTAAAAAAAAGTACTTCTGTGTCAATCAAATATATAATATTTATTTTGTATATAGCTATTCTTTATAAATGAATTTTGTGGGAGGCTGGCTATTCCTTAAAATCTCCAAACTCTGCAAGATAATGTGGTTTAAAAGTTGTTTATAGACTTGATGCTGCTTAAATATTGAGAGTAAGTCAGTAGGAAGGACTGCAAAATGTGTAAGTGTGACTAAAAGCACTTTTCAGAATCTTTGACAGAGATAGAAACCACACTCCCAATAAAAAGATAATTTTTAAATTTCTATTCCCTACTAAAATAGTAACCATTACTGAGAACTATTAGGTGCAAAGTATTTGGCTCAAACATGAAAATCAAATGTATTTTGAAAAGAATTGCTCATTAGTGAATTGTATCTTTTTCCTAACATAACAGTATGTGATACCATACAGCTTCCTCTTCACTATATGGCAAAATGTTTAGAAAGAAATTTGCCTTATAATGCACACTTTAAATAATATTTTCAATGTATCATTTGCATAAAGCTCTTTGATATTCTTTTACCAGGAAGTGTTTTATGCAACTATGACCATTTCACTCCTTTTTAAATAAATATAATCAGAGAATCTAAAAAAACTCACCTTACATATTAAGAAAAATAATTTCTGGGACACTTGCTGAATTAGAGAGCAACTCTGAGACCAAGATTCTTTTGTTCTGATTTAAGCTTTCTTGAAGAGTGGACTTGCTCTTCAATACCTTTCAGACTTCTTGTTTCTGATTGGAATATATTCCTATTACTTTTCTGTGTCTGGGTGAATGTGTGCTTTAGAAGTAGTTGCATTTTTAAGTTCTGTGCACATAACAAAAGCAAAGTATCCCTCTGCTTTAAATTTAAGAAAAATCACCATAAATTTGAGTAAATAGCACACATTTCCTACTCACAGTATTTCTCATCTGCAGCATACTTCAAGTGCTATCCGTTCAGAAATGAATGAAATATAAAAACGTAGTCTGAGTGCGATATAGGCCATAATTATTACTCTCTTTTGGCCACCAGTACAGGAGTTGCCAGCTAATAAATGATACCATAAGCAAGAGGTAGACTGATGTAGTTCTATATTTTTCTAGCTAAAATCAAAGCCAGCTGTTATACACATTTAGTAATCCATGAGGCTTAAACCAGCAAGAATTAGGTGCAAGAATTGTATATCCCATTACAATTTCAGAATTCTGGAAACTAAAAGCAGATTTTAAACATGGCATTTCTGTACTATCCCCTTTCCACTATTTCCATACATTTTACCTTTCTAATCTGAGAAACACAAGAGAAAAAAATCCAATTTCCATGTTGCTCAGTGCTACAGATGCTGCTGCTATGGAAACTACCCTTCATGTGCCAGAAATAAGACATACTGTTGATGTACAGTTACTGCAATGCAAAGCAGCATTACTTTTTAATTTTTCCATTAAAAGTCTAATATAAATGCCTAAAACATTGCTTCAATGCATTATGCATTCTTCTACTTCTAGTGAACTCTGTAACACTTTTGACTGCTGAATGTTGCAAGAGATTTCCAAGGAGCTGTCAGCTTATTGTCTGAGGCATACAAAAGAACATTGTGTAGTGGAAGTTGGAAAACATAGGACTCTATAATAACCTGTTTGTTTATAAGACTGAAATGATGACATTTACCTAATAACAGCTCTACTTAGAATTTATGTATACTTGAAAACTAATGTAACAAATATAAATGTCAGTAAGTGGTTTGATCATAAACATCTTGTCCCAATGTAAAGCTCTGGGATAGAAAGAAAATGACCCTTTCTCCATCAAAATTATGTTTATAAATGGTTTATATTGTATGCACTTTGGACCCCCTTTTTCCTCTTCTTTAAAGGTTACTGTTAAGGTCTCTCCTGTAGCTTTCAATCAAGTTTGGATTTGTCTCTCTAATTCACACTATGATAAAATTATAGTTACCTGAATGATGAATTGGGATCTCATCTGTTGGCTATACAGATTGAAGTGAGAAATGTTTCAGTTATTAGTACTGCTCATTAATACCATAATCTTGATTTTTTTTTTAGGGCTGAAACCATGATTTTGTTCTATTTCTGTACATCATCTTCCTAAATCATTACCACAGCATGCAGTTACCTGTTGTAGACATTAATTTAATTAAAATAATAATAAAAGAAAAATAGTAGCCCCAGTGGGCCTCAGTAGTCTCAGTCTTTTCAGGAATTGTTAAAATGTTAAAGAGAAAAAGATATAATACAGGAACAAGTGATGAAAAAGAACTGTTATGATGACTTAGGCACTCATATTTCTGCTTCATCTTTTTTGCATTTTCATGAAAAAAAAAAAAAGCAGCACTGTTTTCAGCCAGAGGTTGAGGGAAACAGAGAGGGAAGTTTGAATGAAAATATTTTTTATTTTAAGTTCCAAATTTCCAAATAGGTAGTGCTTCTAGAGAAGTCCAGAGTCAGACTTTTTGGAGCATGTTTTCATAAGCACTTAAATTAAAATTGCATTGATGAAGGACGGTGAGTTCCCCAGCTCCGAACAATATAATCCAAGGATGAACATCCAGAAATGTCAGAGCTGTACTTGCAGAATTTATTTACATACATTCAAACACAGATATGTGCACATTTAGTTATGGAATACCCTGTCTGATCACCTAATTGCATGCACCATCATTTTGCTTAGTAGTGGATACATGTAGTTTAGGACATGACGTGGTGCTTTTCGGAATCAGGGCCTATCTTGCCATGTTCAAAGCACAGCTCATTAAGTTGTAACAACTAAGGTGTCATCGAATGCGTTTACTTCTTTTTCTGCTGAGGTTGTAAATTATACACAGAGTTTGGAACATCTCTGGGTTGACAATTAGTAATCTTTGATTTCTTCAGGAAGGATGAAAATGAGATTAATTCTTCTCTGTGATGCAGACAAAAACCCTAAACCTTCATAATCTTAGAATGTGGTCTATCTTGAAAGAACTCTTGTGTTCAGTTCAGCCTAAGTAGAAATGTGGGCATGCAACATTAGTGTCTACATGTCAGAGGTTACAGCACAATGCATGACATTTGTTATGGATATATTAGGTTTTAGTTATCAATATAAGATTGGAATACTCCTTTCATACTACTATATCTCAATGAAAACTTGCTTCCTCTTACTGGTTACGGAGATAACATGGGCCTGGACATCAGATGGTAGGAGAGATATCCCAGTATAACATGAAAATATTCTTGTACTAAAGGCAGAAAATTTGCACTGCAATGAGGCCACATGGGTGTAGCCTATAAGTATCAACATTTCCCCAATTCTTGTCATCTCAAGAAGACACGTCACTGGAGCTACTGATTCCTAAGCATCCTAAGTGACACAGTGTCCAGACAACAGATTCTCTAACTTTACTCTCAGAAATGACACCATAATGAAATCCCCTGCTATGTGAATAACAGATGAATCATTTTAACACAGTAGTATAGGGAGAAAAAAATAACAAGGAGACTGCCTGCACTAGAAGTGCTACTATTACTAGCCACAGTCACATACTGGAGGACATCAGAGAGCATATGTTGTACATGACATGAAGTCAAACAGCTGAGGACAGAATGTGAAGAGGTCTTGCTCTTAATAACACACCCACAACAGCCCCTGATGCTTTTATACTACCTAAATTCCAACGATAAAAAGTCTGAGTGAGAAAGAGGATTTTATTCAGAGAGCTAAATTGGAAGGTAGAAGATCTTGATGAACTGCAGTCACACAAAGGTAAAGCATTTCTATGTGTGGTCTTTCACTCTCTAGGGTGGGATAGCACTTTCAGTCCTTAGCCTTCTCCTGGAGCTCAATAAACACAAACACAAACCTCCTTTTCCACTCTACACCTGCCTCACATCACACAACACGTAAAAGCTTTTGGAAATCATAGTCCATCTTCCTACAGAGGTTATCAGGAAAGAGAAGTAAAAAGAATCTTACAAGAACCATGCCAATGAAGAGACATTTAAGAAATTGTCAAAACCACATTTAGCAATCCAAAGGGATGAAGGTATCCATGTCACATTGTAACCCATGTTAAGTGGACAGCAAAGCTTTATCAATACTTAGAGTACTTTAAATCAGTATGTAGATATTTGATTATTTTGTTCATTTTACTTTAATACATTAGTAAACTCTGATAGAACTATTAGGACTCCCTGTGATTAATATACTTGAATCTGAAAAAGGAGGCAATTAGATAAAAATCTACTTGTTTTTCTGGTCTGTCATAAAATTCACATAATTTAGCAATTATTTTATTCCGAATATATCTTAAAAGTGTTTTTTCTGCTTTTTAATTGTAAGCTATATTCTACATATTTTGACTCTGTCTGCCTTATGAATATATTTTAAGTTACACATAAAAATATTTTTGACTGATATAAATTTGTAAAATTTATGTCTCTTCTATCACCAAAAGGTGTTCATGTATCAAAGATCATTAAGTGGGATCTGCGATTTTCTCATTAAAGCATATTTTAGATTATATTGGAAATTAAAGCTTTTGGGAGGATAATTATTTTTCTAGTATCTAAAAAAATATTTAGATAACTCCACACACCATCAGACAATGACACTTTCCTCTGTACATAATTTTAGTGCTTTTTAAAAAGACTAAAACCATACCAATGATTTATGTTGTACAATTATAGATTATCAAGTAGGTCTAAAGAAATAGATTTCACTGGAAGTTTACTTTAGAGGATTTTGGATCAGAACAACATATCTTAAATTTGAACTTTAATATCAAAATACTGAGTGTATGGTCAAAATATTTTCTATAACAAGCCAACTATATTTTCTGTCTTTATTCCCTTTCTGCAAAAAAAAAAAAAAAATTTAATTAGACAGTGTACTGAATCAGGTAGTGTACTAAACAAACTGCATTTTTTTATCTAATCACAGAGCCTTCTAAATTTTTCATTCTATTCACTAAGGTTGCTATGGTTCATTACAATCTTTAGATTAATCTGCATTTACAAAGTGAGAAAATAATTACAGAAGAAGTTGCATGTAGATTGTAAGGAGAGTTGTTCATAATCTAGTATTTCTAAAGGCATTTTTAAGCATGCTGTTTTTACTGTGGCTCAGAAAATTTATGTCTAAAGAGCAGTCACATTTGAAAATATCCTTATGGCCAAAAAAGCAAAACAGTTTGGTGGCCTCAGTTTCTCTACAAAACCAAGTATGGCCATATTAATGAGATTTGAAACACAAATGGACCAATTTGAACCCTAAATGGTCATGTCAGCATTAAAAACATAGTGGTGAAATAGTCACGCTAACCTGCCTGACCCATATAGAGGTCAGAGAGAGTATGCACTGAGTTGTATGGCATACACTCAATATCCACCCTGTGATATTCAGCGGGAGGTTTGGCAGATAACTGAATTACTTTTGAATGGAACAAAACCAAAAGTCATGGTCCAGGAGCACACCCAACATGCTCCAGGTGCTAATGGGCAAAGTAAACCTCTTTGTAAGGTACATAAAAGTGCATACTATGTCCAGAGCAGCAAATGTTTTGTGCTGAATATTCACTTCTGATGCACTGCACTACTTTCTAATGGAGATGTAACTACAGAAATCAATGTATAAAGTGTACTGCATGTGATACTAAAGGAATATGTTATGCTGAATTACCCATAACTGTCCAAGCATACATAAAATAATAAATCTAATATGTTTTGTTTGAGCTGTTGTTGTAAATATACTCTTTGATTGCCTGGAGGAATAACAAATAATTACAGGAAGTTATACAAAAGGTTCCAACCATGTAAACACCTTTCTCTTTACGCTTTTAAGATCTATATTGAGCTTAAAGCACAGGGGAAAATAAGCCACTCTCTATAAAAAACAATACAATGAAGAGATGAGTGGAAAAAAATATATAGTCACTCTATCTCTCCCTTCAAATTTACTCATATTTTTTCAGAAATACATATGTTACGAAATACTGATTCACTGGAATGGGAGATAAGAGAATAGAAATCTGGTGTTTTGGGTCCAAATCTATACAGTCTTGAATATTACTGACAATGATGGTATCCCTTAGTTTATATATCAGACTCCCACATAGATAAAGTCCTCTAGGAACTTCCACAGTTCATGATTCAATAGTATAGCCTTTTTATTAAGTTACTGAAAGTAACGTCACTTTGTTATGTCACTTCAGTGGACAGGATGTGTAGTTTAGTACTTAACATTTAGTAGAGAAACCTTGACCTCTTGAACTGTGTTGCATTTTGGAAGTATTGTTCTTTGAGACTAAATTTTGCCTCCATACAAAGAAAAAATGTGAAACTGGACTTTGTTGCCTGCAAGTCTATGAAAGCAATATGTGCCTGATTTGCTCATTAATAAATATCCTCAAATATTGAGAGAATTGTTATCACAGTTAATGTGACACAACACAGCTATCAATGGAGTTCCATATGAGATAAGTAAAGCTAAAAAAAGTTTATGTTAGAAATTACTGATACAAAAATATGAAACCTTAATCTGGCCAGTCTGAAACATACAAATGCAATTCATACAATGAAAAACTTTCCAAAAGGTATTGAAGACGAACATGAGGTGAATATCCATAAAGTCCACAGACTAGGAAATGGATGAGTGAATTCAAATGAAAAATCTCTTCCTAAATTCAGTAGGATCATACAAACATAATCTGAACTCTAAGAAAACTCACTCAAAGAACATAGAAATGTATCCGTTTGATTGGGTTGTTTTTTTTTTTTTTGTGTTGCTCTTACAAGGCTTGGGTCAGTTGGAAGCAACTGAGCTTCAGAAATATTCCAGAGATGTGTAGTAAAATTTTCTAAGGAATGATTACACATGCATTTTTCTTTTCTATGTTATGTAAAAACAGTTCCAGGAGGTCAGGGAAGATCAGTAATTTGAAAGACAAATGATTTTCCTCTGAAACATACCTGCAAAAAAAGCTTTAAAAACACTATTATAAGGAAACTTGTCATGGGTTGGTCTAAATGAATTTGGTATGTTATTTACAAAAAATAATTTTTTACATTGCCTCATGATCTTAATTGATCAAATAGTGATGTATACTTTCAGCTGCAGCTGGTTCTGAACAAACATTTTTACCACCTGTGTTAAACTGAGATATTGAGGCTGAAATAGGTCATGGTCTCTCTAGTAATCATACCTGAATTTCTGCTAAATATGATGACATGAGCATTTAACTGTTGCTTTCTAGTTGCAGAAGTTGGTTTTGGTTGTTTTTTTGGTTTTTTAAACAAAAGAAGAAAAAAATACACAAAAAAAATCTTCAGCATATTCTGCATGTAGAGAAAAAGTATAATCCTGAAGATGATCAATTGATGCTACAGATGAGAAAACATCGAAAGCTCAGAGGACCTTGGTGGTGAAACTACAGTTCATTTAAAAAATAAATAAATAATGAGACTTCATTAGCTTACACTGAAGTGGAGAAACTTAAAAGTCTTCTCTAAGTTAAAAGCTGTAACAAAGAAAGCAGAGGAAGCAAAGAAACAAAGGAGCAAAGGAAACAGAGGAATATCTTGTGAAATTAAGCAGTGGGGCTTTTTTCTCCTCCATGTCTTTGACAACGGAGGAAGTCAATGAAAGTGATAGACTGATGTTCAAGAAACATAACTTGATTATTCTAGCAGCAGTGAAAGGGAAATGCTGCAAATAATTCATCAGAATACCAGAGAATCAAAAAGAAAAAAAGGGAAAAAAAAAAAAGCCCATGACAATATACTGTATATTCTGGCATGATAAGTTGCTTCACACAGCACATAATTTATCCAAGCTGTATCATACATCTCATTAAAGGAGCAACCACCAAAAGTAACTTCTGATTTGCTGTGTGCCTCTCAATCTATCAAAAGTAATGTTGTCACTAAGAAAAGTCTTGAAATATGTCACCTTATTTTGAAATACCTGATAGCAAATTAATATATTCTATGTTACAAAGCACTTTGTTTACTAAATGACAGTATGTTAACTACACTCAGTGTAAAATGCTGCAGTAAACAGGGTTACTTTCCACTGATTTTTAGTGCACTATGTGATGCATGCATGCTATCCCAATGCTTCCTGTCTGACATGATAGATAAATTGACAAGAAAATTTAGTATGCTTGATTAATTTGATAGATTAGGAGGTATACCATAACTGAGGAATAAGAAGCAACAGTACAACTTCACTAGGGTTTAAGAAATGAGAGGAGACATATAAATAGATTGATTATAGTATCTACTGTTTCAAGCAGTCCTACATTTTATTCCCGTTTCTGTATTCAAAAGATAAAAGGATAGAAAAACATTTTGTTTACTCGATAGGTAATGTTTATTTCCTGGAAACAGAAGATCTGTCAAGTGACTGCTACTGAATATTCCTATGTGGCCTCAACAAATTTTGATACAAAGTTTGCACAAAATTGTGCTCTGTGAAAGCTATTGCCATTCTGAATTTCTCAAAAATGCATAAAGTCATAAAACTTATGTTACTAAGTTAGGAAGTAAAAAATTAAAAGCCATAACTTTATGAGCTTATAAATAAGATGAAATGAAAAACAGTACATTAACAGAGGTCTCAGTGAAGTGTCCAATTCTGAAAGGCTTACAGCTACAGCCTTTTCTTTTTAACAAAACAAAAAAAAAAAACCAAAAAAAAAACATAACCTCAGATAAAAGTCAGATTTATGCTGCCATCACAGATGTGGCTGCTTCTTGGATAAACATAAACAAGTATGCTAGCTGTAAGCTTATTTGAGTGACTGATAACAAAGTAGGTAACAGCCCCAGAAATCATGAAGCTGAATGATTATTGTAGTGGGTCTGGGATG
>WBNH01005173.1:209773-241433 GCA_013401255.1 Urocolius indicus | reverse complement strand
AATCAGCCAGTCCTCCTCGTTTGACGTCATCAGAGAAGTTGCTGAGAGTACACTTTGTCATTGATGAAGATGCTGAACAAAACTGGCCCCAGAACCAATCTCTGAGGATCTCCACTGGTAGAGTGTTTCTACAGCATGTATTTGTAAGAGATTAGGTTTCAGATTTTAGTACTGGTAGGTAATTGTAGTCCTTCCATTTTGGCTTTTATAATACTTTACTTCATTGGAAGCTAAATATCCCTAATACCTCCACATTTTTTTACCTCCTCACTTCAAAGTCTGACTCTCTGGAATTTAGGGCAGACTTTTACAATTCAATTTTAATTTTGAAGTAAGATTTAAAAAAAAAAAATCTTCTCTTGACATGCTGTGCTTCTATTTAGACTCTTCATGATTCTGAGTCCTTTGCAATAGCTGAAGCATGTTAGTTTAAAAACTGAAGAGTTAATGAGGAATGTCATTTGATCTGTTCCTTATTTTTGTAACTTCATTGCAGTTTCAAGGGGACAGTAGCATTTTGAAAGGATCTTGGCATTTTGACCATACTCTTGGCTATGAGCACATATCCTACAATTTCTTTTATTGCACTATGGAGACCACAGAACATATTAAGCTTTTCGTTGTAGCACAGCCAGCACCAGTGATGAGTTTTGAGACTAAGATACAATAATTAGTCTCTAAGTATAGCCTCTTACCTCACCAAGGGTACAAGCTATACTATATTATATTGACCACCCTGAAATATCAATTTTGCAAAAATGGCAGATAGATAAAGTCACAGTCACTTTCTCCAATCAGAAAAAATATCTTCAACTGAGTCATTTGTAACCTCATAGTAATCAGCAACTGCATCTTCATGACAATAAGAAACTTAGCATTTCTCAAAGTTAAACTCCAGAAAAGATTTTCTGTTTTCATTTTCCTAGTTTGGATTTCACCAATAGAAAAATATCCTTTTTTGAAAGCTTCAGTACTACATTTGATCTATAGTTTCCACCTAAAATTTAAGTTCAAAAAAGGCAGAATTGAAATCCAGCTAGTATGAGCAGGAGGGGGAAAAAAAGCCCAAAACATTGTGGTTCAAGAGGGCAGGGAGGACTTGCTTACCCTTTATGGTTCCAGGCAAAACAGACATGACTACTCGACTTAGGAAAGAAAACATAATGAGTTTAATCTAATACCAACTAGAAAGAAGACAAAAAGCAAAACCTGAGCAGGATGATGAGAAAAATAAAACCTGCACTTTAAGATCTCCTTCCCTCATCCCTCCACTCTTCCCAGGCTCAGCTCCCTGCTCCTGATATTTCTACCTCCTCCCCCTCAGCAGTGCAGAGGGACAGGAATGGAAGTTGTGGTCAGTCTCTCACAGGTGATCTCTGTCACTCTTATCTTCAGAGGAAGAGGACTCCTCACATTCTTCCCCTGCTCCAACATTGGGTCCGTCCCATACGATCTAAAATCATACTATTCCCTAGCAAACATTTTCTGCCATCTCATTTGTGTACACTAACAGCACTTTTCAAACCTTGCCCTCTGGACTTGCACTCCAGAGTACCTTTCACCTCACCTTTGCTGTTCATCTGCTCTTTACCTAACTTTTTTTGACAATGGAGACAACTCCCAAAAAATATAGCTGAACCTTCAGCTATTATTACATTTTTGTCAGTAGTTGCTTAAATCATTTGGACATACTGTTGACTGGTGCACCACCAGAACTCATTCAGGAAGAGGAGAGGAAGGGACAGTAGGACACCCTGGGGGACTTGATGCCAGTGAAGTGGCAGCCTTCTGAAGCTAAGTGACAGTGAAAGAAGGTGAAAAGTCTTCATGCATTGCAGACTAAAGGGAAAAGGGGAGAATTAAAAGCCTAAGAAGAGTAAGGAGTACTTCACGCACTACATTGCAGGTAACAGAGATAACTATGACAGTAAAAAAAATAAAAATAAAACAGACATATTATTTTTTTTAAAGATGTGCTGAGATTTCTGCTAGCATTGCAGCCACATTTATGCTAAGAAGCTTTATCACCTCTGCCTTCTCCCTCCTGCAGGCAGTGTGCCTCCTTCCAAATTCTACACAAGTTGCTATGGAAACCATCAATGTGGCAACAGAAATTGGGACGAATTACAGATTTCATCCACATATGTATTTAAGTTACTTTCACCAAAAATAAAAAGAAGAAATGACACAAACTATCAGGCCCTGTTGCTGAAGACTCTTTCGTCTTGTGGGAGAAAGGATCCCCTGCAGAAGGATCTCAGATGATCACCAGTCTTTCCAGCCAAGATCACCCTGACGAAAAATCCATCAGCAAACACTGTTACTCTTCAGCTGAGAATTATTAATTCGAAATGGCTATCATTAATTTTAATTTGTTTCTATTTATTTGAACTTGTGTAACCTGAAAATAGAAAAGTCATATTGTTCCTTTAGTTTTGCATCTTGTTCTCACACGTTAACATAGCATTTGGAATTTATTCCTGCTTGTAAACTAAGATGTTTGAGGGTCATTTAATGCTCATATCTCTCTAATAAGACACTGTGCATAGATAGCTCTGCCTCAAAACTTAGACATTGAAAATATCAATGCACAAAAAGGAAACAAGATAATAAAAAAACTTTCATATGATAAGGTACATGCTTAGTTCCAGCTTTTACATTTTGTCCTACTGTTTTGAGATATTAAAATATACCTATATTGTTTGATAAATTTTGAGAAAAACAGTGAAAATAGCACTGTATGTACAGAGAAAGAAAGGTGTAAAAGGAAAGAAAGAGGAGGTAAGAGACTCTACTAATTGTTCCTGAGCAACAACGTCTCAGAAATCCTCTTGCAATTCAAAGCTTTCTAATGGTTGCATATAGAAGAAAGGAATAAACTGGAAGATTCAAACCATATTACTCTGCAATTCTTCATGTTGTATTAAATGAGTCCTATGTACAGAATTTGGAAGAACCTGGCCAGAATCTTTGTCTTTTTTTAGTCTTTTTCATTTTTCTTCAAACTGACAAAAATGCCTCCTAACCAGCTGAGCTATATTTTTCATAACCCATTTAGCTTCATCTTTGCTCTTTGTACCAAGTTGTTCTTTTTACCATCCTTTCTGTCCTGTTCCACTTAAAAAAAAAAAATAAAAAGGCATTTCGTGACACAACTTTCAGAGCTATAAACACTAGGCAAGCATTGCAAGTTTCACACTAGAAAAAAAAGTCTTCCCTTTCTAGTCCCCATCCACTAAACACCTAGTCATAAGCACATGAGTAATTTAAATGAGGTCTTGGATTCAAGCCAATAGATAAATGTTAAATATGTGCCTGGCCTAGCCAATGCACACAATCTGTTGCTAAATGTGACATTTGCATATATATATACATATATATCTATATATATTGCATTTTGGTTGATTAGAAAATCTTTTTATAAATCAGAACATAAGGCTAAAATCGTGATTAAAATTGTCCTAGTGATATCATGAAGCATTGTACAAATTTGTTTGCAAAGAGCTTGGAAAACAACAAAGATTTATGTAATTAACATTTAGCTAATTTTCAATTATTTATGGCATGCAGACTAGCTATAAAGAGTAAAATAAACAGGTTCTACAAACAATTCAAAATTTTAAGACCACTTAACTCCATGAAGCGTTTTTGATACTACCTATTTGAGTGGCATTGAAAGACAGCTGTGAGTTAAAATTATGGTTTAATTGCCATTAATGCATTTTCCCAAAGATCACAGAAAGAGAATACCATTTTTTTTTTTTTTTTAATGAAAGTGAAGGGGAGGTGGAGCCAGGAGGGAGAAGAATGTTTGACTCTCCAAGAGAAAGAATTGTTTCAGTTTGACAGGAAAATTGAACTAACTGTATTAAGGGATGAGAGAGTATAAGGTTTCCAGACTGAAGGTTTTTTTGCAAGCTTCACTGTCAGATAGTAAAGTTCAGCGTTCTGTGGCTTAGATAACATATTCACATTTTCATAAGTATGGTTTATGAAATCCAGGCAAAGCTAGAGATAAATGAACAGAGATGCCTCAATACCACAACATTCAAATAGAAGGAATCCATCCTGTGCCCTTATTATATACCAATAAACTGATCCTGTGATAAAACTTGCCTCAGTGGGACTATCAACTCAATCAACCACACTCTTGAATTCAAAGAGATATCTCTAAAGTTCTTGTTCAAATCTTAGTGATGTCAACAGTTTGCCTCGAACTTGAACAGGCCTTCAGTTAGGTCTTTAAGAGTCTTTATGCCCATTATTGCTACTGTTGTCCTTAACATGATTCATCCTGCAGAAAATCCACTGATGCACTGAAGGTCCCTATGTGTTCACAGAGTAGGCAATAGACAGCAGATGGGAGACACTAGCATATGCCTTGAGAAGAAGGGAATATTTATTTTGGTCGACTGGCAAGAAGCTCCAACACTTTACGATTCATAACTCAGTACTCTCTGTTAACATTAGCTATGCAATATTTTTCAAAATCAGCACGGAGCCAGACACTATCTTCCAAAGATTACAGCACTCTGTCACCCCTGGTCTAGCAGCCCATTGGTATTTCCCCATCATTCTATCAGTAGGAGACGCAGCATCCAATTCCCTATGCTGCTTGTAAAATTTCAAATGTGCCTTTCCTCCGGTCTTACATTTTTCACTGCTTGTGAGCCAAAATTCCTCTTTTGTACCACAGAGAATAGCCAGTGGTTTAGGATAACTTTAGTTTCTTACAGCTTTTCTGTAGAGAACTTCATAGCCTTGTACACACAGAAATTGGAAACAAAAAGATTGTAAAGAGATCACTGGAAGAGAGAAAAGGACATCCATTTCCCTTTGTAGGTGATAGCTCTGATAACAAGCCTGTGAAATTATGTGCCTACTCTTGCTTGTGCTTGGAGTACTCCAGGAAAATAAGACTACTTCACTGGCAGAATGATGTGTAACCCCAGTAATGTACAGCCCACTGGTGTATAGCACTCACCCTGATGTTGTAAACTTAGATCTGCTGAGACAGAGAAGGTCTTAAAGTCAGGTCTCACATATTGTATGAAGGTATTGAAGAAAAGTGACGATATTGGTTACTCCTTCAAAATAGGATCTTTAGTTTTTGGAGAATCAAATTAATGATTTAGACACACTTCTTGTATCAAGGTAAAGAAATGCAAACACTGAAGCACTTTGTTACTACATCACATCAATTCATGGGAACAAAACAGACAGTGAGGAGTCTAACCTTTAGGTAGCCCTGGGCTTAATCAGTGCTGAAACTGAAACCTGGAGTCCAGGGAATATAGATATCTGTGGGAATTCCTATGATCAGACAATATCTCAAGTTCTTACTTTTTTTAAACCATAACAGCTTTGCACATAGACATATAAATGGGAAATTCAAGAGGTTTTAGATGCTTAAGTAATGTCTATGATTTTAATATTTCTCTTACAGTTATTAATAGAACAAGACTTCCATTAATTCAATGAACATTCTCCTCAATATACAAGCTCTTATTTTCGTAGTATCAAGGCTGCTATATCTTGTGATGGAACAGAACAACCAACTCAATTCAGAAGCTCAGAAAAAAAGTTTAACTTTCCACATTCCCAGTGTTGCTCTTGACTGTGGTTACTGATAGTAGAAAGTAGAAGATATGAAGTAAAAGGTAGAAAAATATCAATCAACTTAAGCTCCCCTCTAGCCCACAGCATAATTACCAAAATTCTTGAAATTCATTAAACTAAGAATATTAAGTCCAATTTCTAAATAAAAATTTATAGATTCATAACACTAAGACCAAATTTTTTACATTCATCTATCAGTACCTAATATCACTATTATCTAATGTGCCTTAAAGAAGTAATGTGCCTTAAAGAAGTACATATAGTGAAGTGAATTACCATTAACATCTGGAAACGGTGGTGATAAGAACATCAGAAAACTTAGTTATAAAATGATAATTTTTTGTATCTAGTTTTTAGCAAATTCAGATGGAAAAAAAAAGAGATTGAATTTCTCAGTAGTCTTATAAGGCAAAGAAAAGCATGCATGCCTTAAATGAGGAAATGCAAAGAAGTTGCAATTATATAATTCATTACATGATTTGCTTATATTCACCCATTATCCAGTGCTAAACTAGCCTTCCTAGAAATATGCAGCATACAGGCTTGTCTCTCTTCCTCCATGCCTGATATTGATGCTCAGCATCCTGAATTCCAGGAAGACCTATTTTCAAGCACTGTTTTGAAATCAAATCCACTGAAAAAACTAACCAACATCAGAAGATTTAAAGAACAACAGATAAAATATAGGCAGAGAAGGTCAAAAGATTGATTTTGTGCTCTTGGTCCTGTGGTCAGTGGGAAGGTAACAAATAGACATTATGACTTGGTCATGTTTCAGATGTGGAGGATATGAATAGGAGACAAGGAGGAAAGTCCTCAACAAGAGGTCTTTAAGGAGGAAGTAGACGAAGTGCAACCAGACACATTCAATGTTCATGAGCTCCAGGATCTTCCTCTCATCACAAAAGTATTGTAAGTGTAAGGACTTCATGAAACACACTATAAATGCATTTGTGCTCAATGCTCCATGGAGGATTTTCAAGTTTATAACCCCAGCCTACAATGGAATTAGCTCAAGGAACAAGCTGGGCCACCATATTTCTTTATCCTCTTGTGATATTAAGATATTCTACCAAAATATTTTTTTAAAACTGAAAAGATAATGAAGCTAACAGAGCATGAGTATGGGCTGGAGGCATTATCTGGAGGCTGTCCAAAGTTTTGTCACACAGCCTACAAAATTGGTGTGCAGGGGTGGAGTTGAGTACAGAGAGGCTCACATATCAAAGGCTTGGATAGAAGGGCTGTCATGCTGGCAAGTGGGAGGGGTGGGGGTACCCCTTGTGTGAAGGAAGAATTGTACTGGTTCAAGGAGGACTTTACTTGTGGAGAAGAATGGGATAAGGTACCTGATCAATCCCATGCACTGGGCAAGCAGGGTGGGGTCTTCCTTGTCCAGTAGCTGTAGGAGTCTGTAATTTTAGCAGTGCACATCAGGGTAACCTCACTTTCACCAGTGGATCTCCATTTGTTTGTGGTAAGAAGGCTGTGCAGCAGGGCCTCTGCTAGAGCATCCACTCACTTTGGGACCACAAGAGTCATGAATTCTGTTTTAATACTGTTGAGAACACAGTGTACTAAATACTAGACTCAGACTAGAGGGCTTGTTTTTCTCAATTTTCCCCCAGAATTGTCTTCATAAAGGGTTTGCTAACATTGACAATACACTAATCCACTTACATGTTTTCAGGGACTGTCAGTGAAACCTGTTTCACCCTAGCAAAACCCTAGGTGACAGTTGGCAGCAACCTCTCCAGCAAAGTACTTGATCTACCCCAAAAGTGGTTCTGCAGCCGGGGCCATTGTCAGCTGGGTTCTCACAGCTGAATATAACTCTTGAAAATCCCCGAGTCTGAGTTGCCCTGTTCACAGCCCACAGAAGCAAATCATAGCTGTCACAGACCTTTAAGCAGTACACTTTGCTTTTCCAAAAGGCCTACAAAAAATGTTTTTGCACTTGGACTTTCAACATATATTCCCCTTAGAAAGAAAGCAGTGGAGAGGTTTCTATTTCTTATTGCAGATCCACAGCATTCAACAAATCCTATAAAATCTATAATCTTCTGATGACTTTAACAATTGAGAAAGAATAAATCACATCTTACTACAAACAACTAATTAATATACAATAGCTGCAGGTCTTTAACGAAGTGTTACAACATTTAAAAAAATCCAAGTGAAGACAATAAAAAGACATGAGTCTGTGTATTGAGTCACAATAATTTTGTTATCCATGTCAAATTTCATCACCAATGTCAAGTTTTTTGGTATATTCCTGCCTATTTGGCTTGCTCCTGTCTTTGGCAAACCTTTTTATAATGTCCATGCATTGCTTTTTTATGCCTATTGCTCCATTTTGCGTGCATGGCATGCTGACATTCATCTGCAAGCCCTTCCACAAGCCCTGCATTCTGTCCACTGGTGTTGTCACTTTGCTAGATGTAAAGAGTTCCTTGTCGTCCAAGTTCAGGAGGGTCTTGAGTATCCTTCAAATTGTTTTCAGAAAGGCAGTAGAATATTTCTTGTTTTACTGTTTTATTCTTCTATTTCAGCATTGTGCTTCTGGTTTACAGCTTTTTTTTTAATAAAAGAAGGGTCAAGTTTAATTCCATAGATGGTGATCGTAGCTTCTTCTGCATTGTAGATTATACTGGGAAAATGTACATCTATGTCTCTAAATGCAGTAACCAGGATTGTCCAACCACCTGCTATATTTACATTTTTATATCAGAGATGTGCTTGAAAAATAAAGATGTGCTTGGAAAAAGTAGTCAACAAGGAGTCCGATCTAAAACCCACACATCTAAGTGAAAATTCCCATTGATTTTAAAGAGTTTTAAAATAAACTCTTTCAGTCAGTTGTTATAGCTATTCCTGAGGAAATTGCCATTTTACTATTACAGAAGCTTAAAATCCCATCATATAAAGTAATTCACAATGTATAAATATTAAAACACTTCAAAAACTTCATTCAGTGGCAGGAAGGCTAGGAAAGATGAAAAAGAACAAATCTGTGTCTGCAAATTCATGTTTCCTTGATGGCTGATGATAAAAATCTAACAGAAGAAAGTAAATTATGGCAAAGCGAGGTAGAAATTGAATTATTTTGAATTAATGCAAGGATGCTGCTAAAATTCATTAGAAGTAATTTTTTACAAAAAGCCCTCATGCCCAAACTCTACATCATAAGGCAATATGGAGAGACATGAGAAATCAACAAATCAACTAACATAATCAGGAACTTTGAGAATTTGTTAGTGAGAAGACATGACAGATGGCCGAATAGTAAACATGAAGACATCCCAGTTCTTATGTGGAGCAAAGCCTTTTCCAAACTCTCAAAACGCAGTTGCTTATTTTGCTGAATTAAGGAAAGTTTGCCAATTTCAGAGCATTCAGATATTTTAAAACAACAAGACCCAGAATCTCAAAGAGACAAAACCAAGCAAAATGCCTCTGAGACACACATACTCTGAACACTAGGTTTTTAGCACCAGCTGTTTCACCTCAGAAATCCACTCATACTAAGCCACACCATTTGTTAAAGCAGACATAACTAGCTCTAGGATCAGATGTGAATTTCTCGACTTGTATGAAATGAAACTTAATGATCCTGAAAAATCTATGAAAATCATTAAAATGTATTAAATCAACTATGAGATTCAGTTTTCCACTCAGATTGTATTTATCTGAATAAAATGTTTAATCTTGAGTTTGGTTGTGGATGTTTCTGTACGAGGGTTTGGAGGATTCTTTCTATAGGTTAGAAACACCAAGTGAGACTCACTTCATTTGTTTTTACCCATATAAAGACAGATTGCTTTATAAACACATGCCTGAGATGGTGATTTATCCCACTGCTCTCAGATACTGTTTGTAGGATTGTATAGATTATTCCACGAAGATCTACTCCACTGGTTACTAAAGGAGCCTAGAAGTGCAATTTAAATTTAAAAATATTTAAATACATACAGCTAGGAAAAGTGAAGCAAATCCCATATTTCCTAATAAAAAGCTATGTGCTTCCCAATTTTATTTCATTTTTTAAAATCTGAAATAGAATATAATAATTTCATAGCTCAATAAGGGAGAAGAGTAAATGAGAAAAATCCTCACACTGGTGATTTAACTAGTGATTTGCACCAAAGTTGACATGCTTTGGTATATAAATATCTTGGACTTAACCTTTAACTTAAATAAGCAATTTATAGCCATGTTATATCTAGCATGAAATAAAATAAAAATTACTTGATAAATGGTCTACTACAGTCAAAAAACTTTAGCTCTTCTAGGCTCCAGCTTAACATAGTAGCCAAAAGTATATGGCATAATATCTTTCCACCACTTATTTTGCTGAATTACTATATTGATATTTTTGTATATCCATACTAATTAAGTATAGCAGTGAATGTCAAAAATCAAGTATTAGTTGAGTATGCAGTGCTGAATGAGTACTGCTGAGCCTCCCTGATCCAAGTCTACATGATGGCAAATGTGATAGAGAGCTCCTTTCTTCATATTGAAGTGGTCTGTGCAAGCACATAGATAATCTTTCTGCCAAGTCAGCTGGGCAGTTATCCCAGGGTAGGTTCCCTTGCCAGGGCAGACAGAAAAAGCTGAGTGCAAAGTTGTGGAGAGATGCCAAAATGAACTGAAAATAGTGAAGAATTTCAAGGACCAGAATGAAACTTCCAGGGATCACGGAAAAATAAAACTGATAATACTTAGCATAAGCTAAGCAGTGAGATTTATCAGCAATTTAGAAATATAACCAAATCTGAACTCGTGAACGAACAACAATTTTGACATAGCTGTTACAGTGAGAATCAATTCTCCTTTACATAAATACAGACGTAAATAGGAATAAGTTGGCTAGATGTTGATGGCATGACACTCATCTTAATCTAGGTCATGTTTATGCAGAGGACACTTTTATGAGCCCTGTGTAAGGAGTTTGGCACAATGCAGGAGCTAAACAATAAAAAGAAGGAAAAAACATGTGCCTACAGGAACTAAGAATTAGGGTAACTCTGAAAAATGGAAATTCACGGGTACTAGAGAAAAAAAAGTATATATAAGGCCATCTAAGAGCATATATGAATATCCATTATACTTAGCAATTTCGGAGAAATTGTTATTGACGTTCCACTTTGAAAGTCAGCTTTGAAAAAAAGCTGGACTACATAATGCTACTCAGGAAATTTAATTTGAATCAGATAGACTGGCTTCCAATTTAAATGCAATAATTAACAAAATTAAATCTGAGTGGACAGTTTCATTCAAACTTAAAGTAGCATCAATATGTTACGGAATAACTCATTTTCAATGTGAATTATGCAAAACTCATATTATGAATTACTGTACCTGAGCTTGGAAAAAAAATCTGTTTAAATTGTGTCTTTTTTTTTCTCATGTAAAGTCTCTTCCTATTTGAATACTATATTAATAAAAACACAACTGTTCAGAAAATGTTCTTTCTACAGTTCAAGTGGGAGCTTATTTATATCAACATCGCCACATGAAAAAATGTTTTTCCATTGCAACAGAAAAGATAGATATGCAGCAGTTAAATCAAAAAATCTACTTATATTTCTTCCTTGCAAAATTTATGGCATTCAGATATATTCGATTTTGGTAGAAAATATCTTATCTTTGTGAAAGTCATATTCCTCAGATTTCATTGTACTCTATCATGTGTAAAGAGGTACTTCAACAATCCAATCACAATAAAATCACTATCATTACTGCCAGCTTGAAAAGGATCAATAAATCATTAAAGGCCTTTTAATGATACCCCTTATTTAACACATACACAGCAGCATGTATTGGTCCTAGAAGTTAAACCCCAGTATTTGAAGCATCTGGCAGAAGAAACTTTTCAGAATTATCTGATACTCAGACTTACCTTATACTTAAAATAGGAGGACTTCCTTGCCTTGCCAGGCTCTCATCTTGAGAGTTCTTCATTACAAAAAGGACAAAAACATGCTTACTGATAAACCACTTGGCTAGGAAATATGTGCTCACGTACTTTTCCCTCGTGGTGTTTGTTCGTTTGTTTGTTTTTCCCTAAGAAATTATTTTTACTTAGACCTTGATAAATACATTTTTTTCTCACCGGTGGTTTCTTGGTATTAATGAAAAGAACCATGTAATTTAAAACTAAATGTTTTATTTCTTCAAAGTGCCAGCTGTTCTTACATATATAATAACTGAAAATTGCCTGGGCAACCTGCATAAGCACTCAAGACATGAGAAGTCCTCCAGTGATACTGTCTCTGACACCTTGCACTTAATTATTTTATTTTCAAGAATTAGCAGTGGATAGTCTTGCATCACCCTCCCTAGAGACAGCAGCTCTTCCCCTCATCTTTAGCTTGTGTACACAAGCTGGGCAAGGCTGATACTAGGCTTATGAATTTGATTTCCACGTATTGGTCTAGCAGACTAAGGAGGGAGATATGTTCTTCCCATGGGTGGGTGAGAGTGGCTCTGCACCTGTGTANCACTTTTTTGTGTTGTATCTGGTGACAGGACAAAGGGTAATAGGAAGAAGCTGGAACACAAAAAGTTCCATTTAAACGTAAGGAAAAACTATTTCACTGTGAGAGTGATGGAACCCTGGCACAGGCTGCCCAGGGAGGGTATGGAGTCTCCTTCCTTGGAGGTCTTCAAGACCCACCTGGATGTGTTCCTGTGAGATCTCATCTAGGTGGACCTGCTTTAGCGGGGGGGTTGGACTAGATGATCTCTAAAGGTCCCTTCCAATCCCTACCATTCTATTATTCTGCGACTTTTGAGGAAACCTGAGACAGTGAGCTGAAACAAACTAAAATTAGCCTTTGTGAATATGTCTCCACTCAAGCAAGTTAGGATTAGCCCATCATTCATGTCTCTTACTCCAATAGCTTGGTAAATATGGGAGAATGATTTTAAAGCTTTTCTTGACAGATCAAGCCCTTTGTAAACATCCATTCTTAGGAAACTGCTGATAAGAAAATGAACTCAGAAGTTTGTTTCTATAATCTTAAATTACAGGTGTTTTTTTTTACTGAAAACTGATAGCAGAGTCAATTCTGTGATACTCCATATTCACTGATGCAATATTTTCTGTGGCAATGTTTAGTTTACAAGTTATGTTCCTCTGATTTTTAGCCCTATACATAACCAACAACAATGCCAACTTGATTTCTTTCCATTTCACCTTTGATAAACATTTAAATTCTACACTAAATATAGAGCTATACAATAATCATGAAAGTTACAAAAACAAATAGCTACCCAAGCAAGATGAGTGAAGTCTTGTTAAGGACCACAGCTAAGTGGTTAGGTGGGTGTGGATTTGAGCACTGGCTAATTTACCATGTCTCAATGTATACCAGTTTTAACCATAAAGCATCATTGTCTTCAGTGTGGCATTGATCTACACAGTCTCCTACTTTTATATTTGCACAGATACAGGCAAAAAAATTACTTTTTTAACAAAAGCAAGAAGGTAAACCTGCAATCTATGCTAAATAGAAAAGTAATCCTACTCTCAAAAGAAATCCCAGCTATAAAGGGTTATGTTTGCACTTTTAATTTACATTATTTTTAGCATTCATCATCCACAGTCAGGATAAATCCCATTTAAATTGAAATGAACAAGGTCCAATACAGAATTACAGCAATCTGAGATGAACTACCCTATGGAACAGAGACTAAAATCCGATTTTCTTGAGAGATGATAAATTCAATTAGAATCCACATTTTATTGGAATTAAAGCATCAAAGTTCTCGAATCTTGGACAAAGAGTTTAGAGTCTGAATTAGGCTAGTAACATTCTTACGAGTCTGAGAATTGTTTTTTCTGTCTAATCATTCATAGAAATCTAAGTGACATTTTGATCCAGCAAATCACAGTGATGAGCTCTATTGCCTCAAAATAAAAAATCCCCGGAGATATGACCGTGATTTTGTTTTCTGTAATATTTTTTGTGTTAATCAGATTCTGTCACATTCCACTTCCTTTGCCTATTTGGAGGCCTCATTCTGGCTTTGTTGAAGATTTACATTTGTCCTCATGAAGAGCAGGAACTTTCTCACCATTGGACCAGCGTCCCAATACCATTGGTGATGCAGTTAATGAAAGAAACAGGCCCCAAGACAGGAATAGGGAACTAATGTGGAAGGTAGTCAACAGTACAAAGTTTTAATAAAAAAATTCTTACACTAAAGTATAAACAAATGTAAGGGATATTTTTCAGGAGATACAAATTACCATAATGGATAAAAATTTAAAACTTTCTAACATAGAAGCTGAATAAAGATATGAGTCAATGTCATTACAGTCATATAATTCAGTATAAATTATCATTTGAAAGACAGAAGACTTGAAAAAAAAATTTTCCAGGATAACTTTTGTCCTAGTATTCTGGATGAGTTATTGATAAGTGTAAGATCTGCGTGGTAGAACTAAAAAAAAGAAACTTTTATTTTATCATTAAATATCTGTTTCTAGAGGTCACTCCTGACATATCTCTAACTTTGATAAATCTTAGAAATCCATAAAAAGAAGCACAAAAACAGATCAGTGGGTGTAAAGTGTTTTGTAACTAGTTTTATTAACATGTCATATGTTACTTTAGCTTAAGTTTCATGACTGGAAACTCAGATTGGTATATGTTGGAACAAAAATAAAGTCAAAGATCCTAGCTTTTAATATCCTCTTCTGCTACTGAACCACGGGTTTCTTAGCAGCTGTTGTCTTTGCTTTTCTTAGTTGACACACTGTCCTGAAATTTTGACAATCATTATTTGACAATCCTTTGGTTCCCAAGTTTAATATATTATTTTCAAACAAACAGTCAATAAAAATAGAAGGCAAAGCAGAGTAGCTCTGTGTGAGATAATTGGAAACTGCTCATTATAAGTGTGAGAACTCTATTCTAGTTTAAGAGTGCATTTCCCATCTTTAAAGAACAGTAATTCCTATATTCTTATGTCAAAGTTCTGTAGAGCCTACAGATATTTATTGATTTATTTTTTAATTAAAATAAAGTGTTTAACTGTAAATATAGGTGTTACTATAGTGTTCTGTTCTGTACAGTATAGCTTAACCATATGATCTTCATTAGTTTAACCATATTTTTATAGCCACACTTGTATCTCTGCATCTTGATGGTGAGATAAGGAGTACAAGATGAGTTTTTAAGGTCTCAATTTTAAGGAACACTTCCCTAAAAATACTGTGAACAAATTCTAATGGCTACCTTCTGATTCTTAGCTCAAAATTCTTGTATACTATATGAAGTGTAAGACAAGTGTGAGAGATTATATAAAACTAAATATTAAATGTCCATAGAAGATCTGCAGAAGATGTCAGGTTTGCCTAAAATATATCTACAGTTACTTCAGTGCTTGGAAAGGTGAAAGGTTACATGCATGTCTCATCTGAAGTGCTGAATGCACCTACAACACAGAATAGAAATACTTTAAAAGGTACCAAAAATTAATAAAATTTTGCAGTTATGAAGCTATGCAAAAAATGGAGTATGGCAAACTAGATAATTCGTCAATATTCAGACCATAAACTCCAGAACGATTTCTCAATGGGGTGAGCATCTTACTGCATTTCAAACAAATATCAAGATAATAAACTTACATTATAAGTGCACTGTCATTTTATTTCAGTAATTTATTAAAAGGGGGAAAAAATACTTGTTTATCTCAGTTACTGAAATTGCATAAGTTTCTATGTTATTTTCAAGCATCACTTGAGTCCTAGATGTAAGTTACAGAAGATAATTTCTGTTGTATTTCAAATGCTTTTGTACTACAACTTGTCCCACACAGGGAATCCATTCTACTTAAATTTTCTAGGTAGAATTAAGATTATGCATAAACATCATTCACCATTTATGTATCCCATCATATGCTAGCTATATCCTCACACTCACTTCTAGTACTACTTGGGTTATGTAAAAAACTTGATTTGTAAATAATCAGATCTGTTTTCTAGGAACTCACCCTAACCTCATCACTTGCGGTACTTAAGATTGTCCTATCAATGGCATTTTAACAGTTTGGTCTCTATGTGTCTTTCATGTTAGGCCTTGATTTATGCTTCCAACTAGTTTGGTCTGCAGCCACCTACCATAGGTAAAAGGCTCCTGTTCCCACCTACTCATCATAGACAGACCTATAACAAGACAACTTTTTCAGCCAATAAGAGATGAAATTTCCAACAGCTGTGACGTTACTTAAATCCTACAAAACATCTTTGTAAAGGTATCTGAAAAAACAGATGTGCCAACAGTGTTATTTTTAACACATGCTGGCACCCAATTTCTTTGGGAAGTCAGCTGCTTCAGCATTTCCTAATTAATCTTGCTTGAAACTACCTTGCAAATTTTGCCCATCTGACTTCTTTGATCTTCCAACAAGTCTCTGTGACAGTGCCTGGGAGTAAGCTCCAGTTTGCCACATACTAGTTCAGGATACCTGCAGGATCATCTTCCCACTCCTATAGCTGCTAATTGAAGAGCTAGACTATAAGCTTTGGAAAGGAAAAAAACACTACCAGTTTTTTTTTTCTTTTTGATTAGCTAGACTAATATATCAATAGCTTCTGTTAAAAGGAAATCTCGAATCTATAGCCAGTTTCCAGCAATGCAAATTCCCCGTGGATACTATTTAGCTTCACTGGTTGAAAGCAAATTAACAATATGATGTGGAACAGAGCTAGCATCTGCACATTCACTTGTGCCCAACACCCTGTGCTTTGTCATATGATACGCTGAAATATTTACATGAATGAATCTCAGATCAATCAAAATATTACCTACATGAACTCTTGCTAACAAAGCAAAAACTAAGGAAATAAAGAACTGTTAGAAAAGTATAACCCTTTTCAAGGGAAAGCAGCTGCCTAAGCTGTCTGAAAAAAAAAAAAAAACCAAAAACAAGAATTCAATATGTAGCAACAAAACCAAGACCACTTGAAAATGTTCAGGAAGAGGGAGAAAAATGCTCAAATACAGACCTGACAAGCCTCCCTCACTTGGCAAGACACACAAGCAGCTAAGTCTCATTTTGTACTGCTCCTCAAGCAGAGCTGTATCCCACTTCTTTGCATTGCAGTTGCAAAGTCCCAGCCTCTTTCCTGCTTTGTACCAGACACGGCCGTAGGCATCTGGGTCTAACATAGCAGGTCTAACACTGTCTGAGCAGAGTCCACTTTGTAAGGAACCCAACCAAAAAGACTGAATGTCCTGCCTTCACAGCCATTTGAGATAACTTAGCTTGTCTGAAGCCCACCCTTGCAGGCCATCCCTCCCATGGAACGAGCATTCCTGGGTCTCTCATCTTCCAGAGCAGAAATCTGCACAACTGGAAAGTGACTACCAAAAAATTTCATTTGGTCCAGGGATGAAGCCACTGTCCAGTACATGGGAGATCGATGTTACAGTCAACTGACCACTTTCCAGCTCTACTAAACTCTCTCTTGCATCCCCAGTAAGCATGAAGCACCTGAACTGCAGCCTTTCTGGAGTCTGCTGCGTTTGTCTTCACTAAAAATGATACTCTTCCCTAAGAAACATACCCTAGAGCATATACATTTACAAAGAATTTCAGATTTGACAAAACAATTCTTCCTAGAGATAAGTGCAGCTCTCACAATTGCATTCTGGTGAATCAATGTATGCTAATTACTGGGATATGATGAGCTTTGTTCGCTGTTTACAAAAACAAATCATAGACAGGAGCTCTTTCTGTCAGCTGTCATAATTAGCAGTAAGCTGGTGTTCACTGAAGAAACTTCTGGCAAGTTGTCAACCATAAAATTGAAAATCAGAAAAAGAATGCTTATCAGACATGAAAAACAAGTGTGACATTTAAGCCTGCTTAATGCAAGACTTGGTTTCAATGCATACGGTTGATCCATGTGGAGTGGAAACAAACAGAAATGGGTATCTGTTGAGAGAGAAGGAAAAGAAGAGACTAGTTGACAAGGAGAAAAATGTCATGGGAATTTGCAGGAAGGTCTAAAGTGTTCAGTTTATCTTGTTTACTAAGCTAGAAATTTCTGGATATAGGTCACAGTAGAAGCCCTTTCTTATCTGCACATTTTTGCAAATCTGTTGAGGGAATTCACCTGACTTTTGATATGCAAGTGTTTCTATCTCCACTGTGAATAATAAAAAACAGTCATGTGAAATTAGATTGTTGTTCTAGCAAGATCAGTGTACCTTCTACCACAGAGGCAGTGACAAATTATTTGGCAAAGGCAAAAAATACAACAGGTATGAACCTAGATTTAATGGAATAACTATATATCAAACTCTTATTTAACCTCTTCATTCTTACTCACTTCTAACACCACAGGTAAAATTGTAAACATGATTTCAGATAATATTTTTTCTAGCTCATGTAACTTCAGTAAGAGTATTGCTGAGAAAAATAGCCATAAAAAATAGCCACTGAGAGTGTGAGACATTAGAAATATATGCAAGGCTTAGAAATAAAAATCCAGATTAAGGTAATATAAGACCACTTCAGGGCTATGTAACTCTCCTTTTATTACTACCAGGGCTGAAAGAAGGAACAATACAAGACATGCCCACACTAAGATGAAGGAGAAGGGGTGCCAGATTAATATAGAGGGATGAGGTAAAAAATGGAGAGAGTCTCCCATTTCAGACACATGCAAGATAAAATATTTGGAGATTATGTATCAAAAGTCAGCAAGGTAATTATGGCATGATTACTCTGATAGCTTTTATGAGCTGCTTATCACACTTCAGTAAGAAAATTTCCCTCATAAAGAAAAAAATCCCTCTATATTCCCATATGAATCTTTCTTCAACGTCCAAAGCAAGGAGGGAACCATCTGACCGATTCATAACGTACTAACACCATAAAGCAGAAAAGGCTGGTAGAGCAGGGTTTGATTAGTTCTGAAGAGTGAAGGTTTAAGATTGAATGTATTACTTCTTTCAACTGCTTAATAAAAATGTGTAGACACAGTGTAGCTAGGCTCGGCCTAGAAGAGCATGGTGAAGAGGTCATAGGACAAGTTAGACCACGGGAAATTCCAGTAAGGTGTAAGGCAAATATAATTCAGAAGGACAATGATAAAAAACTGGAAAAGGCTTCCAGAAAGGCTGTGATATTTCCATCCTTGCAGATATTCAAAATTACTTTGGATATGCCCCCAGCATAGTTGTCTCTGCTTTGTCTAGTGGTGAAATTAGATGGCCTCCCAATTCCCCTTCCAATCTGAATTATTCTGAGATTCTATGACAAAGCAGATAATGAGGTCAAACTACAGCATAGCAGTTTGTTACACACAAATATAAAACTTTCAAACATCACAAAGTGTGAAACTCTGGAATCACTTGCCTGCAGACTAGGAACATCACTAGAGGTCTCCCAAGAACAGTGTAGGAGAACATGTCAGATGAGTCTCATTCATTCCACTTTACGGTGAGATACTGGGAGTTCTATTCAGTTGAGACAATTTGCCATAATGTCTTCAGTGGAAAGCCTCAATGCCTTTTTTAAACACTGTTAGAAAGTAGAAAGAAATATATTGAACTACTTAAGTAATTTAAAGGTTAAAATAAACACAGGTCAACCTGTCAACTTCCAAATTTGAAACATGGTGCCAGAGAAAGACAATGAAGAAAAAAAAATCTTGGATGAAATAGAGAATTCTGTCAGATTAACGCTTCAGAGAACATACATAGTTCTCTAAGCATAAGGCTGGTAGTGGACAGATTTCTAATGTAACTCATTTTCCACAATAAAAAGGATAGACCTGGAATTGCATCTAGTCTTGCTAAGTTCCAACTTTGGGACTACACACAAACACAGAATTACACAGAATCTTAAGGGTTGGAAGAGACTTCAAAGATCATCTAGTCTAACATCCCTGCCAGAGCAGGACCACCTAGAGCAGGTGTAGTGGTTTTGGCCTGGGCCAGGTTTTTTCAGTAGCAGGGGGGCTAAAGGAGTGGCTTCTTTAAACAGAGTTGCCAGAAGCTTTCTCTGTAGATGACAGAGTTAGGGCCAGACAGTTTTAAGCTGGACCCTGCACCTGACCCAGACCTGGCCAATTAGTGGTGGAGGTAACGCCTCTGTGAATAACATATTGGAGTAGAAAAAGTTGTTGTGCAGTTGCAGAACTGCAGCAGCAACAGGGAGAGAGAATGTGAAAACATCTCCGCAGACACCAAGGTCAGTGGAGAAGGAGGGGGAGGAGGGTGCCTAGGCACCGAGAAGAAGGCTCCCCTGTGATATGTGGTGAGGACCATGGTGAAGCAGGTTGTCCCTCTCTGAGTAACCTCTGCCAGCTTTCCATCAGTCTCACAGTAAAAATGTATTCCCTGATGTTCAGAGGGAACCTCCTTCATTACAGTTTGTGCCAATTGCTTTTGGTCCTGGAAGTAGGCACCATAAAAAAGAGTCTGGCTGTGTCCTCTTTGTACTCTCCTTTCACATATTTGTATACATTGATAAGATGCCTCTGATCCCATCTCCTCGGCTAAGCAGTCTGAGCTCTCTCAGCCTTTCTTCATAGGAAAGATTTTCCAGCCCCTCAATCACCTTTGTGACCCTTCATTGAACTCTCTACAGTTTATCTACGTCCCTCTTGTACTAGGGAGTCCAGAACCAGATGCAGCACTCCAGTTATGTTGTACCAATGCTGAGATGAAGGATCACTTCTAAAGGTCTTTTCCAACTGTAATAATTCTATGATTTTATGATTCTCTCAACCTGCTAGCAATGCTTTCCCTAACGCAGCCCACAACACCATTAGAATACTGTTAATAGACTCCTCTTACTCAGCAATGTCATGATTTCCTCCTCATTCAAACCTACCCTTTCTGCATTCAAATCATTGTCCTAGCTTTAGAAGTGCTGTGAATGCAATGTAGAAAATAACACAAAATACAAATAAAGCTTGGTATTTTACCTTGCACTTTCCAAGAGCCACAAATTTTTAAATTAAAGCTACTGAAGTTTTTCCAGTGAAATAACTAATGTGTCTGTGCCCATAGTCCACAGCCTATGTCACAAGCAGAAAGCTGTCCAGGATGCCAGTTTAGCTCCTTGAGCAACTATTGGCTCCCAGGTCATTTCCTCCCTGCTTCAAGAACATTTGCCCACTACCAGTCTCCTCAAGGGCTGGAGATCAGAGTGCCAAGCTACCTGAAATATGCTATGTCTTCCCCAAAAAGAAGAAAAAAAGTATTTTCCTATCTTCTGTTTTTTCCCCTCCTCCATCCATCACAATGCTTTTCTGAAAAGAATTCCACATACAAATCAGATATATGAAGAAATAAGGCAGCTTTCCCCATCTACCAATTCCTTCCCTGCTAAGCAGCAAATTTCCATTTCTCTCCTCTGTTTATTGAAGTGATGATTCATTTTGTATCTCAGAGGGCTCCTGTAAGGCAGAAGCACCGAGGATGTGTGAAATGTTCATATTAAACCAAGGTGCAAGACAGTTTGCAAATTCATAAAAAGCTGTTAATGTTATAATAATCCACAAATGTTTTTCTCACTGACACATTTTGACCTCCATTCGTGTTTGCAGGAGAAAGCAAGCTCATTCTGCAATGCTCATCTCATAAAGAACTTTTTCCCCAAGCACTCACTTTAAAACCACGATTCTCTAGGCCCTCTCTGAGTTTATTCCAAGCCTTTAAGCGTAATAAATGTAGGTGGTGGAGCTAAAATCAAACACACTTTGTGGTTTATTCTGTAAAGAAATGTTTAGCAAATAGTGGATAGGCAGTAACAGACTGGATATGTGAATGCTGTGGCCTGCCCTAATCTTTCCTATGGCATCTCTTACCATGGCACATGCTCCCAACTATGCAGTGCCATAGGTGGCAAGCAGCCAGGTGTAGAGGGTTGACCTGTAGAGGAGTTGCCAACCTGTAGAGGGTTGACCCTGGCTGGATGCCAGGTGCATACCAAAGCTGCTCTGTCACTCTCCTCCTCAGCTGGACAGGGAAGAAAACATTTAATGGAAGTCTCACAGGTGGAGATAACTCACCAATTACTGTAACAGGCGAAACAACAACACTTGGGTAAATTAATTTATTACCAATAAAATCAGAGTAGGATAATGAGAAATAAACCCTAAATCTTTAAATACCTTCCCCCTCAACCCTCCCAGGCTTAACTTTACTCCTGAATTCACCAATTCCTCTGGCCCCAGCAGCACAGAGGGACAGGTAATGGGAGTTGCGATCAGTCCATTAGACGTTGTTCCTGATACTTCTTTCTCCTTAGAGGGAGAACTCCTCACACTTTCCCTGCTCCAAGGTGTGGCCCTTCCCACAGGAGATAGATAGTCTTCCACAAAGTTCTCCAACATGGCTCTTTCCACCAGACTGCAGTTCTTCACAAAACGCTTCAGTGTAGTTTCCCCACAGAGTCCTGAAAGCAAACCCAACAGCCCAGTGTGGGCTCCTGTTTCCACAAGTTCCCAGGTCCTGCCAGGAGCCTGCTCCAGCATGGGCTTCCCATGGAGTCACAACCTCCTTTGGGTATCCACATGTTCTAGTGTGGGGTCTTCTCTGGGCTCCAGGTGTATCTCTGCTCCCTCATGGCCTCCATGGCTGCAGGGGCAGGGCTTGCCTCACCATAGGCTGTGCCACAGGCTGCAGGAGGCGCCTGTAGCACCTGCAGCACGTCCTCACCCTAGTTCTTCACTGGCTTTGATGTCTGCAGGGTTGTTGCTCTCACATATTCCTGCTACTGTCTTCTCTGGCTGGAGGGAGAGTGGTTTCACTTATTAAACATGCTATCACAGGGGTTTTACCACCATCACTGATTGTCTTGGCCTTGGCCAGCCCTGGGTCTATCTTAGAGCCAGCTCACAGAAGCCACCCTTGTTGACTGCTGTTACCAAAACCTTGCCACACAAACCAAATATATGTCCCCATCAATATCAGTGCTTTATCTGGCTCTGGAAGGAACTAAAATCTCTTAAAGCAGCATATTTTAATTATTCATTGCAGAAAGGAGAGAAAATAGAGAACCAACTTGTGAAAAAAAATATTTCCTTTCAATATACTTTTGCAAAAGTATTGTCATATATCAAACGTTTTAGGAAGAAACCAGATAAAAGGTGAAGAGAGTAGGGCAATTTCCAAGAAGTATCTTCTAAATGTTTGCAAGAAGAGTAGAAATTTTTTAAATAAGAGTTATCTAACAATTTTAGCTTACAAGGAATGTTTTTCAGTTTAGCTGACTGAATTTCTCACAGTGCATGTCGAGACAGCATACTCTTTTCTGTGTATGTTTACGTGTCATTTGTATTTTGCCATGAGCTGTCACAAAGTTTGGTACACTGGAATAAAACAGAATAGAATAAAAAAAATGAACAAAATAAATGATAAGTTCCTGTAGTGAGTAGCATTCAACTACCTATGACTAAAGCAAGGTAAGATGGTTTAATATATTACAAGTAAAGCAAAAGCCTGCCCTAAAAACTTGATGATTGTTAGGATGCAAATGGTATTTCTCCAAGGTACTCCTACCTGTATCAGCTTCTTAATCAATAATACCTGACACTGATGAACAATGAAACTCATCCTTACCTGGATGGAGCATAGGAATCAAATTTTTTTGGAGTATGAAGAAGTGCAAACCAAGCCTTTCAGCTGCATTTCCAAGGCCAGAAGATGACACATTAGCAATACCACTGTAGGTACCTCAGCCTTTGAATTGCCTTAACGAGGTGTTATTATTCTGGAAAACAAGAGGTCCTCAAAGTACCATCTCAGTGACTAAATATCTTCTGGAAACAGCTTTTCTTGGTTGGGTAGAAGGTATTCTTATTCACAGAGTCCTGCTTCAGAGCTACAGGTGTTGCCAGCAGCTCCCCTCTCTTAGCCCTTTTCATGCACTTTTGTCCAACCAGCATGTCCTTAAGTCCCTTTTGTCATCTAATTCCTTGTACTTGGTTAAAACAATCCCTTTCCCTTGTCATGAGCCACTGTTTGCCCTTCAGGAACATCTCTGCTTTAAAGAACATCAGACTGGTTGGAAACCCTATCTGCTCATTTTCTGTAAAATCATAGCATTTCATTCAAAGTGGATAGCTAGTTATAAGCCTGGCCATTCACTTACCAGAATTCTCTGGCTTTACATTTAACCAAAAAGATCTTTTTACTTCTCTCAATAATCAAATNCTGGATGCCAGGTGCATACCAAAGCTGCTCTGTCACTCTCCTCCTCAGCTGGACAGGGAAGAAAACATTTAATGGAAGTCTCACAGGTGGAGATAACTCACCAATTACTGTAACAGGCGAAACAACAACACTTGGGTAAATTAATTTATTACCAATAAAATCAGAGTAGGATAATGAGAAATAAACCCTAAATCTTTAAATACCTTCCCCCTCAACCCTCCCAGGCTTAACTTTACTCCTGAATTCACCAATTCCTCTGGCCCCAGCAGCACAGAGGGACAGGTAATGGGAGTTGCGATCAGTCCATTAGACGTTGTTCCTGATACTTCTTTCTCCTTAGAGGGAGAACTCCTCACACTTTCCCTGCTCCAAGGTGTGGCCCTTCCCACAGGAGATAGATAGTCTTCCACAAAGTTCTCCAACATGGGTCTTTCCACCAGACTGCAGTTCTTCACAAAACGCTTCAGTGTAGTTTCCCCACAGAGTCCTGAAAGCAAACCCAACAGCCCAGTGTGGGCTCCTGTTTCCACAAGTTCCCAGGTCCTGCCAGGAGCCTGCTCCAGCATGGGCTTCCCATGGAGTCACAACCTCCTTTGGGTATCCACATGTTCTAGTGTGGGGTCTTCTCTGGGCTCCAGGTGTATCTCTGCTCCCTCATGGCCTCCATGGCTGCAGGGGCAGGGCTTGCCTCACCATAGGCTGTGCCACAGGCTGCAGGAGGCGCCTGTAGCACCTGCAGCACGTCCTCACCCTAGTTCTTCACTGGCTTTGATGTCTGCAGGGTTGTTGCTCTCACATATTCCTGCTACTGTCTTCTCTGGCTGGAGGGAGAGTGGTTTCACTTATTAAACATGCTATCACAGGGGTTTTACCACCATCACTGATTGTCTTGGCCTTGGCCAGCCCTGGGTCTATCTTAGAGCCAGCTCACAGAAGCCACCCTTGTTGACTGCTGTTACCAAAACCTTGCCACACAAACCAAATATATGTCCCCATCAATATCAGTGCTTTATCTGGCTCTGGAAGGAACTAAAATCTCTTAAAGCAGCATATTTTAATTATTCATTGCAGAAAGGAGAGAAAATAGAGAACCAACTTGTGAAAAAAAATATTTCCTTTCAATATACTTTTGCAAAAGTATTGTCATATATCAAACGTTTTAGGAAGAAACCAGATAAAAGGTGAAGAGAGTAGGGCAATTTCCAAGAAGTATCTTCTAAATGTTTGCAAGAAGAGTAGAAATTTTTTAAATAAGAGTTATCTAACAATTTTAGCTTACAAGGAATGTTTTTCAGTTTAGCTGACTGAATTTCTCACAGTGCATGTCGAGACAGCATACTCTTTTCTGTGTATGTTTACGTGTCATTTGTATTTTGCCATGAGCTGTCACAAAGTTTGGTACACTGGAATAAAACAGAATAGAATAAAAAAAATGAACAAAATAAATGATAAGTTCCTGTAGTGAGTAGCATTCAACTACCTATGACTAAAGCAAGGTAAGATGGTTTAATATATTACAAGTAAAGCAAAAGCCTGCCCTAAAAACTTGATGATTGTTAGGATGCAAATGGTATTTCTCCAAGGTACTCCTACCTGTATCAGCTTCTTAATCAATAATACCTGACACTGATGAACAATGAAACTCATTCTTACCTGGATGGAGCATAGGAATCAAATTTTTTTGGAGTATGAAGCAGTGCAAACCAAGCCTTTCAGCTGCATTTCCAAGGCCAGAAGATGACACATTAGCAATACCACTGTAGGTACCTCAGCCTTTGAATTGCCTTAACGAGGTGTTATTATTCTGGAAAACAAGAGGTCCTCAAAGTACCATCTCAGTGACTAAATATCTTCTGGAAACAGCTTTTCTTGGTTGGGTAGAAGGTATTCTTATTCACAGAGTCCTGCTTCAGAGCTACAGGTGTTGCCAGCAGCTCCCCTCTCTTAGCCCTTTTCATGCACTTTTGTCCAACCAGCATGTCCTTAAGTCCCTTTTGTCATCTAATTCCTTGTACTTGGTTAAAACAATCCCTTTCCCTTGTCATGAGCCACTGTTTGCCCTTCAGGAACATCTCTGCTTTAAAGAACATCAGACTGGTTGGAAACCCTATCTGCTCATTTTCTGTAAAATCATAGCATTTCATTCAAAGTGGATAGCTAGTTATAAGCCTGGCCATTCACTTACCAGAATTCTCTGGCTTTACATTTAACCAAAAAGATCTTTTTACTTCTCTCAATAATCAAATTGCTTGCTGCATTTCTTCAGCAGGAAAGAAATTTAGATTAATTGTATGTATTTAGTAAAGTACCTTTGGATCCCTTCAAATGAAAAGTGCTGTAAAAAGACATCTTTTAGTGGTTTAAATTTTTTTAAGTTCTGTGTTGTTTATTGAGACAACACAAAAATGTTTCCTACAGAACAGCATGATGATTGTGAAAAGTTATGTAAATGAAAAATATCCCTTATAAAACTTTTCTACCTTTTCCTATACTGGTTAAGAAATTATAAAAATGTCACGTATGTTTTGTACAGTGTTTGTGTGAGAGACTGTAACCTGTCATATGTGACACTAGTTAATATTACTTGAATATGTAGGGTACAAAATTTGTGTGCTCCTTATCAAAACTGGTATGAAAAGTTAAGCTTATAAGTTCATAAAAAGAGCTGTATATTAGTCGTCTAATATTAATGGGATTTGAGTTGCCACTGTGACATTCATGGGGTTATCATTAGGTCTGTGTGAGTTAATTGTATTTTATTTTCTCTTTAAAATTCATTTAACAGAGTGAAATCAGAAATGTGGTTTCTGTCACCCACAGAACAATTACTTTCAGTACAAAGCCTGGGAAAAATATGCTTCTCTCTAAGGTAGAATTGAACAGAAAGCAGCATGCTTTCTATATCTTGCTCAGCTGCCTTTTAACACTATAGAAACCTATAGGTGTATGCATGCTTCTGAAGCTTTCCACATGTCCAAACATTTGCTTTGTGTATGCCAAGTCTGTACCCAACCCAAACAATTTCTTGCCTAGTTCATATTTTTGCCCGACAGTTGTGACTTGGAAGCCTCTCCTACATGCCTCTTGGACTTCAACACTTCACTTCAGCACAGATGCCTCTGCCATCATTTCGCTTTTACACGCGTGAAAATAACACTGTGGTATCAGCATTAACCTGGGGTCAGTGCACTCTACACCATGCTCAAATCCAGCTCTGACATCTGCTGTGTGAGGTTCATACTTTTATCACTCACTTAGTTGAAAGCATCTCAGCAAGGTACATGGAAACTCCTCTGTGTTGCATAAGATTTGTTGAAAGTGGAAGTTGTAGAGAGTTTTATACAATGAAAAGTTAAAGCTTTTCCACTATATTTAAAAACAAAACAAAACCGTTGGCCATAATTGAAGTGTTCTCTTGGAATGAGAAGTACTACTGTTCTCCCACTGATCTCAGAGGGAGTACTTGCACATTTTCATTAAATAAATGAAGTGCCTCATAGTCTCAAGAAAAATATTTTGAATACTTTCATAACATTTTATATGATCCATTTGTTATTACTATTATTGATGCTATTACTCATTCTTATGGCCGCCACACAGAGGAGTCTATTTGTATGTACCTCTGGGTTATGGCACAATCAACAAGAAAATATTAAAACACAAGCACAAATGCCACTAAGAACCATCTATATCATCATATATTGATGATGTCTACAGGATGCATTAGAGTAGCTAAATTTTGCTTTGCTCTGTCAGGTAAGATAAACTCTCTATCAAGAAATAGCTGCTGAGAAGTACTGCATGTGTATATTTGCACATGGGGCAGAGCTGTAATACTCACCATAGTTCACAAACGGGAAGGAAAAAGTCTATATTTTTAATGTTTGACTCACACAGATAGAGGTAATCACTGAGTTTTGCAGATATATAGAAGCTGTTGAGGTACAAAAATCAATGAATAAATGAACAGAAATACAATGAGGAACAGATAACAGCTGCATGCCTAGGTATAAAATTTCTAAATCTCATTTTTTCAGCTGAGATGATGACAAGAGAGAGGCACATACACTAGGTAAACCTAATCTCTGTACAGTAGTTATGATGTCTGTGGCAACACCAGCAGCAACTCCTTCATCAGCTGGCGCTGTGACCCACTGCAGGGCATCAATGAGCCCATGCTTCTACCCACTCTGTCTTGGACACTTGTGCTGTGACACAAACCAGAGGTAAGAAACAACACCAAACTAAGGAGGAAATGTGCTCTGAGAAAACAAAATACCAGCTTATCTACTACAGAGGATAGATATTTTTTAATGCTCCTTTTGAGGTACTTAAGCCATTTTTATTAAAGCCATTTTTGGCCTACGAAATTCTTCTAGAAGAAAGGGAAGACAGAGGGGAGGTATGTGTCTCTAAAATGCATCTTCCTTTTTCCTTGGCTAACTAATAGTAGCTTTGCCAAATACATTACAATTTCATAGTACAAGAGGATTTCCACAGATCAAACAATGCTCAACAGATGCTGAACTTCAACACTGCGTTTCATCTTTTTAGAAATGCAAAAATATTTAATAATTTTCTTGCCCCCAGTAAGCAATTACTAAAAAGCAACCCTTAGTCCCAAGTCTATCATCAGACTGCTTTCACAATTGCTTCCTGATGTTGCTTTCTGAAAAACTTATTGTACAGCACAGTATTTTATGAGCAACCATGGTTTTTTAGAGACAGACAGATAAGTATTTTCTTTGACAGGTGGCAGCCTGGAACATGCATCAGCAGTAATAAGTAGTCATGTCATCTTCCTAGGCATAATGGCCTCTACCAATAAATTCTGCAGCATTTCATGGAGGTTTCCAAACCTCCTTTTTAACTTGCATCTTTTTCCTACCACAACAAATCCTTTCTACTTCAGGACTCATCTTTTCTACTTGATCTCAATACAGTGAGGCCCTCTAAATTGTTTATGTTTTCAAACCTTTTAGAACATATTTCAGCTCATTTTAAGAGATAGACTTAATTTCAGAAAATAGCAATGCTTTCTATTTTGCTCCAAAAAGAAATTCTTTTTCAAATGTTTTTCTTTAATTGTGAGTTTCTTTGAGCAAGTAATATTGACCAATATATTCAGCTGTTTACATGGGATACAAATGTGGCAGGAGAGAGGAAACTGTTTATTTTCCCAGTTACATTATAATGTCACATGTGTAATTTGTGACAAATACTTGGATTCTGTAGAGGTGGACAAAAGATGTGCCTTATGAAAACAGAACTATTTTGTCAATAATCCCTGTGTCCCACAGACAAAACACTGTTACAGATAATGAAGGGGAAAACATAAGCTTTCACCTCTTTTATTTTTCACAATTAAATCATTTCATACATAATAGAACATCGGTGTTATGGTAACAAGGTTTTTAAGAGTTGTATGTAGATAAAAATGTAGCACAGAATATAAATCTGTAAGACATTAGCTGTTAAAATTAGCTGGTTGGTCGAACATTGCTGTATTTCTTTATTCTCCAGAATCCACTTAATGAAAAACTCCATGTTTTCTTTTTTAACTTCCTAAAGTAACACCTCTTTATTATCCAGCAGATACAGAATGCCTTGACACATACACCAAAGTACATCATCAGATATTCATTTCCTGAGCAATAGCTCTCAGTTTGGATTCCATTTTAAAATTATTTCTCAGTTCTAAGAAAAAAAAATACTTCTTATAACTTGTTTCCCTTCATATCAGACACTGTATTTCATTCTGAAACTCCTGAATATCCTTCCCAGAGAAATATCTCCTGCTGTGCTGAGCAAAGTCTTGGAATAAAACTGGGTACAAACTTCCCATATCTGTCCTAAATGTCTGGAATTGGTGTTCTACTCCTAAGCAAAGGTTAGCGTCGGTTTAATGCCTGAAATGGTGAAACTTTCCATTTGGTTCTGAAACAAGACAAGAAGTAAAACTTCCAGGATTTTTCAAGAAACAAAACAAGCCAAAAAACTTTGATTTAGCCAGCTGAAACTTCACCTTTTGATCTATCACTCCAGTAATTAATAGCAGTACTCACTGTGTTGTACTACATGCCTGCAAGCTACAGTTAAAAATTAAGCACTCTGATATTATCCAGGCAAAATTTGTTTCTTTATTTGATAGATTAGGTAAATTATCACAAACTCAGTGAGTTGTGGAATCCACATTCGTCTGAAGCAAATACCCCAGTGGAAAAAAAAATCAGATTTACAAGAGTTATATTTGATAAGCAAAAAAAAAAAAAATTACCCCTGACTGTCTTAATTGCAAGGACTGCATTCATTTAACAGCACCAAGAGAACCACTGACTCAATCAATGACAGTTTTCTCTTTGTCTTTCACAGGACAAAATTTTCCCTTTAAATTTTCCTTTGAATTTCTCAGCAAGTTGAGATATTGCTCATTCACTAAGCTTGGAGATTCTCAGAGTCTTATCACCATTTCTCTGTCACCTGCTACTCTCACCATTTCGTACATTTCAAGCAGATTTTGGCCCATGTTGTACCATCCTGTTAACACACAGCCTTAGCCTTAGAGGTCTGTCTTTTAGGCCTCATCACAAGTATTTGAAGCTGCAACAAAATTCTAGCCTTTCCAAAGTACCACATTTCTGTGAGGAGGTGGGATAGGGAAAACAAGAGTATTCTCATTGATGGTCATTCCTGTGTCCATAGATCCTTTTTATTAGTATTTATCATGAGTAAAAAAACTTACCAGAGAACAATACTAATCAGTCTTCAAACCAGCACTTTGAAATCAATAGTCTGGAACAATTTGCTCTTTTTTGACAAAGTCCTACAGGTATCCTTTGTGGAAAGAGGGAAAGAAAATAGTAGAATTTTTTTAAATAGTATTGACAGGAAAGATTCACTGTATCTTACAGTTTTGCAGAATTTTTAGCAGTTGTCTTTGTTCTGTGAGGTTTTTGCTTCACTTTGTTCTTTTCCTCCTATTGCTTTACCAATTCACAATCCTTCAAAAATGTGTTGCTACTTCTCTTGTCATATGGTGAAGTCTGCTTAAGAGGAAGCCAATGTCTACCAACACATCAAACTGAATGCTAATATACACAGATGTTTTCTAGTTAATTACAACAACTGCAAGCAGAAAAAAAAAATGGCATTTCAACATTTTAGTGTGAAGTCTGACTATCAAACATATTTTAACAAGCACGAGTGTCATTGTAGTAATGATTTATTTATATTGACCATTGACATTCACAGAACTAAGGAGGTCTGAATCTTTAGGGAAAGTTCTGTTTGCTGAGAGATGGCTGCTTTTAATGTGTATGATCCTTGAAGTTAAAAAGCAGTTTTGGACTTTGGGCAACACCTTAGCGACTACTTCTTCATCTGTGGTAAAATTGCACTGCTTCAATGCCATCTATATTTTTTAAGTCTAAATTTATTTTTTATAATTAACAACCCTTGTCCTTCCTTGAATTCATTACCTGAGCCTATATATAAATAAAATATATAAATATATATGTATAAGATATATATAAAAAGACATATATCAATAAATATTAAATAAACAGAAATAATATAAATAAATAAACTGTTACCTGGATGTGTGAAGGAGATGTTTAAAGGCACAAGTGAGATAAAACACTCAAAGCCTACTGGAAACATGTATCGCATGCATACATTTGTAAAGAGTCTTTGTCCTTTGGAACATACACTCATCTTGAATGTCACAGCAGAAAAGTTAAGAGTCATACCCTGGTCTGAAGAATGTTCACTAAGCATCATTGCTTTAGCTGGGTAAAATTTGGAATTTAAATGAAAATATCTGTTTGAAAAAAATCCTTATCCATCTT
>WBNH01005173.1:63705-209298 GCA_013401255.1 Urocolius indicus | reverse complement strand
AACAAGGCCAAGTGCCGGGTCCTATGCTTGGGCTACAATAGCCCCATACAATGCTACAGGCTTGGGGCAGAGTGGTTGGAAAGCTGTCTTATGGAAAAGTAGCTGGGAGTGTTGATCCACAGCTACCTGAGTATGAGCCAGCAGAATGTCCAGGTGGTCAAGAAGGCCAAGGGCATCCTGGCTTGTATCAGAAATGGTGTGACCAGCAGGACCAGGGAGGTGATTGTCCCCCTGTACTCAGTGCTGGTGAGGCTACACCTTGAATACTGTGTTCAGTTTTGGGCCTTTCAGAACAAGAAGGACACTGAGGTGCTGGAGTATGTCCAGAGACAGGCAACGAAGTTAACAAAGTGAGAACAATAGCAGCTGGGAGATCTGGGGCTCTTTATCCTGGAGAAAAGGAGGCTAAGAGGAGACAAGATCGCTCTCTACAACTAACTGAAACGGGGGATGTAGTGAGGTAGGGGTCTATCTCTTCAGTAATAAATGATAAGACATGAGGAAATGGGCTAAAATTATGCCAGGGGAGATTTAGATTGGACATCAGGAAGAACTTTATACACCAAGAGGGTTATTTAACATTGAAATGGGCTACCCAGGGAAATGATGAGGTCATTCCTGGAGATATTTAAAAGACACATAAATGAGGTGCAGAGGAATATGGTTTAGTTTAGCTATGGGCTTGGCAATGTGAGGTTAGCGGTTGGACTTTTCCAACCATAATGATTCTATGATTCTAAGTGTAGCTGAAGGCAAAAGAAATATCTTGTAGCCACTTTGGTTTTTAGAGGGCAGTGTCAAATCTAGACAATAATCTTATTTGGACGTAGACATTTTCAATATGTAGAAGATATTTAGTATTAATAGAAGTGAAGGACATTTGACACAAAGAGATTTCACTGGAGTTTTTCCCTAACTTTGAAAAAAAAGAAACCCAAAACATACTCTTATTTCTTGTGGTGCAAATCTAACACAAACTTGTATAGAGTTAAATCCCCAGGAATAGAGAGATTTTAACAAGATGTTCAGTTATTTTTTACATTTAATTGCTCTTTTGCAATCTGCATTAAAAAGTACACAAAATTAATGTAAAAATCTGAGACTTCAGAGAAGATAGCTGGCCTGCAAACTTGAGTAAATCCATGGCAATTCTCTTTTGCTCTGCTCTCCAAAGCAGAGACAAAAGCACTGAACCAGAACACTTCATATGTTTTCCATACAAAAGATTTATAAGTGAAAAGAAGCAGGGAACATGGAAGCTGAGACCCTAATATATGCACTAGTTAATTGGAAATTAACTCCACAAGTAGGTCAGATGATCACATACCATACTTTTACAATATCAGATTTTTAGAACCTTACAAAAGCAAGAGAGGTGAGGCTGGCTACAGAAAGTACAACTGATTACCAGGCTGCCTGCGTGTGTCTGTCCCATGTTACCTTCTTCGAGGACCCATGAGACAGCACAATCTGTCCATGCTGCCCCATCTCCTATCCAGCACTACAACAGCTGGACCAGGCAGCTCTCATTCCTTCATCCACTTCTTGTTGCCTCCCAGAGAAAAGTGTCTTATACAAGAGTGAAGGCAAGCCATTTGTCTGAAGTAACATAGAAAGGGACATGTTTTACAAGGCTTAAATACAGTTTTCTAAAGTCAACATGCATGTCCTTCGGAGACTACTTGGGTTTGTCTGTTAATCATTTCAGTCTGGCAACTGCTGAACAAACAATGGGAATTTAATCATCTGGAAGTATATTGTGTGAGCAAAAACATTACATTATTTTTTTAATATACTTTCTAAGCTACAAAAAAAAAAATCTCGGCCAACTTTCTTTTGTTGTTTCATGAAGTGTTGTAATCTGCCAAATTTGACAAGAAACTCTCCAAACCTCCTTTCTGCTTCATCCAGTCTAATTTGGCTGTTAATGTTCCATTAAAGAAATAAATCCTTAGAACATATTCTTATATCACTTTTCAAGCCTAATATTTCTGTACCACAGAAAAATTGCTAGGATCTCATGTTTTCCTCCCACTATGAAAGGGAAGATAGTCTCATTACTAAAAACATAATCACACACACAAAAAAATATATTATAAAGTTCCTTTTTACAAAATTAAGAGTATTTCTTTTTCTATGCCGTGCAGTAACTATATTGAAACACAGATATACGTATGCAAATTCTACATCCTGAACAAGAATACAGGTTATTTGGAAATAAAGTAATTCATTAAGGCCTAGTTCTTTCACAGTCCATTTGTTCCTAACTTGATGAATGCCTTGGATTGTCAACTTTTACCTTAAATATTCTCTTCCTGTAACCATTTAAAGGTCAGAAATTTATTTAGAATTGTATATGCATCTTAGAAAAGAAAGAGGGACAGAGTAGGAAGTCAGAATCAGTCAGTTGTCTGCATTATTCATTTCCCCAGGTAAAACAAGCATCCTGAGGTCAGCTATTTTCTCATCATGTAGAAAAAATCTGAAAGTGCTAGATTTGTTGAGAAATTATTATCTTGAATATTTTCATTAACAAAAATTATTGCATTAGGGTAACTAGTTCTCAAGTACCACACTCCATGGCCTGAACCTCACGGCTCTGCTCCACACAGCAGCACCACTGAGATGCTATGAACACCTCTGACTGTTCAGGATTGTTTGGTACTGCAAGATTAATGCAGAAGCACTGCACTTACCAATCTGATATCACAAATATTTTACATCCATGACTTTATTTACAATAAAGGATATGGAAGTTATGCAGAGGGCTGAATCTGTACAACATTTCCACATGAACTGTACTGCCAGCTACAAGAGCAAATCTCATTATTTATGGTGCACATAAATGATTTGTAGGCCAGCAGAACCAAACCAGATCGGGTTTCTGAGAAAATCTACCATGCAATGAAAGCATCATTCATGATTTTGTATACTGAACAAAGTTACTAGGAAGATGTCTGGTGACCAGATATGTTCCCAGTGAAAATAATGAGAGCATTCCTCCAAACTTCAGCAACAGAAGAAGTGGGAGTAGTAAAATATAACAACTAGGAAAACAAAAGACGATAGACTGGAAGTTTGGCTCAGTTTTACCATAAACCTACCTTCAGCAAGTCAATAACTTGTGTAGTTGTGCCTTGTCATCTCCATTTTCACAGAAAAACAGAGAAATGTACTAAATTCATAGGACTGCATCTAAGAAAATGTATCATCAGCAATAAAATGTTAACTTTTCCAATCAAGTTTCGTTAAATCATCCAGTATATTTAATCCTTATTTCCTTTGCATCAGCCCAGTTAATCCATATACCAATTCATTGTTTTGTAATTCATCAAGTCTTTATTTGAGTCAGCTTACAAATTGCTTAGGAAAACAAGTACATCAGTGTTTTAAAGTATATTCGTTTGTCTCCTTTACCAAAAAACAGACCGTGACTATCTCCTCCCATGTAATGAATGTGGCCTGGTTTCTCATCAGTTTTGTAACAAGTGAAGTGTTTTAAGTTTTCTAGCCTCTTGTTCAAAATACACTTTGAAAAATTGTTATTCATAATATAGATTGCAAATATATATGTGAATATATATGTTATTCACAATATATTATTCACAATTGATAGATACACAGTCATCTTGGAAAATCATACATAGAAAACATTACACACAGATGATTAAAGTTATGATAAAATATGCTAACATTTCACCTTAAATCCTGATATTTTTAAAAGCCAAAATGCTTACCTTACACAGACACAATAAAATCACTTTGGTGTGTAGACAGATCATGCTTAAATTAGATTTCTACAGCACAGACAAATGTTACGGATATATTCATTGAGGACAATAATGGTCGTAGCTCTGGCATTGTTCTGCAGAAACCTAAACAACACTCTTCACTGTAAAAGAGTATGACAAATGAAGTTGTCAAACTACATAGTTCAGAAGCAATAACTGCTGGAACAAAAGTTTCCAACGTATCAGGTGTTACGATCAAATGTGGCTTAATATAACCTTGTGCATCATAAGGGGAAAGGCCAGAACTTTCCTTATCCAGAATCAGCTCGTACAACACTATCTCCTGTCCCCTCAAAAATGTGCATTAGTATCTGCTCAAACACAGCAAACATGGTGCCAAAACTTGACCATCAGCCAGTTCCTTTACATTTGAGCTTATTTTCAGGAGGTTCTTGATAACAGTGTCTTGTTTGTCAATAATTATTTTGTTCATACTATCAGCATTTCTGAAAAATTCCAGAAACATCTGTCTGAGTGAGTCTAGTTCAAACTGCAGTGGTAATCTGCGTCAGTCCTAAATCATTGGATTCTTCTCTCTCTTGAGGACAGTAAGACGACATTTCCACGACTAGTCATACAGGTTTGTTTGTCCCGTCTCTTTCCCTCAAATAAGCTGGGTCTTGTACAGTGTTTCTGACTCTGCTGGTGCTCTGTCTGTCCATCCTCATCTTAAAGGGGAAGCAGAAGTCTTTGAAACATCTCTTGAAGTTTTCATCCAAAAATGCATAAAGGATTGGATTGAGGCTGCTGTTGGTGTAACCCAAAGCAATACAGAAGTAATAGCTGGATATAGCAGCAGTGCTGTGGGACACATCCCCTAATGCTTCAACCAGCACAAAAATGTGAATAGGAGTCCAACAGATAATAAAAACTGCCACAACCACAAGAACCAACCTGGTGATGCGGCGAAGGTTTCTATCTTTCTCTCGAGACCCTGAGAGAAGTCGTACGCTTTTAAGGCGCAGGATCATCAGAGTGTAGCAAACAATTATAATGAGAACTGGAATAACAAATGCAAAGACAAAGACACAGATTTTCATGAAGATGTCCCACCAGACATAATCTCTGTCTGGAAACTGCAAGGAGCATTCAGTGCTACCAGTATCTAGGAATGAAAGAAGCAAGAAGAAAGTTGCTTTTTTATTAGATATTCTAAACAATGCAATTATCATAGTGCTTATCATGTAATGCAATAACAACAAATGGAGTTAACATTCAATCACTCCAAGGAAAGCTTTCTGTTATCATTGAAACTGGTTTCTAGAAGCTGGTCTCTAGAAATCACTTAGAGAGATATAAATTTCACTGAGATTGGCAGCCAGAATGAGTACCATGTTCAATGGACTAGAAATCTCATAATTATTATCAGATTTACATATGTTTTTTTTCTGTAGGTGGGGACAGATTTTTGGTATCATGAACGGTGTGAGCTGAATGAGGTTTGATGGTAGGAAGATTTTGCCAATATATTATAATTGTGTAATAATCTTTTCCCACTTGCCTTCTTCAGTGCAAAAGGAATACACATAAGTTCTTGCATTCAGAAACAAACAAAACAAATATTTCCAGGAAACGTTTTCTTTTCAGTTACATAAAAGCAAATAAAATGTGTGTATGCACAGAGTCAAATAGAAGCTGCACTTTTTGCAGATCATGTCATTGAAAATTCAGGCCACATAGAGACTGCAGGATCTGGGCCACTGGCAGCAGCCCACTGGCTTTCTGGTTGCCCATGCCAGGATTCAGAGTCACAGTCTGTCACTGGATTTTATATCCAAGAAATAGTCTATCTGACAGGAGTCTGATAAGCAGTGAAATATCTGAGGTTTCATTTGCTGACCTAATTGGAACCTTCCAGCATATAAATAATATGGTAAATTAAGAAACAAAATAAATGGCAAAACAAGAGAAGGGGTAAATTTACAACTACGAACAGCAGTTAAACTCCTTTGAAGAGAAGTCAAGATAGTACAGGGATTTTTCACTCTGAATTGTAGCCTAGATTTTATCCTGAGTACTGCATTATTCTTTGGCGCTTTTTTTTCAATTTGATTTTCCTTCCTAGATTTGTCATTCCTCTACAAATTAACGTGTATTGGTTTTTACTGAATCAGATCTAAGAGGTGGAATGATTCAATATACTCTTGTACATAAGTTTTTCATATCTGTCTCCAGCAGAGCTAACCAGAAAAATTCCATCAAACTACATTTCCCTGCTATTGCTTCACAAATCAAGACAATAGTTAGATTATGTTTGCTCCATTTTAATATAATTTGTATTTGGCAATGGTATTTTAGAATTCCAAATTTAATGGTTGCCTTACATCTCATTACAGTTTACATAATCTAAATTTATTAATATTCATATGTTTCACTTGATATATATAACATTATGGATTTTATAGAATCCGTTTACATTTTCTCAGTTTAGAGCTGACAAATAATAAAAAACCTTGTAATAATGTACAATATCATAATAATTTTCAGAAACTTTGGAAAACAATAAAATCCAATTTGTATTTCATTCTCATTTGAAAAGATGAATAATTACGTAATATGTCACAAACTTCAGATTTCATACGGACTTTTTCCACTCTGAAAGACAAATACTGCAAATATATTGATGTATTTAAGAAAAAAACCTGCATTCTAGATGGTATTTTAGCGCAAATATATTTTAAATGCATTTGATATGCTATCATTTAAGATTAATCTTCACAATGACTTAATAAATATGTTTCTGCTAGATACATTCTTAATTATGTCACCTTCAAGTATCTGTATTCCTCTATAGTCAAATGGAAACTTCATTACTCTTACCTGGACTACTAATAGTACCTCTAATTTTATTTTATCTTTCATATGAACAATTCTTCGGCAAGAAAGGCTCCATCAAGGCCAGAGAGAGAATACTTACACAGACTCACAATTTATTCTGCAGGAAAAATGTTTCCAAAAGGACATCACTGGGAGCAATTCTGTACCATAAGAACAAAAGAGACTAACCAAGAATGGGGTGGGAACTTTAAATGCTGCTGTTGTTCAAATCTGAATTCAACAGAGGCTCTGTAAGCATATAAACAATTTTGACCAACATAACATAAAGTTTCAGTCCTGAGCTCCAACTGTCAGGCAAAGGGAGGATCCTTGCTTTTCCCTTTCAGCATTTATCAGCCCAATTCATGAACACAGCTGACAAAATAATTGGCAGTAAATGCTCAAGAGAGACCTGAAATCAGACAAGCAAGGCTGAACAGTAGAAGCTGACAAGCATTTGCCAATAATTTCCAACCTTGGCTGGCCCAGCTGAGCTCTGTATTACTAGTCTCTGTTTCAGGAGAAGAAAAAAGGAAAAAAAGCTGACTGCCATGTGTTACAGAAAAGGCATTTAAATTGTTGCTGGCCTCAGGGCAGCCTCATGATCTAAATGTGATACTCACCATGAGTGGCAGGAATATTCTGTCATTTAAGCATGCACCTACAAAAGGTCTCATACATACACAGACTATCATTCTTCCCAAATGAAGATGCCTGGAAGTTAATGTTTCCTCAGCTAGGCATTGTTTTATAGAGCCTGTAAAAACTTTACTGGGGAGAAGGCTTATCTTACTGCAGACCAGAGCACTTAATCCTCCAAAGGGCTAAAAGAAGGGTTGCCAGAAGATCCTCCTGTCATCTATCTATCAGAACACCAACAGCAAGAACAAAATCTATATATCTTCAGTTAAATCAATCAGCACTTGAGCTGCTCTTACTGAAACATTTTGCCTGCTTTGATCTACATCAAACAATTTAACACACAACATTCATTGTCTTTGCCAGCTAAAAGAGTGTCCTTATGTAAAGTTTACCATTTCTCTTGGGAAGAGTAAAACTTTTCTAATAGAAAGGTTTGTTAATTCAGGAAATTATTAATAACTTTTGAAAAGATGATTTATACCTCAGACAATACTGTCACCAAATAAATATGCACATTTGGCATTTTATTGAGCCATCTATTAACAGGACGGTCCCAACCCAAGGCTATCACTAGAGGCCTCAAGTCTTTGAAAGACACTGAGGTGCTCCTGTACTGCAATCACATCTGTGGTTATGAAGCATATGTGTGTGAGAATGCTTCTCCCTTTTTCTTCTCAAGGAAAGTTTCAAACTAAGATTAACTTATTTTGGTAAGGAGTTACCAGTTATAGAGGCTAAATCCATAGTCATTCATGGATTATAAATTTCAAGCAGAGTCTTGAGGTGATCTTCATACAGATCTCATTGACTTAATGTCCTTGTAATTCCTTCCCTGACACAGTCTGTATTCCTAGTTCCTCTGCTCATCCCTATTCTCAGCTTATCCAAATCTCCATATACATACCCACTGCATTTTAAACAAGAATTTGAGATACCGCCATAAAAAAAAGCTTGATTTTTTTCTCTCTAGCTATTGACTTTTCCTTTCTTCACCATTCCTTACATTTCTATGAGTCTTAACACCAACTATAGTTTTGATATTAATACTAATGACATACTCTTGGAGCTTCATCATAAATACTCTCACAATACCTAAAAAAGATACTTTAAGCCCAATTTACAAGTTTCATGCTAAATTGATCTTCGATCTGTCTACTGTGATGGAATTCCTGACTGTTTTCCTCTGCTGTCTGCTAGCAGGTTTTGATCTCATCATAGTGCAGACAATGTTTCAAAGAGCATGTTGTTCTTTAAGCTGGGCATCTGATATTAAGTAATTTCTACTTCATACTGCAATGTTTCACAAAATGTCAGAAATCTAGACATTCTGAAGAAGGAATCAATCAGGCTTAATCAATATTAGAAGCCACATTGTATGCCATTTGAGAAACAAAAAGCCTGAAGTTTGAATACTTACACTCACCTTCCCTGACTTTGGTACCTCCAAGCACTATTGCAGATATACCAACGGATGAGGACAACAGCCAGATACAGATATTGATTATCTTCGCCTTGAGAGGTGTGCGGAAGTCCAGAGCCTTCACAGGGTGACACACGGCAATATATCGATCGACACTCATCATGGTCAGTGTGAATATGCTGGTAAACATGTTATAATAGTCAATTGAAATAACTATTTTACACAGCACATCACCAAAGGGCCAAGAGTTCATCAGGTACTCAGTGCTTTGGAAAGGCATAGTAGTGGTAACTAGAGCATCTGCCATAGCCAAGTTGAAAATGTAGATGTTGGTTGCCGTCTTCATCTTTGTGTACCTGAAGAACAAAGAAAAAAAAAAGTCTTTATTATTTCAAAATATGACTATGCACACGTAGATATGTAATAGTTTATCAGTCAGGCTTTGCCAGAGCTGGGATTTTTTCTGTCATTTCTAATTTGTGAGAGCAGTGCATGCAAATGAAAGGCCTTTGGGATAATAGTGAACACGTTTGACTGAGTCTCTCACCACCTGTGTTAGCTGTTAAATCTGTTCGACACAAGCAGAATCAGATGTACAAATAAATTTAATCTAATTAGCCAAATGCTGGTTTCAACTCTATTTTCTCAAATCCTTGTATAAGACAATATCATTGTTAAATTTGCAAGTGATCTAAATGTTTTGGTTTTCCTTTTCTTACAGCTAACTGTCAGTGATTGTGAGCTTTCTGAGTTTGTTTTGTGGAAGGAACAGTTATCCCATTCTCTGGTAACAATCCATGTTACATCAGTTACATCTCCCAGGCCAGATTGCATCTTGTACGATACTTTCTCTTCCTTGAATTCACTATAACAATGCCAGCTTATAAATTTTGTAGTCATTTCTCTACTTTGCTCATTCATTTCAAATTTCTGCTCTTCTCTTATCAGCAGCTTTTCCCAGTCTTCTCTTCTGTGACTGTTAATGTAAAAGATGATTAATGTTTAATTAGGGTGCCATAGTGGGGAAAAAAATCATAGTAACATTTTTTCTGCATCTTTTAATTTCATCAAAACAAAGCACTTTTATCCATCTGGTAAGAACATCAGCCTACACAGAAGAATCAAGTTTGTTTTTTTTAAGGCAGCATTCTGTTTTGTGCTGCCTCAATGGCAGTCTGCCTCTGGGGCACTGTGTGTGTCAGTATGGAGGATTGCATCCAGCTCTGCTATGGACACCAAAGATGAAGGACAGACTGATAATATAAGGATATACCTAATTCTCCTTTCTGAAATGCTGCTCTTCAACTAGTTCCTCTTGCTTCTTGCTGTTAATTTGTCATATTCAATGGCAGAATTTCTCCCTCTAAACTGTTCCTCATCTCATATTTTGAATGCGTGCCCAAACTACAACGTGCACTTGTAATACACAAACACATATGGCTAGATTTTCCTATCTGTCATTAATAATTTACATTGGGAATATAGAATCGTAGAATCATAGAATGGTAGGGGTTGGAACGGACCTTTAGAGATCGTCTAGTCCAAATCCCCTGCCAAAGCAGGTCCACCTAGATTAGGTCACACAGAAACATGTCCAGGTGCATTTTGAAGACCTTCAGAGAAGGAGACTTCATAACCCCCCTGGGCAGCTTGTTCTAGTGCTCTGTCTCCCTCACAGTAAAATAATTTTTTCTTGTGTTTAAATGGAACTTTTTGTGCTCTTGTTTCATCCCATTACTCCTTGTCCTGTCACTAGATACAATAAAGTGCCCCAACTTCCTGACATTTATATACTTGTAACTGTATATATACTTGTAAATATTAATGAGATCCCACTGCAGTCTCCTCATCTAAACTAAACAGACCCAGTTCCTGCAGCCTTTCCTCATAAGGAAGGTGTATATAAGATTTGACCACTTCAGCTAATGAACATATAGGGTTATGTATCTGTTTTTCTTTAGAATTTTGATGTGTAAAAAAAAAAATATATATTATTTAAAGAATTGGGCATTGTTGACAAAATGTGCCTAATATGTAAATTAGTTTTTAATTAAAATATGGTCAGAAATGCCCGTTTATGATCAATAAAAATATTTAAAATGTTATCAATTTATCTAAAACACTCTAATTATGACTTACCAAGAAAATAAAACCAAATACTTGTTCAAAGAATAGAAAAGCAAATTGCAAGGGGAAAGAAAGTAAACCCTTCTGACCCTGACACTATGCCCAGGCTCAAATCTTGAACCAAGCCATAGCTGGTGAATCGTTAGAAATCTCTAAGCAAAGAAAACCAAAAGAAAGCAGCAACAAAAGCTCTATACCAATGGCATTACGTCAATGGCCCAGACTCACTCCATCACAGTTTGAGCTTCTCCAAGATCCAAAGGAAAGCAAGGAGGCAGACAACAGTCAGAGGTGGGCTTCTGCCTCCTCCCAGATCAATCTCCTCACCAGGCCCTCCAGCAGAGGAAGCTATTAATCCTCTAGCTCTCATTACAGCCCATAAGGCACTGTGCAAACACGAATATGAGAGCATACAGCTAGAAGAAACACCTATAAGACACATTAACAGACTATGAACTTTCCTCCTGATGTGTAAACAAACAAACAAAAAACAACAGAAAAACAAAAAATCCCAGAAAAAAAAAAAAAAAAAAACAAAAACAAAAAACCCACGTGGCTCAGAGTGTATCTCAGCTGTAAGACTGAACAAAAACTCACTAAACAGATTGCAAATGTGTGCTAAAATTGACTAATTTCCTTTAAATGGCTAAAAAGGAAGAGTGGAAAGGTGATTTCACTTCTACGGACATCACTAGTGATATTTGGAATTGTTATCTTGTTCATATTGAAAAAGAAAAAAAAGAGAAAAATTGGAAAGGATGCATTAAAAGTGCTACAAAAACAAGTAAAAGGACTGGAGAAAATTCTTACTGTGAGTAACTTAAAAGCTCATCACATTTAGTTTATCAAAAGGAACACTGAGAGGTGACTTGATTACAGTGTCTGAAGACTTCCACAGGGAGAAAATAGCAGGTACTGAAGAGCTCTTTCCCACTACAAAGAAAAGCATAACAAGGACAAATACGTAAAAGTCAAAGCCAGACAAACTCAGCTTAGAAACAATGATGGATTTTTCCTAAGAGCTAAGGTGATTATTGTTGGGAGAAAATTACGCAAGAAAGGAGTAATTTTTCCATCTTTTGATGTCTGAAAATCAATGTCTGCTGCTTTGCAAAAGGTGTGCTTCAGTCAAATACAAGTTACTAGGCTCAATACAGATATATTTAAATGAAATGAAATGGCCTGTGGTAGGAAGATATGAAGTAACTAATGGTTCTTCTGAATCATTACTTCTGCAGATGCTTAAGAGCTTCCCCAAGGGTTTGGATAGGGAAAGTTTGCTTTCATATATGGAAGAACTAGTATGACCTTTTTTCCTACAAATGAGGAAAGTAGTGAGAAATACCTGAGAGGCTTTTATCAGCTTTGAAATATCAAACCTCTGAAAGTCTTTATATCTGACATTTCCTATCCCTTGCAACCTTAATTCTGTTCTTTTTTTCTGAGTTATACTGTGATCATATATACCATATTTTCCCAGTACTCCTTTGCCTTGTCCCACCAGACTTTCACTGGCAGATGAAGACTCTCCGTAAAACAGAACAAGGTTTTTAGGTAAATTCAAAATTCAAATTATTTTAAGCAGCAACATAAAGCATGTTCTCTGTACATCTACTGCTTATGTTATACATGTAAGGTGAGAAATCTTAATTTTTTGGACTATCAACTCATGCACGTATAAGAATTTTCCTCACTATCATTGATCCAACAGTTGTCTCAGCATCAGTATTTAGACAATTCCCAATGTAACCAAATCAAAGCTGTATATATGAATGAAAATACCATGGTGGGGAAAAAAACCCCACCGTGTGCCATTCCTCCCATAAAGCTCTGTGGAAGAATTTGGCACATTTGCACATAAGAATCCCAGCTTTGATAATCTTACCAGGCCTGAACCTTGTACCTGGCAGTCCCATGGCCTGGCCCAATTCCACCCCTTTTCACAGGCCACAGATGCCTCCTAGCATCACTCACTCTGAGCTGGAACAGGCACCTGACCCCTTCTATGCCAGACTTTGAGCAAGAAGGCAGAAGATCAATAAATATTGCTCCAATAAATACAATATTTAGGAAATCAGTTCTGCTAGGCAGGGCAGAGGGATAATGCATACCTAACTCAGGGATGAAAGGGTGCCTTGGTTAGGCTCAGCAATGCTAAGTCTAAACACACAACACTGGTACAACCTTAAAACTCATTGATCTCATGCTAGTAACGTAAAGAGCTTGATTATTTGACTACCTGAAAGCACTGGCCTCAGCATAAATGAGATATTGGCCTTTAAAGTTACTAGGCAATATAGATTAAATCATACATTCGTTTAAGAGTTTATAAAATTCAGAAATGCCTTTGAGAATATGGACTCAATCATCCAAACTCCTTTCAGTGTTTCTAATTAAAACCCTAAAAATTGCTAAATGCCTACATGCCTCTGAAGATACTTCCTTGCAGGCTTAATCAAAAGTCCAGTTAAAGTAACAGAATTACTGCTGTTGCTGTCAGATGTTGTGAAATGATTTGGAAGATCCAAGACTCAAACACAAGATGAGAGATGGAACTGTTTTTCTACAACCCATATCATTGCACCAAAATAAAAGGTGGTATTTCATGTGTTTGGGGATTTCCAATCTCATATCCTACATTCATCCAAATCTGCACTTAACAAGGTCAAAACAGTGATTGAGTAAGGGAAGCTTGCTTCCTTTTGCAAAATTAAAATTAGGAATCCAATGCTCAAATTTCATTTATGGAAAAAATACTATCTGCTTTAATTAGTCTAGCAGAGCAGATAGAGAAAAACTGGACATAACCACAGCACGGATGGCACAGAGGTAATTAATGATGAACATTTTTTTACTGTCTCTGACATATAACTCTCAAAGATCATTAAAATATTTATCAACCCTTGCCATACAAAGTGCTCGAGGGAAATCTCATCTTAAAAATAGTTTGTTAAATATTGGGATTTCATAATAAGATGACAACTTTACTAATATTACATAGTGATGGAAGGTCCCTCACTTAAATTAGGTGCTATAATCTAACTTGTAGAGAAAAAAAAAAAAACAAAAAAAAAAACATCCAATGACTTCTGATGTTTAGTGGCTTTCTAGACTGATTGTTAAGCTATAAGCAGGCCTCAAGCCTTGATATGCTTTAAATAGCTGGAAAATATATGGAAACTCTGCAGAAAAATAGATTAAAATAAAACTTTGGTTTGGATGTATTTTTTTGGTGGATATATAGTGAGAGTTTTTAAGGAACAAGTTTCAAATTATGTCTACTTCTATGTCCAAAGTAAAACTTTCACAAATTAGCCTAAGGATTTTCCCCCATTTCTACATTGGCTCATCATTATTGTACTTTTCCTTGTGGAAAAGAATTTCATTTGCACATTTTTTAAGACAGTAAACAGGAAAAAAATCACACCTCCATTATTAATGAAATGGAGATAACAGAAAAATTAAGCATGCTATTAAGGGATTGGAATGCTTTCAGACAAAAAAAAAAAGAAAATGCATTATTAAATCTACTAGGAGAGCCCCTTAAAGTTGTGATCTGAAAGAGAGAAGTGTGATTCTAAAGTACACCATAACACTGGTAAAGCTAATAAAAGCTGAGAGGAAAGCTCTAGCCAGTTGTTTTTTTTTTTTTTTCCATGTTATATATTGAAATGAAATGAGGGATGGGGAGAGCAGCAAGACTAATGAATATACTATAACAACACTTTCCAGTAGCAGAGAGAAAGTACGAAAGCACAAAATACAAGTATAACAAACACTTATTTTGGGCAGGTGCCCAAGTCAATGAATGAAAAGGAAAGCTAAAGCACATCTAAAAGCAAATTGCAAAAACACCTATCAGCAGGATGCAGGCTCTGTTCCACCAGGTTCCTCTGCATGAAGTGTGTGGAGATCAAGCAGCTGAAAAACTAAGCCAGGAAAACTCTAAATCCCCAGGCTATATTCAGGGCGTGCTCAATATCATATTGCATCAGAACAAGGGGGGAAAATTACAAATAAGCAACCCAGGAGGATCTATTCCAAATACATACCATATTTTGGCTCTTTAAAATGAAATATAAAATGCTTATGAATAAAATGAAACTAAGAAGAGAACATAAAAAACAATATGATGCAGTTTCCGTGTTCATATTGAGTTATATGGTATTATCACAAGTTGAATGACAGCCAGAACTTAGTACTAGACAGGACCTCAGAAGGCAAATATTTTTACTGCACACATTTAAAAATTACCTGTATCTAACACCAAAATTGTCATGAACCTATTAAAAAATTGTACATATTGCCTCCAAAATAGTGTCCTAAAGTGGAATTCTCTTTATTAATAAGTATCTGTAGGTACCTCTTTGTAAGCAGCTTGAAAAAAAGTATGATCTTGTCTTGTATTCTCCTCCCAGGGAGCATAATCTACCTGGTTGTCAGAAGATATCATTGAAATCCTTACAATTTACCACTATCATTACTCCTCCGAACTAGCCATCAACAAGATCTTGCAGATTTGGATTAGATGTGGAAGCTTTTTCTTTTTGAGAAGATTGAGTCTACATATACCCTGTTCAAAATAAAGAAAAAATCACAGTACTTACTGAAAATGAATTATGTTTCCTCCTTCTATGATAAGGATTTAAAATATTTTTAAGTGAGCTGAAGAGTCTCTTTTTAAAGAAATATGCTTAACGTTATAAACAGCAATACTGAATTTTTTGCTTCCACAGTTTTGGTACAAGAGCTCAGAGCAATGTCAAGGTGCTGCAATTTAATGTGGCTTAAACTGAAATAGTGAGAAAGAAGAACTTTACAAAAAGCAGTATGAGTGCCTTGACAATTAGCTTACAACAGGTATCTGATTTTTTTACCCCCATTGCTAAGATGAATCTAGGCCTTGTTGACCAGCTGATTTTCTCTTGAGAAATTTTATGCTGTTGCAGATGCTTCCCAGTGACTAGTTGTGCTACAGGTAGTTCCTAGGTAGTTACACTGCCCATCCTAATGCTTTTTACTTGTCACAGGTACTCTGTCCAGGCAAGTCTGTCTCCAACAACATCCACATTTCCTGTTGTTCTTATCTCTTGGAAGCATTATATTTTTCCCAAAGGACGTGAGCTACCATAGGTAGCTATGTATGCAGATGTTGGTTGGAAGCAGTCAAATGCTCCTGAACATTTGTTTCCTTTAGATATTTCTGGAGAAGTGAAATAAGGGAAAAATTCAGAAATTTCTCATTCAGGGCTCTTGGAGGGTGGGGATCATTCTTGTTCTCAAAACAAGGCACCTGGTCTCCACTTTGCCACAGGGATGAATAATAGCTGCCACTGCTGAGAGTGTTTTATAGGAGAACTGCATGCTTGGATGTGTGGAGATCTGAATCCCTGGTCAGCATTCCTGTAATAAAGTTGAATGGAAGACAACAGACCTCACTCTCCAACAAGTATAGGATTAGTTAGTATGGCAATAAATGTATCTATCAGTAGTGAGCCCAGCTCAAGGAATAGCCATCAGTTCCTCTTAGGAGGCAGGTGAGAGGCTTTCTCTGGAGTCTACCCATTCCTCTGTTTTCCTTACCTGCCTCAGAGGAGCCCACAGCCCAGAGCAGCTGAATATACACATTCCTGAATAAAATGAATCAAGTGAAATTCAGGAAACCTTAGGACACTGAACAGCAGCTAGAGCTGATAGCTTCCTGAAACACATCTAACAATAATTCTTGATGCTATCAACCTGCAGCATGGTAAAAATGGATTTTTTTGAGTGTGAACACTAAATGAACTTTAAATACCTTGTCCAAACTAATCGTACCATACAAGTTCTCATATGTCACTACTCAGGGAAGCCTTTCCCAGTTTCCCTATGGTAGCCACAGTGGCTAAGCTACCTGCAATGCAATCGGAAGTGCATTTAGCTATGTAGTCAGTCAGTAAATATCAAATCCTCTGTCTTCCAGGTGCAGTGTAGGAACCCTAGATATTCACTGATAAAACACTGCTGAATAGCACTGACTTGTGGAGTAGAGATGAGCGGGCAGATAGAGCACTGTGTGTTGCATAGGTGGAATGATATAAGGAAATAAGAAAACAGAAAGGTTCTGAACACTTTCTTGGCATACATTAGTGGAATATCATACACTGAAGAAAATAGTTAGGCTCTCATACTCGTGCAGAGAAGGCTGAGGTTTCATTGTCAATAATGTCTCCAAATTGAAAATTGCATTTCACCTAGAATTAATTTTCACTTCCCTAGGGATTAGAAAGTGAATCTAATGAGAACCAAATCCTTTGGCTTCAGAAGAAATAAACATTTCAATGATGATACACAGACTAGCAGTCAGAGTTACAAATAAGACCATGGAAATGATGTGCATATTTATATTTTCTTTATGTATATTCTTTTTACATTTAGCATGGTCAGATATTCCTCCTTGCTCCATCTGTGCCTTGTCCACATCTAACTCAGTTTGTGCACTCATGCTTGTCTGTAGACAAGATGACATTAATATTGCCATTTCCTTATGCCTTTTAAAGTCCAGAAAAGAGAATAACAAAAAACAAAGCACAAAGTCTACCTTAAGGAGAAGAGCACAAGTTTCACACTTTACAAGAATCATGTGATTTTTACAGATGAGAGGAGCAAAATAGAGACATGAGGTAAACTTCCTAGAAATAGAGTTTATCAGTTTTTCTGGTTGCTTTTCCTTTAGAAAGCACTTAGTAATTAAAATCAAAGCACTCCATGAGAACTCATCTATTTTAGAGAATCTAACTTAGCAGACAAGCTAAACACAGTTTTAATAGATAGTGAGAGTAGCCAAGCAGGAAAATTCTCCTCCCTTGCTCTTAGTGCATCCCAGGCCATACTAATCACCAAATTAATAATTTCCTGCCAATACATCCTTTTAACAAATTCAAAATCCTTTCAGAAAAAAATAAATGAATGATCTCCACACTTCTTTCTCTCTGTCTCCTTCACAAGAAGGGCTTAGCCATCCTGACCTGCCCAACACCATCTCTCATGCTTTGTCCAGAAGCAAGGACTTCCTGCGACTCCTCTGGCTGAGGACAGGCAAGCTATCCCAAGTTTTCTGTCTTGACAGCAGACAAACTGGAAAGTTTTTGTAAGTTTTCACTTTCTACCAGTTCAAAAGGGCTCCCTGTAATCTGTCTTGCTTCCAGACACTGTTTCCAGTTATATCTTTCTCTCAAATAAATTACTACCTGGCTGCTAGCCCAGTGGAAGTGTTTGGATGGATACCAGATTACTTTTCAGAAGCCAAACCAATTACTCAATATAAGCTATAGACTCTCCCTAATACTGGCTCTAGTAAATAGTCCTCTAGTAAATAGTCCTTTCTTTGCTTTTTCAGTATCTGCTCTTCTCATCACGGCTTCATACTGGGAGCTCATATTGAGCTTCTTGCCAGCTTATAATCCCCAAGTCTCTCTCAGCCATTGTCTAGCAGAGTATTAAAAGTATTAGAAACATTCAAATTTTGTTTAAATTTGCTGTGCCTACCTACAAATACAGTTTCATAAACCTGTCCTCTTGCATGCTTCCTGTTACTTTGGTCTTTGTGCCATCCATAAAAGCTGTTACTAATGATCAGTCTTCAGCTGTGATGAAAATTATGCCAAGCTTGGCCAAACCCTGCAGAAACCATCAAGTTTTTGAAGTGCTGTGATGAGTTATTATCAATCCTTTTCATATCATTGCACTGATAATAGTAAGGTGTCAAATATTTAATTGGAAAAAAAAAAGTAAAAAGCTGCAAACTTCACAAAGTGTAGTACAGATCAGCCTTTACTTTTAGCAATCGAACCCTTGATTTTATAAAACAATGAAATCATACCCACTGTGAGTAATAGGAAACAGGTAATTCAGTTAGACTGACTCTTCTGGAGCTTCATTTTTTTGTTTCAGTACAACATTATTTCCAAATATAATTTAATAAAATTAGAATACTGATTTAAAGCAAATCAACAAGTAATATTTTGATATTATGAAAATGTATTATTGATTTAAACCAATATATTGAATTCATTTCATTTTTGCTTTTTTTTTTTAATATTTTCAAACTTATTTGGAATGGATGATGGAGAAGATTTAAAAACTATCTGGAAAAGAGTTGATTCTATATGGCATTTTTTAATAGACTCTACCTGTTACATAAGATGCCATTTGGTTCAACAAATAGAAGAACAAAATTGTATCACTAGTTCTATTTTTCCTTTAACAGTAGACTAGGCAGAAGAATACAAGCTTTCTCTTTTCCCTTAGGAATCAATCTACATCGCAGTGACATACTCTCCTGTTAAAACTGGTTTTGAATGTAGAATATTATTCAGTTTGCTGGAAGATTGAAAGATAATTTTAAATGAAATATGATTGGCTATTTAGGATCCTGATGACAGCAGCTCTTCTCAGTAAATGACTTCAAGATGAATGAGGGTAAGGCACACACACAGAAAAAGAGAATGTGGAGTGGGTAAGAGACAGCATGTCCCAGAGTATTTATCAGAGAATGTTTATTTTTTTGATAAGGGCAAATCCACAGATAGAGTTGTAGCTTTAGTCAGGAGACGTTTTTTCTTTCCAGCTGTCAGAAGAAAGCACCATTTTCTTTACAGCCAGCACTAAATTTTAGAGAAATAAAGTCAAGGGGGGGAACACATTGGGAGAACTGTGCTTCTCTCATAGTATCAGCATTTCCCACCAGTGCAAGAAGCAAAGTGATGCACTCCTTCTCTCCTATTCCCTTCCCAGGAAAAGCAGTAGCCACAGGAGAGCATGACATTGCAAGGGCCAAGGCATGTCAGGCCACCAGGCCAGACACTGGCCTAACAGCAGATGCCCTGGGACTGGTACACGTGCCTCACAGTCGATCCAAACATGGGGAGAATTTCTGCAAAGCACTCACACAATGAGAGAAAACTGCAATGGGTGTGCAAAGAGTGCAGGTGGTACTGTACACACAACACAGAGCTCTTTAGGCACATTAAAAATAACCACTCTCCATGTGCTTGCAATAGCCAATGTCTTGCTGATAGGATTTTTTGTGATTGGTCTTTGGCTTTTAAATCTAACAGTTACCGTGTGTTTAAAGACAACAAATACCAATACCTCTGTTTACATGTGAAAAACCAAGTTATAGGGACCATGTAGTGACCTTGTCAGGACAAGATAAAGTGTTGAAATCAAGTAAAATCAAGAGAGGAATCCAGCTCTCCTGAGGCATGACTTAACAGGCCATGACACCACCATACTAAAGAACCGCTCCCATTCTGCCTTCAATGTAAATCTCTATTTACAGGAGCTTTATCAAACAGCTACTTTTCTTTCAGGAGCTTGTACAAGTCATCAAAGTGCCATTCTCCTGTTGTTTTTCCTTCTGAAGGTACTCACACCCAGCATTCTGCACACAGGCTGCTGAGATGCCAATTCCTTGATCTTTATGACCTTTTTCAGCATCTTTTGAAGTAGCAAAACTACCCCTGTGAGTGTCTCAAAGCAAAACACAGGCCAAAGTCTGTCTATGCCACAGCTTATATCTGAATCTGAGCCTTTTTCTGAGGGATCTCAAGACTACTTGAAGTCTCCTGAATCTACCTCAGCCTTGAAACTTCAACAGTTTCACTGAAAGTCTCTGAACAAAAGAGGTCTTTTTTGTGTCAGCCAATAGATGAGTCAGTGTTGACTCTGAAGGAGTCGGGCAGTTGGACTAGATAATCTTTGTAAGTCTCTTCCAACTGAACTTTTCTAACAATATCAGGTGTTGTTTAAAAGAGTAAGGGGAGGAGCCAAGCCTGTATTGCCTGGTAGTCTAGAGGAGGATAGGAGAAGGAAAGCAGATTTGAGATTCAGAGAAATGAGAGACAGCAATGAGGGGGGACACACAAACCCTGTGCTCAGCTGGACAGTAGAGACAGTCTGTCCCTATCCTCCTTTAGAGTTGTGACAACTAGATGAGAGGCAACATGAGATGGCTGGAGGACAAGATCCCCTTCTCCCTCTCCACTTTCTTTCACAAACTTCACACAGAAAAATTGCAGACTGCATTTTTCAACAGGTCACAAAAAAAACATTTTGAGAGGCAGGCATGAAGAGAATGAACATGAGGGGAAAGAGAGGGAAATGAGAGGTTATGAGACAAAAATTTTAAAAATACGCCTCTCACACATTCAGAATATTTCAAAATCAAAAGAACTGTTTGAAACTCATGGGGATGGGGGAAGGGGGGGTGTTGTTTACATACACTTCAGCTACTGGTTCTACCAGTGTTTAAAGCATTTGCCACAGAGAAAACCCGGGAGAGATGGATACTGGGGAGAAAAAAAAAGAAAAAATATTAATAAGAAAAAAACCAAGTGTTTTGTCATACTTATTTATTTTTTATACCACGAAATCAAGAGACAGATCAAGAGGAAACTGAAATAAAAGGCTACTGTAGCAACCAGTAGGAGAGTGATCCATAGCTAGCTAGACTCTCACAAAAGCAATAAGGGCAACAGAGGGAGAGAAAAAAGGAAACACATATGCAGCAGTACGATCAATGTATGCTAACTTTTAGGGCCAGCTCAGTTACTCAGCTATCATTGTCAGTGACTTATAGCAGAAAATCTCTGCCTTTGCAGCTGTGTGTCTGTCAAGTATGAAGTTTCTCTTCTTGCAAGATAAACATACAATTAAATTAAATTTCTGCTCTGAAGGAAGGGCAGAGGGCATGGAAGGATATAAAAATTACGGCATCACAAACTGGAGTTTCTTCACAAACCTGTTTTTCCCCGTTGACTATTGACATCTTTTTTTCTTGCATTGGCTATTAAAAGGGATTTACTTCCATTTTTCAGGAGTGTTAACTTGGTTATAACTCATCTTCTATAAAGTACTTCATCAACAGTTTCACTGCTTCTAGTTAATTTCCCTCTATGTCAAGTCTGACAGTTATTTCACCATTCTGAAATTACTTAACCCTTATCACACATGCTTTACTAACAAGATACTCTCCAATACCTCATTTTTTACTCATTTTACCTCATTTTTACTTTCTATGTACAAGCTGATTTAATTTGAGCAATGAATATTCCATAATAGTTTTTTTCAGATTTTTTTTAATCATTCAATGGACTGTGAAGCAAAAGCCCAAAAGATTGCATGATTTCAGTCCCCTTGGGCTCTCATTATGGCACTCCAAATCTGCACTGTGCAGACATTTTCATAATTTGCAAAAGGAAAGGACAAAAAGAGAGAAAAATCATACTGCAAGCTAAAATAAACACCAATACATAAGTGTAAATGCAAGTGTGAGTATTGGTGTATGAAAAATTAACACACACACACAGATTTCTTTTGTTTCCTGACAAACATTAGAAAAGGTAGACTCTTCTCAACATCTGCTCTGCTCTCTTCAAGACAGCACCAGCAACAGGAGCTAAATACCACTAGACATGAGAAACCACATTTCTTGCTTTACATTAAGCATTTCCTCATATTTTTCTCCTTTCCTGTTTTTCCCACTTTGTTAAACAAGATACTTGGGCGACAAGGCAATGATGTATCAGGGTCTGCATGAGTGGACACGTAAGCCTTTCCCCAGGGACTCTTCACATGGGGGAAAGAAAAACCGCTGCCTGCAGAAGTTTGTTTCTTTCACTTGAGCTTTCTCTCGGACACAAGCTGCCTCTTATCCCTAGAGGGCACCCGATGAACGCAGCTCTGGGGCACAAAGTCCTTTCTCGCAAGCTGCAGGAAATGGCACTTTTAAGCAGCTTCTCCCTTCTGTCTCCAACTGCATGTCTAGGCAAACCACTGGGACTGAAGAAGTTTGGCTCACTCTGTTGCTTTTTTCCCACTCCCTGTGTATGCACACCCAGAGCTCTTCCATCAACTAACTCCTCCCTCTGCTGCCATCAAATTTATGTCTCTTCCAACAGATACACCAAGGCCCCTTACCTTATGATGACAAACATGACCAGCGAGTTTCCCACCAAGCCAACAACGAAGACGATTGAGTAGACAGCAGTGATGATGATGGGGATGGCAGGGGAGATGCTGGTGTGGTTATGCTGGATGTCCCCAAAGGCCCCGGTGTCGTTGCTGTCATAGTCCGCCCAGCCCAAGAGCCAGCTGCTGCTAGTACTTGGGGCACGACAAGGCTCCGGGGAGCAAGTAGAGTCTGGCTCTTCACGGAAAATCTGTACAGGAGCATCCATGGGGGCACAAGCAGGAGGGAGACGGGGAGGAAAGCGCAGATGGCGAGAGGTGAGTACGCTAGAAAGAGGGAAGAGAGGGAAAGAAACAGAAGTGCTAACATGGTTACTGGCTGGATGTTCAGACTTCTAGAATTTATATATGTTAAGGAGATCTCTGCTGTGACGGGAACTGTAATTTGCCAAGCAGAGATTTAAGTAAACAACATTCATATGAAATCATTGCAAGTTTTATACCTCACTATGTAATGGGTAAGTGCTGATTCTTCAAATGCACAAAGAAAGTTTTCCTCCACTTTCAGGAACTGCACAGAGAAACAAATCATCTAGGAAATAGCTTAGATCCACCTACACACATTAACCCTGTGTCTCCCATTATCCATATTTTAAGTCAAACTGCATCTTATTGACAGGGTGTTCTTACTGCCTAAGCTCTGCTATAAGGGCGGGGGAAGGGAGAGCAGGGGAGAAACCCACCATCTCCACATCTGCTTTGACATCCTGCCCTGTGTTATTTTCTTCCCAATTCCATACCTGCTTTCAAAGAAGAGACATATTGAAGACACAAGTACCTGTTTCAGTCTGGGAAAAGGAGTGGAGTCCTCAAACAGACGTTCTTTGCAGGGGAAAAAAAAAAACACAAAACAACAAAAAAAAAAGCAGCTTTGCTTGGCTCCTGGAAGTACCAACAACCTTCTAGGACTTTTGAACCTGAGGCACCCACGCCTTCAGAGAGGTGTGCTGGCAGCAGAGCTGATTCCCAGGCGTGAGCTGCAACGTGGTAGCAGCAGTTGTTGCTGTTCCAGCTCCCACCACTTTATCTTTTTCCTCTCAGGCTCTCTCTGCCTCCCTCTCGCTCTGCCAGCGCTTCAGCAGCACTCTGCACTGATGCACACGTTCTCCTCTGCCTCTGTCTCTGCAGCTCAGAAGCTCACATGACTTCTGTCTAAACACTGAGAAGCCGATAAATTAAATGAAAAGCAAGAAATAAGTTCTTCAACGAAGAAATGCATATTTTTAATACACATTTCCAAGTTCCCTTTCCTCATTCCCCCTGCACTCCTAGGCTTCAAGCAATGATCCTCTCTACCTTATTGAATCCCACAGGCTTTTCCAGACTAGGAACAGGAATTTTCAGTGTAGATGCCTTGCCTGGTCCATCAGCTCTTTCATGCTTTCAGCTCCACAATTGTTCATCCAAAACTCTTTTTGCTGGGTGGCTGTGCTCCTATTCCTTTACACTTGCAACTTGGAGGAAAGTCACCACGCAGAGAAAAGTACCTTAATTACTGTCCCTAGATTATTCAAGCTGTCACACAGCACGTGAAAAGCCAAGAATTCCTTGTAGCCCTGTGAGAAGTCCTCTCTCCCTGGGTTCCAGATGCAGACAGTGATGGAGAAATGGTGTTTTCAGAAATCACATTTCTCAGACCTTATCCTTAATATCAAGCAGGGTTGGAAATGCACCAATCTGTGTTCAAGACATCCCTTAATTTGTGCACAGACCTTGAAATCACCACCAGGAGTCCTTCTAAATGGCTAATCAAGGGAGGTGTGGCAATACCTTGAGTTATGTCCACTCCCTTGGAAGAGGTGAGGAATAGCCAGGCTGGCTGCATCTCAAAACACACTGCAGGAAAGGTTTCTGCAGGCAATGGCAGACTGCTGTGCCTCCTCTTGGGGCATTTGATGAAGCACAGACAGCTCGGACTGTCAGTTTCCTTCATCCTTTTCTAACACTTAAACTTTTCTTCACACTCCTCATGTTTTCTGTGGTCAGATTGTAGTTTCTAGTTCTAAACCAACTTTTTTTTTCCTAAACATTTGGTCCAGATGAGAAATCATGCCAGCTGTAGCTTAAAAAGTTATACAGGAGCTTTAAAAGACACAGAATCCCCGCTCTGAGGGCAGAGACTTGTGAAAACATGGTGATGCACAGTCATTGCTTTCTCCAGAACATCAGCATCTGCTCACTATCATCTGTATACAGCTACAAGTTTCATCCTTAATGAAGATGGATAAAAATGATCAAAATACAACACAGCAAGCATATGACAAAAACACACCCAAGTCAAACACATTTTAAAGACGGAATACAGATCAGGGACAAAGATTTTTTTTGGAAGAGAAAGTGAGATTCTAGCACAAAATATACCTCAATCCTGTTTTTATCCTCTATAATCCATGACCTGCAGATACACTGAAGGTAATTACTACTGCTACATCTTCTCATACATAGTTTTACTTGGCAATTTTCAACTTCCTGTCAATAACTTCCTCGGACTTCTCCACATTCTGAAATTAAAATATACAAGAGAGCTGTAAATTAGCAATATTTTAGCATTCGTTGGTAATTTATCTCTTATGAACAATCACTTTGTTTGGGTAACCACCTTAAATCTTAAACTCCACAGACACAAAGTAAACAATAAAATGAAGAGTTCTAAGAGTTTAGCTGATGTGAGGGAGAAAGAAACAATAGTTTGCCACTCTGCAATTGCTACAGCTAGATCAGAAACTTTTATATGGGGAAGAAAAGTCTATTATTGCTCTGCGTAAATTTCAAACACAGGTGATATAAAAAAAATAAGATTAATATCAGACTCTAAGTTTTTTCAAGTACCTGTGGTTGGACAGTAAGCTACTCTTTCTCTAGATAAATTCTGTGCTGAAACTCTCCAGGGATCTTAGCACAAAAAAAAACCCCAAAGATGTTCTCACAGCTACAGCCACAGACATTTAATGGAGTGTGCATTGCAACTACAGGGGACTGGCATGGGGTGGAGTTTGACCACAACACTGCAACATGTAGGTTGCCTGTGTGTTCCAAGTTGGAGGCTCAACTCTGGCTCTTGGTTGTTGTAGGTCTTTTAATTCAATAGAAAGCAAGTACCTGAGGTAGAGAAATGCCTTTTCTTCTGAAAGTCAAATCAAACTCATGTAAAAAGTTCCAAATAATCTTTTCCTTTCTTGCATTTTTTTTTTTGTCTTGATGAAAACTTTAATATCTGGACTATCAACAGTGACTGGTCTCACCACAGGTACTGGAAACATCTTCAATGATATCAAAGGGAAAAACAAGGGCAGAGGGAGAAACACACTCTTCCTGTCCTTCAGCACATAACTGCTCAGTGCCTCTGTGCCCTTCCCAATAGTCCTGCAGAAAAGGACAGGAGTCTCCTCAAGTAACAAGGGAGGAGAAATGACCTAACCCAGACTGCCCCCACACCCATGCCAGAAGTCCCTCTTCCCTCTGAGGGCTCGCATTAGATGAGAGGTCCTATTCTTTCAAAGGAAAGCAAGGACATATTTAGAGAAGAAAGAGCATAAAAGCACAATCTCACCACTGAGCTACAACTTGCTTCTCACACTGTTGTTACAAATCTGTAGCTCACATGCCCTCAGATCTTTTTTTCACTGGAATGCTGTAAAACCAGTGTTCACCTCACTGGACTTTGGGAAACAGAAGAAATCACCTGGGCTTCTTTCACTTAAAATGCAAAGCTTTATATAAAATTCTACATTTAAGGAATATTGTTTAAGTTGTGAATTACAGCCCTCAAAGGTGAAACATCACCACATCCAGCTGCCTGATACCTAAGCAGTACAATATATGGGCACTTACACAGCCTTTTTATCTCCACAGGCAGGCTGCCTCAGTCCCAAGTCAGCTACACAATATTTCCTCATTTAAGTGAAAGGACAACCATAAATTGGAAGCTTTATAAAATGTTTTCTTTCACAATCCTGATGAAATTCTTTGAATGAATAAGGGACATGGTAGGAGGGAGATATGTGATATTTAACAACAGCAAGTGGGAAAGGCTTCAGCATTGTCTTTTTTAATAACAAAAGTTAAAGAGCTGCCTGATCAGCATATTGCTTCAAAACTTTAACAATGTGCTGGAATATTAATCCAGCCCTGACTCAGAGGTAAGAATGAAGCACACTGAATCACCAGCACGACTCTGTGCGACATGGTGCAGCAGACACCCAGCTTCATCTCTCCTGCACATGCAGGTTTTGACTTAAAGCTGCTTAGTTGCCAACATTCTTTCCCAGAAGACCACAACACTTTCTAAGTTTAAACTAATCAGCAGGACCAGGCAGACTTTGAAGCTCAGCCATGAGTTGTGACACTGGATACTGATGCAGGATCATTTGCAGAGATCACTTTTTGTTCTGGAATTTGGGAGGGGGGCCAGATGAGTTAAAATAAGCACAGTATCAAGATGCTTTTTTTTAGTTTGTATTAGTTTTTACTACCAGATTGAACAAAGGCTACAATAATAGCAAACCTGAGCAAAGGGACACAATGCTGGAAACACTTTCTCATGGCTCCAGTTGCCAGGGAAACAAAGTTCTCCTGTCTCTCTCCATCCAGAAATGTTAGCTCTGTGTGTGAACATAGCTCTCAGGAAACTCTGTATTTTATCCTCTTCAAAGACAAGCAAGGGAGAAGGGGGCAGGGGAGAAGTGGCAGGAAAGCATACGACATGCTTCCTAAACATTTTCTTCACACATATTTTGGTCATAGCAGAGTAAATATTCAGCATAACACTTGTGTATTACTAGAACCTCCATTGTCACTCTCAGAATCTAATGAAACCCTACACACTGGGACAGTTTCCATGGCTTGCCCTAAGTCACATCCATCTTCCTCGGCAAAGTCCTTAGGAGGGTAGAGTGAGACCAAACAGCCTCAAAATGCCAACTGTAGGAAGGCACTGTGCAGATGTCAAAAGGTTTAGAACCCCAAGACTTTAAAAATGAAAAGTGTCATACAAACAAGAGCTTACTAGCATCAAGAAGGTCATTGGCAGGGATGAAGGAGTACAGGAGGTCATAACAGGAGGCCATTTGCTCTGCTGTTGCCCTGCTGCTCCACAGAGAGCTGTAGCACACATGTCTGTGCCTCAGAGCAGCAACAGAGTTATCAAACACTTTGCTATTTTGCCTGCATCTCATTTCATCAAGGTCCCTAGCTGGAAGTTTTATAACTTTCCATTTTTCTGGAGCAGGCTGCAGTTGTGACTCCTGGAGGAAACTCAAGGATGCAGAAAGTGTCTCATCATGAGCTGAAGAACAGCATTTAGTGCCATTCTAAAAGATAAAGTTGTAGCATTTCCCAGGTCTCTGCAGAACAAATACAGATATCTGGTTTACAGACCAGAGCATCTAATAAAGATATTTTTTTTCCAGCTAAAACATAAAACAATATAAAGCGAAATTTGTCTAATTATTATTTAAAATTACTTCTTCCATGAGGCACTATCAGTCAATAATCCTTCAAAGCAAGTTGGCTTCCCAGCATGTATAGGAGCACAGTTCTGCTGGTATGCTGCTCCAGGAGGGAAGCAGAGACCAGCTAATGTAATCCAAAGTTTCACCCACCTTCATCTCTGAAACACAAGATGATGTTGATGCCATTGACAAGTTTTATGGGAAGAAATAAAAGCCACTTTAAAGATTAGCCTGGTTGTTTCTTTTCAGGATGATCCCAGTGGATTGTATGGGATAAGTACTGACTTCTCCTCAAAGAGTTCTAGGTCCTGCAGGGCCTTTTCTTTACCTTTCTGACAAGAAAATAAAAATGGTTCATTTTCAGGAAGTAAGAACTGTGATGCTTATGTGACAACGATATGTAACTCTTAACCTTCTTTGCTTCTGACACTCACAAAACCAACTCCGAATTATTTGAGGTTATTTGAGCGCAGTCGAACAAGGGGTTAAGAACTGGCAAGCAATTACTCAAATACAAGGGTCAGGTCAGGGAGGAGACCAGAAAAAAAAAAAAAAAACGAACCACCCGACACGGGGACCGGGCAGTCGCGGAGGACGAGGAGGAGGAGGTGGCGGCGGCGGTGCCGCCCCCAGCGTCGTTCTCAGAGGGAGCCACTGCCCCGAGGCCCCGGCGGCGGGCGAGGACGCCACCCGGCAGCCGCGGCCCCGGGGCACCGGTCCGAGCAGCCCCTGGCCAGCGTCCCCGCCTCCCCTCGGAGGTTTTGCCTCAGTGTGTGGAATAGCAACATCTGTTAGAAGACAGACAAAAAAAAGACACTCACGATTATGTATAAAATGTCGTACAGAAGAGAAACAGGCATTTTACGCTGTTATCGGTTGATGCTGTTACTAAATTGTGGATTTCGAAGTGTGAAAATGAATCGGAAAGCGCCTGTCAATGTTTTGCAGTATATGTAAATGTGCTGTTCGAGACGTTTGCTTAAATAAGTGATGCAAGAAGAAAAATTCGTCTGGGATCAATTTCTCAATTGCTTACAGATTAGTTTGGTATCAAACTGGAAAACCCGTGCTTTGCTTAGGAGGGTAGTAAGTGGGTCATATAAAATACTGAAGTCCTATTTCATTGCCATTACTTACTGTGTATAGTGCCACTAAATTCACTAAAACTGCTCACGGAGAAAAACACTAGGTTAAAAATTTTGTTTCTAAATAGCAGGCAGAAGGAGAAGGAAATCACTGGAACATAGAAAACCGCAAGAGCAATCCAAACTGAACAAAACCTACAGGAGAAAGGGCTGACTAGGTATCATTAGTGTGAGCATGTGGCACCAAAAAGAGATATCCAGTGTAAATTAAGACTTTGGCAGGGGAACAAAGAAAATCATCAAAGGCTTAGACATTACACCGAACTATAATACCTCATGACTGGGTTGTCTTCACCTCTTTTTCTGATTTCACCTTTTTTTACTGTTTGTATAACTGCCTATTATTACAGATTATCAGTATATTCATAAAGTAAATGGCACCATGGCAGTTCTTTTTTATTTGAATAAATTAGAATCCCATACCACCTAATTTTCAAAAGTACTTTTCAATTGTGTTAAAAGAAGATTACTAATTGCTTTAGGTTGCTAATTGCTCTATGTAGTGGAGGATTTTTTTAGTGAATGCAAAGATCCTTTCAAACTTCAAGAATGGAAAGTATCTTTGTGGTCGACAATTTTATTTTCATTGCTTCGATATCACGATTTAAGTGATGACATCAGCGCATCTTTACTGCCTATGATCTTTTACTTGTTCTGTCCAGGAAAGTGGCAAAAACTGCTGCATTATTCTAGTAAGGGGTGTTGTCAGTCAGGCATTTTAAACAACTGACTATTAAAGATGGAACAATGTGGATTTTATCCACACAGGCTATTAAAGGACAAGGCATTAAACATGTGTAGAAGTGCTTATTTCATATAATACAAGCAAGTCATCAATTAGCTTTAGAAAAGATGAGACATGCATACAGTCTGTAATGTTCCTGACCAACACGCAGCCCTTTGGCTCAAAGCATGCTGCAGATAAAAATTCTCCTAAAAAAATACCCATCTTAGAAGGATGGACCCTGGCAACCAGCTTCTTATCCAGATATCAGCATGATAACTGAAACCAACATTCCTCTTAAACATTACTTACTGGTAACAGGAATGTAAATGCTTTTCATAGGTGTGTCATCCAATGGCTTCAAGTAATTCTGCAAAGCAGACAAATTCTCTGAGATTGTCCTGTGATCAGCTGCAAAAGATACTGTCTTGTATGGAAGGTTTACATCAAGCCTGAAAAGCTTAAGATCAACAAATAATCCATTCTTGAATACAATATTTGTAGAAACTCTCTGTTTCAGTGGTACATTATTACTGTCAAAGATAGAAGATGGATGCATACATACACATTCAGGATGAGAGAGAGGGAGCTCCAGCAGCTGAGACTGGCAAATTGATTGTTGGTTTGGGTTACAGAAACAACCAAACTTTAGGCTTTACCTTTCCTCTTGGAGACAGTCTAACATAGGTAAACAAATACTTGGAGAATGACAGATCGCTCTCTAGTATAGTAGCCAAAACCCTTGCTCGGCATGCAGAAAGCCAAGGCTCACCTCCTTGCTCCAAGCCACATATAATAACTGTCTTGATCTCCCTTGTGCTGACCAAGCAATCCTGTCCTTACTGGGTTCCACCAGTAATGTTTAGTTTCATCCAGAACATTCACATATAAGTTGCCAATAGCATTTTAACCTGTAAAATCTAATAACAAAACTTAAACAATACATAAATGATAGAATCATCTCACTGTATTTTTAGATGGGAATCTGAGTGTCTTAGATCAGACATTCAAATCTAAAGTTTTGACTGTAGATTTTGTGTGATATTTACCTTGAATTTTACCGAGTGTTTATGGGATGTTATATATTTTAAAGCCACATTGTGCTTGTAGAATGTTTAATACACCTCTTAGACTGATGAAGAGTTAAGAAACTTTTAAAAGCTATTCAGATTAAATTTACTGTGTTAGCAGTCAGTAGTAAATTCAGATATTATCATGGGTCCTAGAGCAAGATTGGCTTATGATTTACGATGTTAAAATTCAAATGGAAGAGGCAAAACTTATAAAGAATAATTTCTTCATGATAAATGGTGTCCTACTGTTCTGGAATGGTCAAGCAAGTGAAACAGGATCAAAATATTCATTGCAGCATTGCAAAATCTGTATTCTTCTTGTGCCACATGGCAGTGACCCACACAGTATTGTTTCAGAAATCACAACATACATTTCATCTCAGGAAAGAGTTCCAAAGATAATCTTTGCAGAGATGAATCCTAGTTCCAAGGAAATTATGAACCTGCTTTTATAAACCTGTCTACTGAGTGCAAAGGATCATGAAGAGGTTTCTTCTGTATGCGTTACAGAATAATGCAGGATACTTCTTTCATTCATTTATTAACTTCCCCTCCATTATTAGAAATACCAAATTACTGGACCAGCTTTTAGGAAACAGACAGGACGAAAAAAGAGAGAAAAGCTATTATTCTACAGAAGACATGACGTTCTATTTTTATTATATAATCTAGACAATACAAGAATGAACTATTTGAAAGTAAACAGAGCCAAAGAGAGGCCTCTGCTCTTGTACTTTTGTTGCCTCCAAGAAAAAAAAAACAAAATGACCCCAGGGCTGTCGCAAAAAATCACATTCCTGGGTTTCTGCAAGTGTCTTAAGGGGGAAAAAAGGCAGATAAGCTGTTCTCAGAATTAGATTTTCTCTCCTTTTGCGTGGCTATGGAAACAAAATAAACAGGAACCTTCAGAGTTCATGGTCATCCCTGCTGTTCAGCCCAGCCCCACGGGCAAGATCAGTTCCACTATCCCTGGCAGTGCTTCATGGAGGCATACCAGGTTTTAGGTAAAAGTCCAGTTTCACAAAAGTTGCCATGGAAGCTTCTTAGCAACTCTCCTCTTGTAAGCCATTACTGTGCAATTACCAGCTGCTGTTTGGCTTGAATAGCCTACAGTCCCTTGGCACTGTGACTGATCTGGAGACCTGTACTGTGGTTCAACTGACACTAGTATTACACACCTGTGGTTTGCCATGACTTGTTAGCCCTCCATTCAAGTTGTTATTTTTCTTGATCACTCATTCTCTCTCTGATTCCTACTCCATAGCTGCTAGTTTACTCTTATGGGTTAGTACATTATAGCAAACAATTATATATAAAGGAAAACACCAAAAAGAGATACAATAAATATTTAACAATAAACTATTGCATCTCAACCATTTCTGCACACCTAAGGTAATAAGATAGCCATAATTAGGTGAAATTATAATCTTATCTATATGATGTGAGCTTTTTACAGACATCATTTCTGCAGCACTTTAACAAACTGAAGACCAGTTTTATTTAGTGTTTTGCAGAACGTGTTTGTGAATATTGTTCTTTTGCAGATTTTATCACTTGAAAGGATACCATTTCCACATTAATAATTCCTCCTGGAGAGAGGAAATTTCCGTGAAAGGATCCAGGTTCAAAATTTTGAACCTATGTACCATATGCACACATAGTTACTGCCTTCCCTATGTGATTGCCCCACATTGCTTTACAGAAGTGCACTACATGGATTTCAGGAGTATGCTGCACTAAAACAATTTTCATCATAATTATTTGTTCAGGTAGGCAGAGGGTTTTGCAATCCAGTAGCTCTTCTTTTATTTCCCTGTGGACCTTGCTTTGTGCATAACTGGACACAATTAAATCAGTTCTGACAGGAAAATTGTCTGAACCAGCCCTGTGTGGAGGAAGAAGGGAAATGCCATTTTTGATGGGCATTTTCTGCATTTTGTGCATTCTGAGTAATTCTAACACAGTGTTTTGCCAACTGCCTGAGCACCACAATACTGTTATGAGGCAAATACAGTAAAAAGGGTCACCACGTGTAAGATGGAAAAGACATCAAGGTCGTACTATGCTTTCAGACATACAGAAGAAAGCAAGAAGATGGCCAGAAGCAGATTCAAAAGTCCTTTCTTTTTCCTCCACTTGTTCTCTTTTTTACCAGATCACAGATCTGGGCCTTGTGCATGGTTTCCTGTCATTCCTCTTCCCAAACCTTTGTTACCTGTGTTAATAGCACTGGCCAATTATGCATCAGACCTGTGAACACTCTGTGAGTCAAATAGTCCCGCTCTTATCAAAAGCTATCCACTAGAGGCTGGCAGGATTCGGCCCAATGAGCCCTGTTAGTAAGGCCCTAAAGGATAGGCCTTTTAAAATAGTAGATTTTTTTAAATGATTCCAGATCAATAAGAAGGATAGGAAATAAAAGCATGACAAATACCATACTCTGTGGAAACATCTATCCCTAGTATTTCACACCGCATGTATATTGAGGAAAGTGGTTGCTTTTATAGCCTGAATATTGCTTTTTACTGCACAGGAGAGCCATTCAGTTCTAGACCAACAGGAATTTTACTAGTATAAAATCTATATCCTATTGGTGTTATAGCTTTATGACTGAAATAATTATTAATAACAGAATCACAGAATCACACAGACAGGTTTGGAAGGGTAGGGTTTGGGAGAGACTTCTAGAAATCATCCAGTCCAACCCCCCTGCTAAAGCAGGTTCACCTCAATCAGGTCACACAGGAATGTGTTCAGGCAGGTTTGGAAAAACTCCAGAGAAGGAGACTCCACAAGCTCCCTGGGCAGCCAACAAAAAGATATCAGCAACAATCCCTGGAGAAATATGAGTGACCTCCCTCTACAACAAGCAAAGAGTTGGTCTTGTGGCTTTCCATAGCCCCCAGTGGAGGGCTACTCACAGAAGGTTTAAAACATCTTTCAAGAAGTTACTGCTGCAGCAGGTAGAGATGCCCAATCATTGTCCTTACTGAGACACTATTTTTCAGCTCTCAGACAAACTTCTATTACTGGATCTGGTTGGGATTTTGTGTCTCAATGTTAACTTTCATCCCTTAGCTTAACTACTTTGAGAATCATAGAATCAAAAAAGAATAGCATTCAGCCTCTTCAGAGGACCAGGTTAATTTGTTTGGTTTTACTTTGTCGTTTTGCTGAGGCCCTCTGGGACTAAAGACTTCATATTTTTCAGAACAGAATCATCTTGAATTACAAGAGTGCTGCTCATATGGAAATTTCCCAAATGATGCTATATTGAAAGCTTTTGAAAAATCTCAGTAAGTTACTCACGGAAATTTGTCAGACCATTGAAAGATGACATCTTCATAGAGCCTGCTCACCCTGAGCAAGTCAACTCCAATTGAACAAAGCAATTTCAGCTCAACAGGTTCTGCCCCAGTGGAGAGGCAGCAAAGAGGAAAAGAAAGAGACACACAAAGGGAAAGGAAGGAGAGGAGGGTTATAAGGATGTGGAGATTGGACAAAAAAAGAACCAGAAGCAGACAAAAGCAGCTGGCTGTTTGCTGCCTTTACTTAGAGTAAGACATAATAACTGTAGAAATTACATGGGAAAATTGATTTTTAATTATAATCTGTGTAGAGAGAGTGTGGTCTAGGAAAATAGCCGATGATTATTTTGTAGCTTGTGAACAGGCAGTAAACATTATAGTTTTGATCTCTTTAATACTTTTTTCTGCCTATTCCACTTCAGCATTTCTTTCATAGCATATCCAGCCAGCACATAAATAACTGAGTAACAGAATAAATCCAGCTAAAAATGTAAACCCTTGAATGATAGCACCCTCCCGCCTTACCAAGGTTTTTCAAAACCCAGCCAAGGGGCAGCAACTTTCAAAAGCTTTGGTTCATCTGGCCTGGAGCAAACTCAAGACTCTCCAAGCCAGACTACATGGAATTACTACTACCATCACTTTGTAGTCTATCCTATTGCTCAAGCATTGTTTCTACTAGCAATATCTAGCATGACAACTCCCAAGCAAATTTCATGCTTTCCTCTATGTTGTCCTCTTACATCAGGAGTGCATAGGAAATGCCATAAAATTACTTATTTTCCACCTCATTGCAAGGCAGAAGAGAAAACCCACCTTTTACAATCATATTCAATAAATTTATTTTAAAAGATGCTTTGAAGTAAATTGTACAAATAAATTGAAATACACTTGAAAATAAGGATCCTCTGATGTGGGAATAAAGAATTGGTAATTGACAAAAAAATGTAAACCAACCTTCAGAGTATGAGACTGATTGCTGGTGAATGAGGTAATGTTACAGAATGTCCAGTTGCGAGTGTGCAATGTGGAAAATAGTCAAAGTCTGAAGGTCAGCAGGATGTAAAAGTAAAAACAGATATTATGTAATTTTGACAATAAATTGGGGGCTTGCATACAGCAGAGCAGCATTTGCTCTTGGCAATGCTCCCCGTTTAGCAAACCAGAGTGGGTTTGGTATGTTTCAGTGCATCGCCCCGATCCTGGTTGGCCCACGATCAGCACTCTGAGGTGCTTTACTTCCCAAAGATTTCACTGTCTTGATGCCTACAGGTACTCAACAGTTCACTGGTACTATCCCTGTTATCTGGTGGGGGTCATCTTATTACTCCATTTGTTACCCATATTTGTTACCTGCGTTCCTGTAGTCTCATACGAAGAATCCTCAACAGCCATGAGAGTACATTGTTTAAGGTAGGACAATTAATCTGACAAACTTTTGTTGCTCATGAATGCATTCGGCTCCACTGCTGCAAAATTAACTCTTTTTTTTGGCATTCACCAAAAAAAAAAAAAAAATATTTGCTCAAAAGAGTAGAAAATCCATGAGTAGAAACTAAACTACCATGAGTTGAAGGTTTCTTTCTCTTTCTGCTATTTTTCCCTTCCAGTTTTCTCCCCTCAACTCTGTAGTCTTTGGTACAAGAATGCATATGGAAAAAATAAATCAGACACTACTTCACAAACTACATACTTCCAGTAGCCAATAGGACTAATAAACCTAAGGAAATAAAAGCTAGAGTAAAAATGGAGAGAAAATCCTGACCATTTTCCAGTCAACAGAAAAACACTCCTTGACAGCTTCACCATCATGACTGTAGCTGTAGTTTCCAGTATTTATGGGTTTTAGAAAGTATTAAAAAGGAAATATTTAGTACATGAAAGATGAAATTTTTCTACACGGAATTCTTAAATGCATATCCTGCCTTTTTTTAAGTCTTTAGACAGTTTTCACCTAGTTCTTACATGGAAAGCTTTGCATGTGTGTTTACAAGAAGAATTTGGTGAATTGCTTCTTTGCTGTTAATAAAAAAAACTTAATTTGGAAAGACAAGTATGCTGGCAGTTGAATACTTTTAATTAAATCTACATAAATTTGTCATCATATATAAATGACTAAGGAAAATAACTTTCATTTAATATTAAACATTTTTTTTAAAAAATCAAGTCTATTTTAATCATGAACACGATTAAATAAATTACTTAATATTTGAAAAGAGGACCAAGGATGGATAACAAGTAGTGTTTTTTAATACTAAAAATGTATAGATATGAAGCATTTATTTTGCAATGTGGTTAAAACAATCTTTACGGTTAATCTAGACTACAAAGCTATAAGACAACATGCTAATCCATCTATTTTGTACATGTTCTACAGAGATTACATGCTTTCAATCTAGAGAAATACGTGGAACAGGTTGTTATTGAAGTTTATCAACATGCTGTTCTCATAGAACCACTCAATCACAGACTTAGAGGCAGCAATGGATTGGCAAAAGATGCACTGCTTCAAGTGGATAAATTATGCTCAAACTGACATTTAGAAACCACAAATTTATTAAACACTGCATCATAAAGTATGTCTTTAAATGTAGTTGCGTTGGAAGGAATTATCTGTGCATCACTTTTGATTGTTTCTGCTTTCCTGATATAAATAACAAAATAGGGCACTGTGCCTCAGACAACTAATCTAAGCCAGGCCAGGTCAGACATCGTCATGGAGAACTTTAAGAACTCATAAATGCATTAAAAATACATTAAGTCATCCTAGCCGCACTGGAACAATTCTGCCAGTTTAAAACCTCCTTCTTCAGCCTCTTTCTCATATGGGGCTCATAATGTGCACTCTCTTCTCTATCCAGCCATTCAGTTTCACTAAACTCATCTGACAGGTACTAAATCCTTTTGATTATTCTTTTGACAAGCTGGGTTAAAATTGACCAATGACTTTAAAAGGTATTAGGAGACACAGACAGAAAGATACATGTGACATTTGGTTTTGTTCTTTTTACCTAAAAACAACAAATGTGATTTGAAACCTTGTGAATTGTAGGCATTCTGTGTGTAGCACAGTAAGACTGTGGCAATGCCAGTCATAACCTACCTTCAAAGTTAACCAGTTTCCTATGCTTAGAGATTAAAAGAAGATAGCATTCTGAAACAGTGTTGTCCTATCCTCTAGTTCCAATGAAGCTGGGATTGTGTAAGTAGTAATTGGCCTCAGAGGAGTTAAAGATGCATAGAAATTTCTCCTGTTTCAAGATAAATGTGATGCAGAAAAATTAGTCTCTCTAGTGGAATTAACTAAAGATCTGGATTGTAGCAACAGCAGAAGGAAAGAATTATCATCCAGCAATGACTGTCTCCTCTGTTTTCTGAACAGGTGCAGTCATGACAGAAACTGCAATATTGTAGTGGTTTTGGCCTGGGCCAGGTTTTTTTTTTTTCAGTAGCAGGGGGAGCTAAAGGAGTGGCTTCTTTAAACAAAGAGATTTGCCAGAAGCTTCCTCTGTAGCTGACAGGGTTAGGGCCAGTCAATTTTAAGCTAGACCCTGCACCTGACCCAGACCTGGCCAATTAGTGGTGGAGGTAAAGCCTCTGTGAATAACATATTTGAGCAGAAGAAGTTGTTGCGTTGTTGAAAAACTGCAGCAGCAACAGGGAGAGAGAATGTGAAAATATCTCCGCAAACACCAAGGTCAGTAAAGGAGGGGGAGGAGGGTGCCTAGGCACTGAAGAAGAAGGCTCCCCTGTGATATGTGGTGAGGACCATGGTGAAGCAGGTTGTCCCCCTGCAGTCCATGGAGGACCACCGGGAAGCAGAGACCCACTCGCAGCCCGTGGGGGAGGTGCTCACGCCGGAGCGGGTGGATGCCTGAGGGAGGCCGTGACTCCGTAAGAAGTTCATCCTTGAGGAAGTTCCTGGCAGGACCTGGGAGTCTGTGGGGGAGGTGCCCATGCGGGAGCAGGTTTGCTATCAGGACTTGTGATCCCATGAGGGGACCCAGGCTGGAGCAGCCTGTCCCTGAAGGACTGTCTCTCCCGATGGATGACCCACGCTGGGCAGTGTGTGAGGAGCTGCCCCATGGGAGGGCCCATGCTGGAGCAGCTCGTGAGGAGCTGCGGCCCATGGGAAGGACCCACGCTGGAGAAGTTCATGAGGGACTGTCTCCCGTGGGGAGGGACCCCACAGTGTAGCAGTGGGAAGTGTGAGGAGGCCTCCCCCTGAGAAGCAGCAGCGGCAAAGTCCATCTGTAATGAACTGACTGCAACCCCCATTCCTCATCCCCTGCGCCACTGGGGGTGCAAAGAAAGGGAGTCCCAGGAAGGGGAGGGGGGGGGAGAGGTGTTTTAAGATGGTTTATTTCTCATCTCCCTGCTTTTATTGTTTCTTTAATAAATCAAACCTTTTTCTCCCTAAGTTGAGTCTGTTTTGCCCGTGACGCTCACTGCCAAGTTTGATCTCTCCATCCTTATCTCAACTCACAAGCCATTTGTTATATTCCTCTTTCTCTCTTGTCCAGTTTAGGAGGGGGAGTGATATTATGACTAGGTGGATATTGGGCTAAACCACCACAAATATGAATTCTGATCCACTGCTTCCACATGCTAGAAGAGGAATATGACATTGTCACAAAAGATGAAGAATATCTGAACAAGGAAAATTGGAAAGGAGTCACTGGGGGAAAGAAAAAAACATGGAATGACTAAAAGCTTTGAAGATGAGCTCAGTTACAAGAAAAAAAGGTCAACAGAAAAAATAACTCTATGTTATTATGTAACAACAAACAGGAGTTTTTTACAAGATAGACGTAAACCTTTTGGAGCAGGTCCAGAAGAGGGCCATGAAAATGTTCAGAGAGATGGAACATATCTCCTATGAGGAAAGGCTGGGACAATTAGTTGTTCAGCCTGGAGAAGAGAAAGCTTTACTGCAACCTTACCATACTTAAAGGGATCTTCCAAGAAAGACTGAGAACAGCTTTTCAGCAGAGCCTGTAGTAACAGAATAAGGGGCAACAGTTTTAAACTGAGAAGGTGTAGATTGAACCGAAGGTTAAGAATTTTTTTGTGGTGAGGACAGTGAGACATTGGAGCAGGTTGCCCAGAGAAGTTGTAGGTGTCCCGTCATTGGAAATGTTCAAGGTCAGACTGGACAGGGCATCTCGTGAAAGATGTCTGCCCATGGCACCTGGGTTGGACTAGATAACTTTTAGAGTTGCTTTCCAACTCCAACCATTTTATAATGTTATGGTTCTATAAATTTTACCCCATCCAGTTCCCAATACCTGCTTGTTCAGCATAAGTCAAATATATAATCCAAAGTTTATAAAATTAAAACATGCTACCTGTAGTCAATAAAGATCAGTATGAAAACCAACCTTTTTAGGAAAATAAGTTTCTAGAAGAAAGGAAGAAAACCACAAGCATCACTCATCAAAACAAAAATATTTTTCAGGAGGAAAGGAGTTTCTGCACCCAAGCCTCTTTTTTCAGGTACCAAAGAAAGAGATCCTTTCCTCAGATATTGCAGCTGCTTTGAAAGGAGGGAAGGGCCTTGAAGGACAGCCAATGCCTGTTTAGTGAAGGAACAGAGATGCTGGCTCATAATGAAGAGGTTGAAATTAGACAGAAAATAAGTAAGTATGGAAAAGACCAGGGTTTGGGGAACCAATATATTCTTTTTTGCTGGAAGAAGATTGATTCAAGAGAGCAGGAATTGAAATAATGAGAATATTTTTGGTCTCTCTGGTAGGAAAATAAGCAATGGCCTCTAATACACAGCTGAATGATTTGAAATAGATGAAACAGCAGAATTGGGCACCTTTTCTCCATTTTGAAGACATAAGAGCAAGACTCTAATTACCACACAGACATTTTGGAAGTCAGATTTTTCATTTCTTTTAAATAAGCCACCAGAATGTATGTCTCCTTAAGCACATATCAACTCATATCTTTGCTGGTCCAAATCAGGATTGTCATTTAAACTACCGATGAAAGAAGTTGAATTTTAAAAGCTTGGTAGATGTGTTATTTTCTTAGTTATCTAGTGGCTGGATTAGCACTTTCAAACTTGGTAGATTGCATAAAAGATAGGGGTGGAAACCAAGGAGGTGGAATAGGACTTTTTATTTTGTCTTGCAGTTTAGAATGAGATACACAAAGTCATGGGTGGCTTCTCTGCCCTTGATTGGGCCCCTGGATACTTTCACCATTTGTGACAGATAACAGCTCACAGAGACATCCAGTTTTGGGGCAGAGAGTCAGGAGATATCTTCTGAACTTCACCTGGACTTACTGCCTTTGGATGTGAAATGTTCTGCAATTATTTCATGTGCTAAGTTCAACAAAAAGCGCAAATGGTTACTGTACTTTCATTTCCTTATTGCTCTCTTTCTGAATCAGCTGGTAAGATACAGCCTTGGAAAAGAAAAGCCATGGCTGAGAGAAGCGTTGATTCATTTTTTCATAAAGTTTTTACCATCAGTTATGGAGGGCTGTGCTGCTGCACTGAAACTCCACAGAGTGGAAAGCTGCTCTGTCCAAAGTAAGGCTGACAGGGGAGTACCAAAGCTGGTGGGCATTCTACTGCCATAGAAGCAGTTAATCCTCATTAAAAAAGTATGACATGTCCTTGGCATCCACTTTACATATAGTGACCATTTGCATCTGTCTTATTAGTATTTCAACCACTAGCCATTTAAAATGCAGTTTTGACAATGTGAAAAATTATACTAGTATCAGTATCCTTAACTTGGATTTGAAACACAGAAACGTTACCTGTTCCAAAGAAAGGTCATGTCTTAGTCATATCTTCGCAAAACAGCATGATGTTGATAGCTTTCAGTTCAATCATTATTTTCTACTTACATCCTTGTTTATCCTGTAAGTATTAAACCTCATGTTGTTTTTTAAAATGTAAGTTAACGTTGATTCAAACAGCAAGGACCTTTGTTATCTCCCCTTAGCATATGCTACAGCACAGAGTCACAAAGTCACTGGGTTCCCAACATAAAGGATTTAAACAATTCCCAAATTTTAGTTTCAAATGGGATACAGATGCTGAGACCTGTCTCCTATAAAACAGGAGTGGCATGGGACACTCAGGACAGGTAGGGATCCATAGTCAATACCTGGTTTTAGTACCCACAAGTCAAGACAAGTTAGTCAAGACAACTGCTGCATTGAAAAAGCCTGACTGGTTGCATTCACAGGAGTATTTTGAACATCTCCAGGTTTCTATTTTATATCCATCATAGCATCAGTGCTTGTGAGCAACATGCGTAGCACTTAATCCCAAATTAAGATCCTTTATAACGAGCGAGCTTCCTACACACAGAGAGTGGTACCAGGCACCCCACCTGCAGGGCTGGGGCTCCCCTTCAGCATGCTGAAAATTTGCTATCTGCTCAAAGTTTCCTCTTCAATCAGAGAGAGAAACTCACCATGCTTGGTGTGGGCACCAATGAGGCTAGACTGATCTCATGCTGAGGACGGCCACTAGATCTGGAGGTTGAAGATTTTTTTCTCTTAAATCTAAAATTACAAACTATGAGTACTTCAAATCATGTAGTTCACTTAAGTGAGCTTTGGAGGAGAATTTAGTCTAAGCATTATCAGTTTGAAGAAAACTGAATCATATACAGCACTATAAATAGAATAACTGACACTAACTCTTCTAAAAGAAAGTATTGTTGCTAAACCCAAATGTCCAATAAAGTGTTTTCCAAAGAACGCTTGACTTAACAACACTTCTGTAGCTAGGAGGTCAAGAAAATGCTTGATAAGTTTTAGGATTGTTATTAAGTCTCGATGAATAAATAGTCTATAGTCACTGTAAACAGGCATTATTCCTTGCTTCTTTTAATATGTTAACAGTCAGTTTTAACAACCATATAGTTCAAATGGTTTGTGCCATTTCATTAGACAAGTACTTCATGCCTACAAACTCTCCAGGTCTTATTCTCTAGCATGATATTAAAGTTATTCTTAAATGTAAAAGGAATATTCTTGAGAATGGAAATCTTCCCTCCTGGGAAATCCACATTGATTCAGTACATGTTAGTCTCTGGCATTACATACAAAATGTTCAGAACATCTTCGCTGCTTTAAGGAGATTATAGTCCTACAGGGATATGAAAATCTATTGGAGTTTCACAGATAGCTATTTTTTTTTTCCCTTCTCTGGATATTTTGTCTGGAGAGAATGAAGAAAGGTCTCCTCACCTTCTAAAGTCGACTGTGATTACTATGTTAAATTCCACTCTTATTATAACTATTTAATTGCATGGACTCTTTCTCTTGTTTCTGTTTATTTTCCCTGAAAATTTGTTTTAAGATAAAAAATTTACTTTGAAATTGCTGTAATATTTTTCTTCTCCATTGTGTCAGTATATATCTACACTTGGATGTAACAGAGTTTTAAATTAAAAATAATTTTGTCCCTGGGAGATAAAAAAATTAAAAATATCTGGACAGCTGCTTCCTTTCATTGTATGGGGAGTACTCCTTCAGTTCACAGGGTACTGCAAGAGTTTCATCATCGATTTCACCGTTACTATATCTCAATACAGTAACCATCTCAATACAGTATATATTTGTTTAGAAATAAGAAAGCAGTTTTCTAATCATCTGCACCTCTGAGATTCAACACAAACTAGAAGACTAAGTTCTTTTTCTTTTTTTTTTTTTTTCTGTTATGACCAGGAATAAACATGCTGTAGACCAAATCTCATCCTTGTTTATATTTCAGTAATTTCAGTGTCTTTATCACCTACTTTTGGAGATACCTTGTACAATGAGATTCATCAGTTCATCATCTCCTTCAGCAGAGGGTGCATATCATACCAGCTAATACTTGTCCAGTGTGACATTAACTGGGGCTTTACTTGAATAAGAACAGTCATGCTTTCAAAGACGACCAAAGAGTTATTTCATCTGATCAAGGTTTCCTCTTGTAGTTCCTGAGTTTTCTAACATGGTCAATTTCTGAAGATGATGAAACAGGTAATTATAAACAGTTAATTTGTTTCCATACAACTGCCATTATCTAGGGCAAGGACAAGGGCAAAGGCAAGATCAAGGTCAAGGTAGTATTCAATATGCTTTAATAAGGTGTTTTAATTAACAGATATTCTCTTCCTTGCAAAAGGGTCTGAAGTATAAATCCTGGCCTCACTAAATCCAATCTGATTGTCTCCAAAATTTTCAGCCATAGCCTGTGGCTTCTGCCACGGTCTCAACCTATTAAGAGTGAAAGGGTGTGAGGGAGCCAAGCTGCAGTTTTTCAAGCAGCTACAAGAGCTGCAAGGAAATGTTGTTTGGTGAGACTATACAAACGTTTTCCCTTTGATATAGCCCAACTATGCTTTTTAACCTTGTAAACATAATGCCTGTAGCACCAACAAATCGCATGCTGCTCTTTAGCATCCAGATGGTTGTACATTAGGACTTGAAATGAAAACGTTTTACGCCTACATTGGAAAAAAAAATCTAGATCAGTTTAAACACGCCAGTACTGTAAAATCTTGATCATTTTTCTGTGTCTGTATTGCCAGCAGGAGCATTCATTCCCCTGCTGTTAGTGTACTGCAGCCTCCATGGTCTGGAGCATGTTTACTCTCACTGTTGTCATCTAGACTCCCACCAACACAGTCCAGGACTATGCACTGTGCTACTTCAGAAAACAGAAGTGTGGCACTTCCATATGGCATAGAGTCCAAGTTACACAAACCACTAATGTTGCAAAGTTTGCCAGGTAGCCAAAAGAAAAAGTCCAGAGAGTGAGCACGAGAGTTTTAAGAAGGGGTGTTTTTTTTAATGTTTTTAAACTTTACCACCAATAATGCCAGCTCTCATCTTCTGGTTTAGATTAAAAAACAGAATTCCTATCAAGTCTTACCTCTTGGCATAAAACAGGTAAGACATTGGTCCAATAGGACAATACATATTTATAGCAGTGCTATTATCATCATACAAATACTTGTAAAAGTAGCCAGCCCATTTTCTGCCATTTGGTTTACTCTTGAAATTCCATTGGGACTCAAAAATTAAGTCCAGAGAGAGGACTAACTCATCCTTAAAATGTAGAAAGCTTTCCAGTGTGTGTCTTACACGAAACAATTTAAATTTGAACACTGTCAAAATAAACATTTGTCACAAACAATCAAAAAAAAATGCAGTAGAATATGAAGGATATTGTGTAACTTGTAATGTCCATACCTATTTGTAATCAGCAGAAATTACTGTTTCATCTCAAAAATCCTTAATTCTGATCTAAGCTTTTGAAAATTGGTTGTTTTTATAGGATTTTTAATCTTTAATCTGGTATAAAAGTGTTCTTTGAAATGTTATTGTTAAACAGACAGATGGACTTTTGACAAAGTATTTTTGATCTTAGAGTCCCACATAACTTCTGAAAATACATAATATTGTCAATGTATATAGATACACGTGTATACGTTCATGTGTAAATGTAGGGATATAACTAAGCAGATATATAACAGTTGATTTAAATTTTTTAAGCTATTTTGTGCTGTGTTATGTCCAATTGCATTTTTCAGATGACTGAGGAAATAGTATTTATCCTGATCTACCATGGTTGAAATTTCCTTATTTAAGTGCAAGAGTTTCAATGCAGGAAGCTCCCCAGGGTGGGCATGGAAAAGGCAGAAAAGGCAGAGGGAAGGATACTTCACTTTGACTTGGTTTCATCTGCACAACTCTCCCTTCTGTGCATGCACATCACCATGGAAATTTTAAAGCAGACACACTGTCTTGTTACCTTCAGGATTTCTGCTTCATGCAGGGAACACATTCACCAGAGAGATGTAGTGAGAAGATCAGTACAGCTTTGTTTTGCCAAGAGCACCGCAATGCCATTGTTGCAGCTGTGGGATCCTGCAGGAGATCAGTTTCCAACTTAGTCACGAATTTCTTTGTCATCTTGAACAAATCCTGCTGGGTATTCACATTTGTTAAGAGGAAGGTAGCAATATTTGTTCAACCTCACAAAGACAGGTTAAGGTTGAATGAAATAGCATCTTCCTATATGCAAGCTTTTGCTTACAACTGAAAAGCTGCAAAAGAAAATAAAATCTTTATTCAATACCAGATGAAAATAAGAAGTTGTATGGGTGGTGTGGCAACATCTCCCTCCACTCTGAGCATGAGGCAGATACAAATGTATAAAGTTTGTGTCTCTTATTGCAGACTTTAAATTACCACCTACCAAAACTACCTGTCTCCATGGTTAGGAATCATCTATTCAACTTCCACTCACTTCTGGCCTTGCTCAGTTCAGAAACAGGTTGAAAAATAGGCTGACTTTGGCTGATGGCCATATGCCCACCCAGATGCTCTCTCACTCCCTATCCTCAGCAGCACAGGGGGAAAAAATGGGATGCAAAAGCTCATGGGTTGAGTAAGGACAGGGAAATCAATTACCAAGTGCTGCAGTTCCTGCCAGAAAACCTGCTTCTGTATGGGCTCTTCCTCACAGGCCACAGCTCCTGGCAGGAGCCTGTGTCTGCACAGGCTGTCCATGGAATGCATTTACTTGCTGCAGTCCTCCAGACTGCAAGGTATCTGCTCTGGTGTGATCCTCCATGGGCTGCAGGGGAACAATCTCGCTCACCATGGGCTGCACCACAGGCTGTTCCAGTGTCTGGAGCACTTCCTTCCGTTCCTTCTTCACTTGCCTTGCTATCTGCAGAGATGTTCCTCATATTTTCTCACTCTTCTCTCACAGTTGCTGCACAGTATTTTTTACTCTTTCTTTAAATATCTTTTGCAGAGGCACCACCAGTTTTATCTGCAGCCACAACCTGCATATTTGGACACCTGGAACTGTCTTTGTCCAACAGTTCCAACAGGTCCTGATGTCTTCTCACAAGGGCCACTCCTGTGCCCTCCCCCATACCAAAACCTTGCCACATAAATGCACTCTCATAGGTCTTCTTGCATCTTTTCAACTCTGTTTCAATATTGGTTCACATTAGGCTGGTAGTATGACTCAGACTCCAGTGCATCCATAAGAAACCATAAGAAACTGAGGATTCATAAAAAGGTACAGAGTCCTTGGGAAAAGGTGTTGAATTGTCTTTATACTTTATGGGAAAGAGAGTAATATTTCCTGAAACTTCTTGCAAAGTATTTGACCCACTATCTCCAATATTTGATAAAACCAACATTTACCACTTTTCTCCATAACACTGCATTATTCACTTTCAGTACCACTCGAATGACATGGCACTTTTCAAAACCTACTGTGAAGGCAGTAAATCAGTCTAGTACTTAGAACAGATAAAATTCATTATTCAAGCATCAGTGTTATTGACAGTATATCAAAAAGGCCAAATGAGCAGATAAAAAACTTGCAGTATGAATTAAACATGGCAGTTGATCTTTATGACAGTGAATATATTTCACACGGGCAGAAGAGATTTGTATGTTTTCTGTTAACAGATTTGGGCACATCTTTTGCACTTTCTGCTTGAGGAAGTGTGAAGTATGTTTGGAGAGAGGCAAATGACAAGCAAAGAGATAACAAGAATGTGACATTTTGCACATTGCTATTTTAAAGGGAAATATAGACTGAGAGAGTGGCAATGGAGAGAAAAAGTGTATTTTTTTGATTCTCCTAAATGGACAAAACCTTGCTTACTGAAGATATGGTTCAAAATTTTTTATGCATGAACATCAAATTTTTTTTTATTATTATTTTTAAAACATTCTGTAAAGGGCTTACAGCAGTCAGATTCACTTTGTAATTGTTAATCTAGGAAACATAACTTTAAACAGAATGTTTAAATCAGAGTGCATAATACTAGAAAATGTTGTCCAGCTCAAGACATTTCAAGGGTCAAATTAATGAACATAGTATCTCTGGCCTCACTCCTATTCCCTGGAACTGTTGCTTCCCTGAAGCCACAATATCAATTAACTGCCCTTAGCCCAGGCACTCCAGATTGCTGAGATTTGGGAAAATATCTCTATAAAGTTTAGATAACAATCTTTCTGAAGCAGGCATTTCGTATCTCCGATCATACATCTGTGCTGCCATCACAAGTGTCTGAGACACAATGAAAGCTAAAAACATGCTGTAACCTAAATTAATCATCAAACTCTACTACAGATAATGCAGAGCATAAGCAGTTAAACCACAGATGGCATTTGCATTTTTACCCCCAGAAAAAAAAAAAGTCCAATTTTAATAGAAATAAAGCTACCACAAAGTTTAAGAATAAAGTTAACTGAACATGTAATAATGAAGATAGTTTGTGCTTGCAAATAATTAGTCATTTCTTCCTTCCTGTTTCCTAAAAATATTCTTTTGGACCATCAAGCATACTGTGTTTCTAGATCTGGTAAGTGGTAAAAATATCTATATCTCTAAATACTATTTTCCTGTACCTGCAGATGAGCAAAACTCTGTCTGATTTTCCTCTGTATTTGTTCATTTTACCACAGGCAGTTGTCACAGGACTACAAAGGGTTAAGAATATGACTATTTATAGCTAATCTGCTGCCCACTATCACTTTGAGGTTTTTTGACATCGTATTTTTCAAGTCTTGTGCCTTGTATGGAATTTTCCAACCTCCATTCCACCCTCATTTGCCTTTTTTTCCATTTTAATATAGTTTTTGAGTGTTTTATCTTGAACTGTAACCTGTCAAGGTAGCACTGAGTTATTCTTTCGATCTGAGTGGCTTTTGCATACTGTGGATGTGTGTGTGAACATACTCCCATTTTTTTAGTAGAATATTTCCAAAAGATCTGTTATGTTTCAGCTCTGAGTTGTGTTTTTTGATACAAAGATTGAGGGAGGGAAGAGAAGTTTGAACACTTTTTTTCTGCACCTTCTTTAAGTTAGCAGTCTCCAAGGTCTAGGACTATCGTTCTGACATCCCCCATAAGTCTTGACTGTAAAATTCTCCCATAACACATCTAATGCGTCACTTCAGATGGAAAAGGGATTTTAAAGCAATCAAATGTGTTTAGAGCGTATTGAACTGGCTTATAATCTAAAAGTATCAGTTAGCTGTGTCACCTCAGCTTGCAATCTCATAAGCTGCCTCTTAGTCCTTGTGTCTGTGAATTTCTTTTGTATGAATTTCTGCCACGTCCTTCTGTCTTGTGCTCAGAAACTAGATAGAGGAAATTCTGCATCTCCTGGTTTGTGACTGGATAGTTTTCCCTGTGTCCTGCACAGCCACTTGCAGCAGGGTCCCACATCCCACACAGGAGATTGTTGCAGGTTTTTGAGTTGTGACTTCCTGAAATAGGTTTCAGGAAGATAAGGAAAGATGAAGTTAATTCCCTGTTGGACAAATATCTCCAGTACTGTCAGTTATTAGCTCTATCAATGTAAATTTGATGTTCTCACTCTGTTAAGGACTTACAAATCATTACAAATATTTCATAAGGTGTTTTTTATTTGTGGTACATTGATTTTTTTATTCCTCATCCACACATATAGCTTCAAGAAGTTACATAACAAAGACATACCTACCTATGTACATACTTATACAGTTGTGTGAGGGCATGTGTCTAGCTATTCAGTCCAAGTTTGTCAGGTCACAAGGAGAGACAAAGTTGTGTAACAGCAAAGCCCTTTGAGTGATCACATGGAAGTGCTTCTGGCCAACCAAGTGTTTCAAAATTATTCACCTACATGCTGTGTAAAGCCAGCATTTCTAGGGAAGCTTGGAGATAGCTGTTCCTAATAGGTGATAAGCTCCCTGACCAGACATGCAGAAAGGCTCAAAAAAAAGGCTTTTGTCTGAAGAGCTAAAAATTATGAGCTGACTTAAATAGCCTTTGAGAGGTCCTGATATCCTGAAACTTGAACAGAGTGGCAGAGATAAACCTCAAAGTTAAGTTTCCATTATCACCTAAGTTTCCTCTGACGCACTTTTCTAAAGGAGCACTTTGGTGAATAAAGTGGAAGTGATAATGTTGAACTACCTTCCAAATGTTAAATACATTGTTCTGTAAATTCTCAAAAGGCGGACAACTGCAAAAATATTTTTTGTCTGTTACTCAGGGTTTCTTTCTAAAGCTGCACACCTACCCACATAGAGCAGAATTAATTCACTAGTTAATCTATTGCTTTCACCTTTATTATTACTGAAAATGACATTCAGTTTTAACCCTAGGTCTATCTTCTGCAGAGCTATTTCCTCTTGCTCCCAGCCAGAAGAGTGCAGAAAGGGAGGAGATAAGGTAATTAAGATCCTTCTTCTCACTTAAAAGAGCATGCACAACAATCAAGTGAATTTACAATAATATAACCAAGAATTGCTAACTTCCAAGGCCAATTCTAGAGCTCTCCTAAATTGAAGTTGCTTATCTGAAGGTAAATGAAGCCAGTGTACGTAGTTCCTTTGAAGTGGCAGTGATTTCCACCTGAGAATATAAACTGGCATCTGGGAAAAAATCTATGTTACTATTAAAACACTAGTTTATATAGAAGCTGCTCAATAAATAAAATGTATATGCCTTAGGAAAAACATATTTCCAAGAGTTTGTTTACAGAAACATCTCGTCTGCACAGTGCAAAGCATCAGTTTCAGAATATCGGGTGACTCACAGAGCTTACTGCAGGCTTCTCCCTGTGTGACAAGCTTCCTGCTCAGCCTGCACTTAGTTCAGGAGCAAGTGTCGTCCCATCCTATGCTCAGCTCCAAGTCATCTGCGCTGCAGTGGTTTTCTCTCAGGTGCACTGGGGCAACATCGAAGAAGCAACACTAAAATCTCTCCCCATTTTCCACACCACAGGAACTCAGCTTTTAAGCTACCTGGAGATCAAACACAAAGTCCTGGTGTGCAACTAGCAGGGGTCAGTGAGTTTGTCCGCTCTTAGTGGCTATGGAGAGTACCTCATTTTAAACTGTGGGAAAGCACAAAATGCCACTCAAATTTCCCTTCTTTTTCCCTTCCTTCACACACATTTTTCAGACTCTTGCTTCTGAAGAGATCCATTCCAATCTGAATCATTTGCACATGCAAGCATCCAAACACCACCTGCACAGGCTCACCAGCTTCTTGGTACACAGACACCACCTTTCCTGCTACCATCAGCTAGATCAGCACCAGAGAAGTGGGCTCTGTTTGAGACCACTACCCTGCAGTGGTGAGAACTGGAAACTGCTGGGAAAGAAATCAAAGCAACAATTGAAGGAATAGTGTAACAGGACTTCATGAACAAGGATAGTCATTTTCAAAGATCAGATTTTTCTTTCTCTGAGGGGAGAGGATACAATGAATCAATACTTTAGCCCAGAAGTGGTTCACAGTTTTCAGAGGAACCTTCCTGGAGGAAGGGATGCGTTCCCTATGAATAGAACTGATACTTTAGGGGACAAATATAGCTATAGCTCCATTTAATGCTATTTTAATACAGTTACCCTATTTTGAGAGAGGGGAAAAAACAAAAGTAAAGGAAAGGGTCAGCTTTCTATCCTGACATGCTACAACACTGACAGACTTGAACTGGAAAATGCTGCTGTTTCCTTTGCCATATTGTGCTCTTAGTGCAATAAACCCAGGAGGTTAGTGAGCAATAAAGAAAAGTATTTTTGTTATTAGCTTGTGTCCTTGCTTTTGTTGAGTCTCATGTTTCTTTGCCAGAAAAAAATATTAATTAGCTTTCTTTCTTTTTGTCCCAAATGTCTTTAATCTGTACAAAAGGAGGGGGTGGGGGGAGAGGAAGAGGGCATTGTTATTCCTCAATTACACTTTAGTATATAAGAATACCTAGGAATAGACACACAAAGACTGGGAGATAATTTTGAAATAATAGACTAAGTATATTTCCATTATTATATCATTAAGGTTTTTATATTTCAAAGAGTTTGACTGTAATCCAGTGATCTGAGACTGAATTTCCTGTTGTCCCAGTTCAAAATATTCTTTAACTTTCCTTCACTTCCAGCACAGGAATAAGGGAAAATATAGTGACCTCCCATCTAAAGCTTTTCCTGGATATTTCCAGTTTAGAAATATTGTATGAGTGATAAAACTTTGCTATAACATATGTACAACTCCTTTCCAGGTTTTGTACCTTAGAGCTGGTGAAGATTTCTGGCCAGAGAAGGAATGAGCTTCTTAGAAACACACTCCTGTGCCTTGTGTTGGGTCAGTCCTTCTAGGAAAACCATTTGGCAATTTCAATCAACTTTGATGTCGGAGGAGATGCACAGAGACACATTTCTACATATAGTCCTGTAAAAAGTGAGGAAAAAAAGGATTTATATCCAAAGGGGTATATACAGAAGAAAGGGCAACATCGTTGTTTTGTGGGGTCCTCACTACAAACAGTTAATTCAGTATTTTCTTCTCAATTGTTGTTTATTGTCTGTTCTTCTCATTCACCTGCTTTTCTGCTGATCCCCCTCATTTGTCTTTGCAAACAAGGTTTTATACAGGAATTTTTAAATTTAAGCCTCCAGATAAACATGTACTTCGAAATTCATTCTCAGCATGTCACTCACATATCAATTTAATTTTATAAAATACATATATTTGAAAAAATAGCAGTGGGATTTTTCAATAGATTTAGCTAATTTTATTAGCTGTGGGAAGCATCAGAATACCCACCTCCGGCAAAAAAAAAACAAATAAAGGAGCAGATGTTGCACAGAGGAAAGATTATTTTCCTTTTATATTCAGCATCTGCTTTAATCTTCTTTGACCTGTTGAATGATTAAACACCAGCTAGACTGTTTGCACTTAGATCTTGCTGAAGCCTCCTTTCACTGGGAAGGGTTCTGCATCTATTAGGAAGGATTTGATGACCTGCCTGTTCAATATTAACATCCTGCAGACAATTCTGACGCTGCTTTGTTTCAAAAATAGCATATTCCCTTTCTGTCACATGGTCACTGCTGTGCATGCAACAAGCAGTCCACTGCACTGAGCATTATGACATTTTCCCTTTGTATAACCTTTGCTTGTAAATTTAGGTCAATAATAGAGGCAATCATAAATATACAACATAAAGATTAGAGCATGTGTCTGTTACCATTACATAATAAAAGAAGTTTTCCATCTTGAAAATGTTAGCATCTGAATACTATCATCAAAGAAGTGACTTTCAGTGACCCTTTTCAGTTGCACACATCAGTTTTATCCAGACTTTGCTTCAAATGCAAATGCTTGGGATGTAATTTTTGGTAGATGCAGATTTTCACTGGCTGAAATAGAGATGGGCAGAAAATCTAGCTAAAGCTTTGGATCAGAAAGCATATTAATGACACGTTAAGTATAATTAAGCAAATCATTTATTCAATTCATTTTCTTTCTTTTTCCTGCATATAGAATATTTATTTCTAATAAATATATACAAAGCAGAATATAAAACAACTGTTCCTTACAGCTACTTATCTGATGCTCCAAACAGACTAGATATATCTAGACTTACTTCAACAATTTCACAGAATCCTCCTCAATGTCACACATTTGATCAGTCAAAAAGCATGGACTCATTGGTGTGGTTTAAGTGGCTCCAGGTTTTTAGTCTAAGAGAAAGGGCTGATGGGAGTTTGTCCTTTCTAATGTTGTTATCACCTGTTTGCAAGGAGACACAGAGGTGACAGCATCTGTGTACGCAGGAGTGTTCATGGAAGACTGCAACAAAGTCTACATTACAAAGGAAAGTTTACATTTTAGTTTGAAGAAATTGACAGTCTACTTTGTTGTCCTATAAGAGAATTGTCTAAACACAATATAATCTGTAAAAAAAACAAAATGAAGAAAAGGAAAACTGGAGAAACAGACTACCTTTTGAAGAACCTTGAATGTTGTTAGGAAATGGGGAGTAGGTTTTCTGAAGAAAGAAAAATACACTGTTCCAGTCTCATAGACCTCTTCGGTTATTTTTGTGGCGAGTAACTCCTGGACTAATAGGGCACTCCCAGCTGGGAGAGCCTGCAGAGGCAGCAAGGGTGAGTAAAGATGAATAAGCAGACAAAAGAAGACAAAAGAGCCAAAACCGCCACAGTGGCCAACCAGGCAGCCACTCCAAACTAGCCACACGCTGCTGTTCCTGTGTGCTGAGACATCTGCCTCACATGCCCACTGCCGGGCACGAGGCACCAGGGACTCACCAATTGGATTGTGTCTGCACTACAACCTTATTTTAGATGTCTTTTGTTGACGTGTGTTTTAAACCGCATCTCTATAATTCCACACCTGCAAGGTTGACAGAGATCCTGGGCAGAGGAGACAATGCTATGTATTACCACACTGTCCAGACACTGTCTGGCAGCTCTATTCACAGCTATTCAACACTTCCCTGAATAGCTTTGTGAACAGGACTCAAGGCAATCAGTCACACTTATCCAATACAGTAATTGTTTGTATGAATCTCCATTTTAATTGCATTTTAATTGTGGCCTTGCACAATTCACTTGCCCACACTTTGCTTCAGCTTCCCAAGTATATAGTTGGGACTGTGACATGGGCCTTTCTGTGAAGTGTTCAGGAACCGAACTGATGAAAAGTGTTAGTTGAAACAGAAACCTTCAGGCAATTATTGTGTGGTGGTGATGATGATGATGGTAACAACAGCTGTTACTATTGTCATTATTGTTGTTGTTATTGTTGCTGTTGTTATTTCATCTGGCCATTGCAAGTATTGATTTTTAATCTCAAAGCCTGAACACAAGGGAAATCCCAAAAGCAGCAGCTTTCTCAAAGGCTATGCTGTATTTAAAAGAGTGTATCAGTAGCATATGCTACCATAAGGTTTAAATACAGAAAAGCTGTAATTAGCAGCAAGATATTATTGCTATTGGTATCTAAAATTGTGAGATCTTGAATGCAAAGATCCAGTCACATGTGTATGTATATACTTGATTTCTTTTAATATTAATAACATTGTTTCAGAAAGACAACTGTAACTTTTCATTTAAAACATCACATTGTTCCCTTAAACCTTAATGATTGAATAATTATGTCCTCCTAAAATGACAACTAGAGCAACCTTTCCATTAGCTATCAAGAGAGACTGGGCATCTAACTTTCATTAAACACATGAGTTTCAAATAACAAAAAAAACATGTTTAAACAGGCTAGCTTGACTGTGCACCTGAACCCTGAGAGCATCATGTGAGCAATTTTGCTCTCCTTTCAAAATTGGAGAGAATTGCCTTAGAGCTAGTGCAAGGTCAGAGGGATCATTAACGAAATTAGACTATCTGTAGAACTGTCTGACAAGTTGTGAAACAAAAGGCATGACTGGCCCAAATATTCACCTTGAAAGCCACCAGTTAAACAAAATCAACAAAAGCAGCAGACTAAACCTGTGGACTCCCTCAACCTCCTCGTGGAGGGAACTGTGAGACTGATGTACTTTACAAGGAATGGAGTATCTTGAGAAAAAGGCTCTGGCGTCTAGAAGATAGTTGAGACTCTAGTAGCACTGTTTAGGATGGGGTGACCAATGGCTTCATTGTGTTAACCTGACCATTTTGTATAAACTATGTATGCCTTGCTAATGACACTATCCTCAAATAGAGACTGGACACTGATAAAGAGGGAACCTCCTGCTTCAGAGGGGGCCAAGGGCTAGGTGGTTCCCTAATTGCCATCAAGTCAGCAAATAAATCTGCAGTAACTGTGGGGAAGGTAAAGTCAGCAGGGGAAAATTGCAACAGAACCATACCTAGGTCAGTATCATTCTTATAAGCAATTGAAAAACTTACTAAAATCTGAAGGAGAATAAGATTGAATTGAAAGAGTAAAAATAAATTCCATTTAAGAAATACTTTGGCAGAAATTTGTACTTTACAAATATTTTTATTTTTAAAAGTAGGACATTGCGACATAGTGCTGCACTTAGCACGGGGACAGCCCATGTTTTATCTGTAGAAAACAGGAAAGCACTTTAGTAAAAGCAATATTTCAACCAACTAAAAGCACTATTTGCATAAACCAATATTTACAAGTATATAAATGGTGGATGTCAGGAGGTTGGGGCATCCCTTTTTCCTATTGTATCTAGCAACAGGACAAGAGGTAATGGGATGAACCTGGAACACAAAAAATTCCACTTAAACATCAGAAAAAACTATTTTACTGTTCAGGTGAGGCAGCTCTGGCACAGGTTGCCCAGGGAGGGTGTGGAGTCTCCTTCCTTAGAGGTCTTCAAGGCCCACCTGGATGCGTTCCTGTGCGACCTGATCTAGATGGACCTGCATTTGCAGGGGAGTTGGACTAGATGATCTCTAAAAGTCCCTTCCAACCCCTACCATTCTGTGTGATTTTCTGATTCTAAAGGTGATGAACATAAATTAGACATCGTTTCTGCAAGCTTCCCACTACTGCACAGGAGCTTAAGTGGAATTTATGACTTTATTGTTGAAGAAAATTATTCCCAGATCCTTTTGGCTACAAAAACATAGTTCATACAGTGAATACATGAAAAAGAAAGGGAAAAGCAGGATGAATGGGAAAAACAGATACACAAGAATGGAAAAAAGGATATCTAGTCATAGTGTCTCCTCATATACTAATCCTTTACAGGATGTCATGGTTTCATTTCTGGTATTTCAGTCATTTCTAGTTTTTAATAGGCCAAATAGTTCCCTTGTTATAAATTTAAACTTAACTATGTAGAGGCTTTTAAATTTTGTGTTCCTTATAATTATAACAGCATGAAGAAAAAAATTGCATATGGCAGTCTTAATGAACAGATATTTACACTCATAGCATTCAAGACAAACTGAAACAGAAAAAAAAAAGAAAGCAGAAACAAGCCACATCTGTTGCTACAATCTAGGAAGACACATAAACACTTTGAGGTTTACATTAGCATACTTTGCTGCTCTCAGTTCACAGAATCACAGAATCTTATGGGTTGGAAGGGACCTCAAAAGATCATCTAGTTCAAACGCCCTGCCAGAGCAGGACTACCTAGGGCAGGTCATACAGGAATGTATCCAGGACAGAAACACTGTCACAGCACAGAGGGTGCCTGCTCAGCATCAGAAGTACCTCAATGCCTCATTCCTGAGGATGCTGCAGAAACAGGGCTTCCTTTCTGCTACACTCCCCTCCAGCCCTTCTTCCATGAAAATGCACCCATAAACAGCATCTGATCACAGTGAAATGAGCTTTTCCCTTGTGATCACCTACTAGTGTACCGCAGTAACCAGCACCATCCCAGCATTGACTTGTTAATTTTCTACCCATGGAGAGAAAATAAAATATATTAGGTGAAGGAAAAACACTTGAATGTGAAGCTGTTTACAGAGGGTGTGAAGGAAGTTATCAAAGGTAAGTTTGCAAAAAGGAGATGGCTTCATTCATACTGAGGATCTGCATGCTGAAAGACTGAGGGCACCTCTGTAGATCATAGGGTCCTCGTGCTGGCTTGCAACTGGCACACAAAGAACAGGAATACGTTCTGACCTTAAAGATGCACAGGCTGCTGGCACATCTCTCTTTGCAGCTGATGGGACAGACAAGGCTGCATGCCTGAGCATTTTCTCCTGCTGCAACATCACAGCAGTTTTCATCAGTTAACACATTACTAAGATCAGTCCCTCTGACACTGTAAATGCTTGGTGTTGTCATGGAGTCAGCATTCTCTTTCTGAATACAATAATCTGAAGTCTAAAGAAATCCTTGACTCCACACCGTAGAGAAAGATGAATGCACATTATGCCTTAGGAAAATATTGTTAAAAGGAGATTTTATTTATAGATTGTAACTAAAGGAACAGGTGAGCTACTGTACGAAAGTAGGCCCACAGCAGACATTCAGACAGGAAACCGAAAGTGTCACTTATCTGTATTATGAAGTGCTGAAAACATTTCCTCAAATCAGTTCAGGATGGTCTCCCTTCCAGACCAGGTACCATCAGCCCAAGGGAACAGGTCAATCTAAACTAGGCTCTAAACAACATTGCCTCCATTGACCTAGCAAGTTGAAAACAAAATATTCATGTTGAAAACAACATATCCCTGCTCACCTCTCTCTGCTGCCCCAGAACCCCAAGCTGTTGGCTGCAGGAACAGCCAATGCACCATTTCACTGGACTGTTTGCCAATGCACCAACACTCAATCATGACTTCCAGGTTGAAGTTTAGAGGCAAACGTCATCAAAATTGGTTTATTCTCCAGAAACACAGATAAAAACTGTTTGGAAAACATTTTCTGACCAAACTGGAAAAAAATACAATGTTCAAAAAATTTTGATCTGTTCAGCTTTTGCCTTTGTTAACTTTCTACAACCAGTCATGTCAGGATCAACAGTGTACTGATGAAATTTTAGGATTGATTCTCTTGATGGGTTTGAATGCTTATTTGGATGGGGAGATGAAGGCTTTATGATTTTTTTTGGGGGGGACTTTGACATAGGAAGCTGGAGAGTCACCTTTACAGCCTGGTAAGCCAGACACAATAGGAACTTTGATGCAAGCTTTCAGAGCCCCTTCGCAACTTTGAGACAAAAGATCATTTCCATCTTTTATTCATTGTAGAGGAATGAGTGGGATTTTTTTCTTGTGACAGAGGGTCTCTGAAGGACAAACCAGGATTTTAGTCATTGGTTGCCTCATTGTCCTGCATGTCTCAAAGAATTTAAAAACAAGCTATCTTCTGCTTTCTGGCCCTTGTAAAAGCTGTTTGTGATTGTACCAAGAATAGGGACTATGCTTCTCTGTGAAGATGATAACAGTGTAATTCACAGATGCTCAGTTTGCTACAAGATTGCAATGACTATTTCAAGTCACAAAATTGAAGACAGATACTTATCAGGAGATCTGAAAGCAACTGGCTTTTGAGCCACTGTCCTACATCTTCACTTTTTAGCAATAATAAAATAGTTACAAAAGAAAGTGACTGTAATGACCAAGATAGAAGAGCTTCAGGGAATACACAACACTATGATATCTGTTAGGAATATCACAGCAATCACAAGGTAAGGCAGAAGTACTTCTAACAATAGACAATGAACAAATGAACATACAAAGTCTCACCGACTTGAAGATAAACACAAGCATTCTTCATCTCCACCAAAAAAAAAAAAAAAAAAAAAGAAAAAGAAAAATCCAATAAACTGAAACAATGGAGAATTCTGGCCACAGTCTGAGGACAGAGGGTTTGTTGGAGGTTTTTATCTTATGCCAAAGTCTTGGGAAAACGAGGAGGACTGGGAAGGGACAAAGTTACCTGGCACAGACTTAGGTACCCAGTACAGAGAAGGCTTTTTGGAGACAGATATTTAATACCCACACTGAAGCAACTTCTTTCCGTTTCCTTTCCTAGTTCTCATCAGTGAGATGAGACCAGACCTCCTAAAGATGCTCAGCTCAGTGAATGAGGGCTTGCCTACCCAGGAAAGCCATTGTTAAGGAAAAAAAAGCCGAACCTCTCAGGAGTGAAATGAAAGCACATTAAGCAATCAGTACCAAGCTCCCCTGCCCATCTGCCAATCTGGTTTGACACACTAATGGCCCCTTTGTTCAGTTTCTTTGAAGAAAGTCAACTTATCAAAAGGTTATTGAAGAATAACTATTGGAGACTATTGCCGTGTAGTCACATCCTTCCATAGCAGGCAGAAAATGTCACATAGGAAGAAATCCTGCAGCGATGCACAGCCTAGCACATCTGGCAAAGTTTCTGCTTTCCAACCCTCATCAAGAAGGATACATAAAAAGAGTGCTCAACAAAAACATTTCTCAGTTTTTTTTAAACTGAAGAACTATCAGGCTGCTCTGAAAGATAATCCAAGTGCCATCCCATGCTCTGACACTATAATGATTTTCATCTACAATAGGTTAAAACTAGGATGATTTTTCAATCTTCATTTAGATGAAACTTATATCATTATTTTCCTTCTTTTTATCCTACTCATGCATACCTACATGAGAATATCAGGATGTTTCATTTTTTTAGGATAGGGCAGATTTTTTTGAAACAGTCATGTAGTCTTTTCAGAGGACTTCTTGGAGTTGTTTAATCCAGAAACAACCCTCAGCCTATAAGGATATCACTGCTCTAAAATTCATTCTGGATAAAAGGGCCTGAGCAGAAAGATGTGCTCAAGCTACCAACTCTTGATGCAATCTGGAATGGAACAGATTGCAAATATTTTGGCAGAAGATTGCAGACATTTGATCTTAATCATTGAAAAGCTTACCAGAGTGCATGCCACAGAAAGAGACAAAAAGAGGATTCTCTCAGCATGCTTTTAAAGCCAACCAGTAGGCCCAAAGAGTTGTTTAAGGAGGTTTCTCAGATAAAAGAATGCTTTTGACAAGAAACAGCAGGGCAGAGATAGATGAAAAATGGAATTGAACAGGGAACAGTTACCCACTGAAATGAAGAAAATTAATTCTTTTGCCTGTCAAAAATCCTTCTCATTTGTTCCACCTTTGGAAAGCTGCAAATGTTTTAGCTTTGCAAAAGATAATCTTGTTCCATGCTTATTTGTTTTCCAGTTTCAAATTTAAAGGCAAATGAAATGTTTCTTTCCAGTACCATAGTGCTTACTTTAATTATGTAGTCAAATTAACATTCTAACAACTTTCTGAAGAAAGAATAAACTGAAAAATGCAGGACAATAGCAATTCATGCTGCTCTAAGAAAACATTCTTGGTTTCATAGCAAAGAAAAGTTAGAGCTTTCAGGCAACCAAGCCATCAGTGCTACAAGTGAGTTTAAGCCATTTTGGTACCAGTAATTTATTTTTCAGAAACGCGACTACCTTGAGAGCTTCTCAGTTAAACACTTATACTCTGATGTTTGGCTACTGCCACCTGGATTCTTCACTCTTGTGAGCTTTCCTTGGCTATGACACGCTTGATAGGTGCAACCCCATAAGGAAAAGGGTTAGCAGTGCAGAAAAACCATTCAGGCAAAAAGTTGAGTGTTTCACTAAGTTCTGGACATCCAAGAGTGTAACCATATACTCTGACTTTGTCGAGTGGCTGTTTGGTGAAGAAGTTCAGTACCACGGAAGTGGACCGAAAAAACATCACACAGAGCAAGATCCATAAAATCAAGCACTTCATATGAAGAAAAATAAAATTTGTTATTCCACCTAAAATGGGAACATTCTGGAGGAAAGGACGAGAGAGGAAGGTAGTGAGCAATCAAATTTCCACACTGCCCTCTTCAGTACCATCAAAGTCTGATTGTCAGGCTGGCTACTTCTCAGGCTGGGAAAGCTAGAGGAAAAAAAAAAAAAAAACAAAACAAACAAACAAAAAAAAAACCCAAAAACTAATGGAAGCATAGTACAAAGTGGAAACTACAAGGGGTTGCTCTGGGGCAGCATGCTAGCTGTAAACAGGCAAAAATGTGAGCAAAAATAGGATTGCAGGTTAATGTGCATATGCTTAGTAAAGAAGACATGAAAAATGTCTCTGCAATTTTTCCCCCCCCACAGGACTAATCAACCTTGCCCTCAGCAAGTCCCCAAAAGTTGCAATAACGTTAACTTTATGCCTTTGCTTTAAGCATGACATTAGAGCCAAGAGCATTATAGCATGTGAATATTGGATGATACATTAGAGGGAAGATTTAAAACAATAAGAATGTGCTACTCTGAGGATTTTGCAGAAGGCAACAGTTTATTGCAAACCCGGTAGAAAATAACCTGAAAAGTCATATATGGATCTCTGTTTGAAATGGTTGCTCAGAAGGAAGCATTGACCAAAGAAAATGACAGCCAAAAGCACTAAACTTTTATGAAACTATTCCATTTAAGATAGCAATATTTATTGCATATTTAAAAGTACTATAAATTCATGAAGCATGTAGAACAGTATTTTAATACAAGTACTTTTGCATTCAATTCATCATCTTTAAGTACTCAGGTGTGACAAAAATGTATTACAAATATATAAATTCTACACATAGCTTTCATAAAGTTTTATGAATCTATAAAATACACGAGAAATTTTAAATTCTATTTCCCTATAGCCTTACTGCTCTGAAACAGTAACCGTTTAAAAAGTTGCAGTCTTTTCCCACACCATACCTTAAAGTTTGTAACAGATTCTTGCCTTCTCCCACTAATGCACCACGATTCAAGAAGCCAACCAGTTGTCGGCACCTTTAGAAAACTGTTTAGGATGTGGAAATCATGATTGAGAGAAAGAAAAAGGTAGAAATAAGTATTGCAAACAGTCTCTGGACTTCCAGTTATCCTCTTCTGGTTTAATCTTTTCACAGAGGGAGAAAAAACAGGTTCACTGGCTACAAGAGGAAAACACTGATCACAGCATGATGTAAGTTTGCTGTGCCATTTCTCTTGAGCCTGCTAGCATTTGTCCTCTCATGACACTGAATTCAGAAGACATTTGTTCATAGATAGGAAATGAGTAGTCATTTCTTGTTGTCCTTTCCAACTTTTCTAAGTGATTGTAGAATCTGTAAACTCAGTAGTAGTGCAAAACTATAAGACCTGAAGATTTACGACAGCATTTTATGGAATTTCTTTCAGGCAGAAAATACTATCAACAGTTCTAGGATTTGCACAAAAACAATTCAGCAAAAGTAGCAGAAAAGCTGCTCATTCCTCATGCATGATAAATACAGGGCATCTGCAATAAGCACCCCTAACACAAAGAATTCAATATATCAGCTTCCAGTGTAACTCAGCTCTTGCAAGGAAATTAAGACACCAAGGAGAAGTCATAAACCCACTTTTCAGGCAAATTTCAAACAAAATTAGTTTTTCAGGCAAGAAGGAGATTCAGTGTAGTGAAGCCTTCATATGGCATCACCTTCTTTAGGAAATCTCACACATGAAACAAGTACAGACAGCTACCAAGTATTCTTCATTCCATATCTTGCATTAAAAGTCCTGTTTTCTCTATCTCTTTGAATGCCACGTGGTTATCCTTTTAGACATTTAAGATGTCATTCACATTTAAATCCAGCACTGTATCAATTTGTGTACAGTCAAAGGAAGAATTTGGCTGTGTCAGGCCAGACTCTCTGATCACAGACATAGTATTTTATTTATTTAATTCTTAGCATCTCCTAGGGACTCAATTGATCTGACTTATTTTAAAAAGGAGGAGAAAATGCTTTTTTTAAATTTTTTTTCCAAATCATCCCCACTTGAAGTGATTATCCTTCTCAAGCCTGCAAGTGTAGTTTTGTCCCACTCAACCATCCCTTAGTCAGATCAAGTGGGTGAGTCCAGCAACACTGGAGATCAAAATTAATCAGCACACAGAGCTACAGGATATTTTTAAACAAATGCCATTATTAATATTGCAATAAGCTTACCAGAAGCTCATAACACACTTACTGGAAGTGGCAAGGACAGTGAGTTCGTAGAGTCCCTGCTTTACTGGTTCAGGCATAGCAAACTTTCTCAAGCTCTTAATAGTATTACAGTTAACTAAGATTATAAGGTCCAGACCTGCACCTCTCAGAATGCCCTCATGAAATTGATTCATCCTTAAAATATTCAAATAGCCTGTTCCACTCTCGAAAATTAACCCTTGTTCTCCAAAGACACATTAAGTGTGTCTGTGGAAGGTTTTTCCCACAGACAGACACCGTGTGCCCTTGTGCTGTTCTCTGACAAGTTTGAAAGATCTCAGCACTTTTGATAACTAATGAGTACACTTGATGGATAGGACTGCAGGCACATTAGGCCAGGTAATGGAAAAGTCTCATGAGCCCAAGTGATTTGTGAGACTGATTTCAAAGTGTAAAAATGAGAAATATCCCACTATGTTAGACCAGCTTCCAGCACCGGGGCTAAAGGTCTGAGGTCTGAGGGAGAATGGGTTAAGCACAGTCAGATACCAGCTCAAATGGGAGATGGCAATTTGCAACTGGAGCATTGGGGTGTCCGGGGTCAGATGTCTTCTCTCCAGCTATTAGTTACCTCCCTTCAGCCCAAAGCCCTGTATCCAGCCACAGTGGCCAGAAAAAGGGCTCAAAGCCCATCCAGAAGGTCTGGCTTTCACATAACAAAACCCAGACAAAGGAGGTCCTGGAACTCAGACATGAGGTTCAACAGTGTGGATAAGCAACAGGGTGGGAAGCATGGGCCAAACACATACAACAGGCATTGTTATGGTAAAGTTTTTCAGCTGTGAGACAAAGGATAGTCTGTCAAATGTACAGATTTGCTCAATTCTTTTGTCTTTCACGTGGGTGAGTTTGCAATAGCTAGAGTGAAATTCAGCAACTTCCCTATACATCTCACCCTACTGACACTACTGAACCTCCTGATATGAGTAAGAAGCAAACTTGTGAGGAAAGCTTAAGAGCTTTCTAAATACTGAGGAGACACAGGCAAGATACATAGTGAAGTTTACCAAGCTTAGGAAGCAGCAGAGAGCAAATACACAATTCCGGGACTAAAACACCAGCAGATGACACCAAGCAAGTTTTCCTTGAAATACAAAATTGTTGGATTCATATCCAGCCTCATGAAAAATGCAAACAAGTCTAATCTTACACCAGAAGATAAAACTGCCACTGTCAGTATAGAAAATCCAGAAAATCCAGCAATCAGTCTTGATGGAGGGGGAAAAAAATGATGTGTATGTATATATATATATATATATATATATATATACACACACATACATATACATTATATATATATATGTATACCTTGCAAGACCTCTAAAGCAATCTAATGGAGTTATCTTGGGACAATATCTTACTTCTTTAAAAAATACTACTTTTTGCTCTGATATTTTGCTGCCAGAGTTTCCCCATTGTCTTTGATGGAGTAGAATTTCACTTGCTCTTTGTATGTTGTGCATATTTGAATTAAAACTCAAAATCCCTTTTTATAGCTGTATGAAAGGAAACAATGACATGGGATTTGTCAGAAAGCTACTCTGGTTCCGGTTTAGCCTGGATGCTAGACAATGTCTCTTTGATGAAAGTGTGGTCAAACACTGAAAAAGGCTTCAAAGAGAGGTGTTTAATGCCCCAAGCTTGTCATTGTTCAAGAGGCGTTTGGACAAAGCCTCTATTAAGACATCTTAATTTTTCTTCAGGCCTGAATGGATTAGGCAGTTGGACCAGATGAATGTTACAAGTCCCTTCCAACTGAAAACATTCTATTTTACTGTTCGCAGAATTACTAAGGGGTACCTCCCCTCAAACCTCATATAACCACATATTTGAAGCTTTTTTAGCTCTAGTACGTTCTGTGCCCTGCCCTCATTCAGGTAAGTTGTCCTGCAGCAGGACCTGTGCAGGACCACTGCAGTGTCTCCTGGACCTAGCAGGTTAACTCAAGGGAAATTCACTCATACAGATTGGTAAGTTGTTTTTACATGCTCTGTGGCAGAAAAATTTCACTTCACTGGGATTGGTGTGGCTTTTTTTTCTCAACAAAAACAGGTTTTGTCTTTGGAAGAGCACGAAAAAAAGCATTGAGAGCACTATAACGGAATAGCATCAATGATTTATAAAATGAATCTCTTGTCTGTTAAGTATTAAAGACATTACTGACAGTAATTTAGATAAACTACATACTTTAATTAATTTCATGTTTATTTACCTCATAAATTTTGAGATAACAGCTAGTTTGTAATTGATGCATTTACATTTAAAACGAAGGCTTACTGCATGTTGAGATAAAAGGAGTTTTAAGGTTTCCTTTTCTGTAAATGTATTGCTGTTTCAATTTGTAAGTAGGATGTTTGTCACTAAAAAAAACACACAGAACATGTTTCTTTGGGTAACAGTTTCAGAAATTATCTTAAACATAAAAAAATAATTATTTTATTAAAGCAAAGTATCATCTATATACAAGAATCCAATTTGATTTATGAGCTGATACAACTACTCAGCTTAACTGACAGTAAGTACTAAAAATTAGTACCAGATCTATATGCAGTCCAAAGTCTGTTAAAATTAGTTGTTTAAAAGCATCCATTTTAATGATGGGGTTTAAAAAAACAAAACAAAACAAAACAAAACAACCCAGAAGAGAAGAAAGAATAATAATTAAAAAAAAAAAGGAGCAATGTGACTTTTCCATTCTTTCTAAATTTCCCTGAAGAAAGGGCAAGTCTATTTTTCATGAAGTATTGATAGTGAAAATACACAAATGAAGACTAATCCCACCTGCTTTTGAAAGGATAGTTTTTGAATAGCAGCATTTTTTTCACATGTAATTCCCCTAAATAACGCCTAGAAATACCAGAAACCAGGCAGAGATTTTTTTTTCTTTTTCCTGCGGCCATCAACACCAAATCCTTCTAACATTTCATGGCTTCCAGTAGACATCATCCATCAGTCACCTGGAGCCCATAGTGCCCTACCAGGAATAGTCAGAGCAAAGAAGACTCACAAGGAGACATTTAAGATCCGGACCTTCCCTCAGCCTTTCCTAGCAGGGCACATCGTTGCCAGGCACAGTCCTGTCGGTTAGAACAAGGCATAGACTGCTTTAGGTAATAATATTTGTAGTTAGTCTGGTATACAAGCCAAAAAAGCCTGTTAACTTCATCATGGAATCTGACCTCACAATCACCGGGACACCATTCTTCAGCAAACTTCTGCAAGATTTTAAGTTAAATGAATCTAATATTTTAGCAAAGGTAGGATTTTGCAGGTGCCACTAGCAGAGTCCTGAGGAAGCAGAAGCCTCAGAAGCTCATCTGATATATTCAGCCTGTTAGACTTGACTCAGTCACAGACTTTGCGCCAATACTAATTTTTCAAAATTGCAGTAGTTGGAAAGTTCAGTGGTTGAAGTGAAGAATTTCTGCTAGAAGATCATGATGATGATTTTCCCATAAAGACTGAGGCCGTAAAAGATGGAAGGTGTGAACTGGGTACAAGATATGAACTAAGTCATCAGTCACCACTCAGACTGAATCCTTTGCTAGGATGAAGAGTTACAAAATGTTGCAACAGCGCATGGAGTTTCATTCCATAGAAGCCCAGCTAAGAAAGGACAATGTAAGAGAAAAGTTCACTTTTTGCAGGCTCGTTTAAGAGACTCAGCTCCAGTCCTGTAACAGTTAAACTTGAGAACTTCCTTGAAGTGGAACCAGAACTGAGAATTACAGGTGTCGTCTTGCATCCCTTCATTGCTCTGTGCCTGTCTTTGAGTGGAGTGGATTTCTTAAAATGTACATTCTATTCTAACTTTTAAGTTTGTCTAGAGTTGAGACTACTTAGGGGTTGGCTGATAACTCTCAGGCATCCCATCCTTGGACAAGTCCCCAGGTATGCTTGTATGCCTTGCGTTTGCAAGGTCAAGAGTTGATGAGGCCCAGAGCCTTTCAACATGTCAAACCAATGTACCTATAACAGAGGAGACAATAGATTGAAGGGGAGAGGATCTGGTAGTTAAGCAACTTGCTTTGGAAATATGGAAAAGACATTTTACACATGTATTTTGGAAATGGCATTTAATTATTTTTTTTTCTCTATTTTTAGGAAAAGTTAAGCAATTTGTATAATGGAGGTTATAGGTGATAATAAAAACATCTCTTGTGAAATAAATCATGCTATTTGTCTAACAGACTGAAACCAAGTGAACAGAAATCAGGAAGGGAAGAAATCCAGTTTGTGCTCATCAATGAGCAGAGAAAAATTATTATAATTAATGGTTATAACACAGCTATATAATGAGTTACATTGTTATTTATTCATGTTCCAGAGCCCAGTGGTAGATTTCACATCAGAAAGCTTTTTGACTGAAGAGACTGAACAGCGTCACAGGAACCACTTGATTTGTCAGGAGTTTCATGGGATGGGAATATATACTTGAATAAGCCACATTTATTTTAAGAATCCATACTTGGTGCTCATTCGCCTTAGGGTAAACATTACCAAAAGTGATCCAATTCATGACAGAAACTGCCCTGCTGGTAACAGCTGAAACACAAGTTCATTCAGCAACATAAAGCTTAGCTGCCTGCGTTGGGCCTTTTGAATTCTTGGTTCTACCACAGTATGTAGACAAGCGATGATTGTTTCAGGATGCAAGTTTGTGTTCCATATACCTTTAAGGATGAAATGAGGTGAGAGCAGGTCTGAGAAACATACTACTTCTCCTGTGAATATCAGTTACATCAGCCACTTTTAATCATTACAACGGAATGTAAGTCTGAGACTGATGATAAAATTTAGTTAAGAACTGTACTTTAAAATGGAAACACACCCTCAGAAAAAAAAATGCACATACCAGGGTGAAATTTAAAAAAAAAGAGGCAGGGGAGAGGCCTCAATAGACTTATTGCTAATATGAGAAATAGCAATTTATGGAAGCCATCATGCATCTGACTGCTTTCATGATTGCCCGACAAGACAGTACATACACAGTAGAAGAATCTTGCTACAGGCTCTTAACAACCTCCTACTCTTTTTTGGGACAACATTAAATGTAGCAGACCTCTGGAAAAATCCCCTTGATTCACCTATCATATGGAAATATAAGAGTTTTAAACTACCACAGACATTTAATACGTAATTGCTCTGTTTTTCAGTGTGTTGCCAGTGCCTTTTTTTCTCCATCTCCAAACGCTCACGGCAACTTACTCTGTATGTTTAGTTAAATTGTTCCTGTCTCTTGCCTTTCCAAGCTTAGTATGGATCCTGCTGATCTGCTTTATCATTTAAAAGAAAGACAGCTACTTATTTCTCCTTTAAAAAGTGCCTGGTTCAGATTCATCACGTCACACTCCAGTCCTTTCTTCATTTTTCTGAAAATCATGCCTCAAGAGGTGTCATCAATCTCTTTAGTTAAAAAAAAAAAAAAACAAACAAAAACAATGTGCAAAAATCATCTCACATGACTGATGGCATTTGCTCTGTGGTGATACTATTTTCCAGCATATATCTTACAGACCAGTCACTACAAAATGCATGTTTGGTTATTTTTGTTGATCTCCAGTTCCTCAGTTTCCTCAATTTTCTCCTCTTTGCTCTCTTTTTTGAATTCCAACAAGGTGCTATTGACATGTTTTATTTTCAGGGGACTAGTCTCACCATTTTTGGCAAGATATTTGCTGAGATCATATAACATCTTCCTACTTGAGTAGGCTATTTAATCGTAGTTTTAAATATATCTGTTTTCCCTTCATTTTTCCTCATTTCTTGCATTTTGAAAATTATTATCTAACAGTTATACCAGACTTCATAATCTGCAGTAAACACTTCAAAAGCTTCAAAAGAGTTTCTCATTCCTGACTTCGACCTCAATGAAAACATACATACAATGGATTACAAAATCTCTCCTCTTGCACTTACCATCCTTTATACCATAAATAGCAAAAAAAATTACTCAAGATAGATCTCAGTTGTTATACAGTAAAGCAGGACTCCATCACGACAGTGTTCCCAGTTGTCAATCACTTTTAGAGTCATCCTGAACCCACTCTTACCCCACACTCGAATGTCTATCTAGTAGTTTAAATCCATTTTAAGCTCTTGTTAGCAATCCTTTGAGAAACCTTCCTCAGCCTGGCTGACGTGTTGTCAAAAGAAAACGTTTGCAAGCCAGATTTCTAGACAGGCAGCCAAAATGACAGTCAGACATCAAGCAGAACTCTCTGTTAATAAAGTGGAGAAACAAGCCCTAACAAGAACAGCTTGCTGGCTTCAGAGAGCGGGGTAACTCTCCAATCATTTAATTCTGATTCACTAACCCTGTAGCAGAACAACAAAATTAATTATATTTCCAATTCCTTTCAGAATACTAATAAAAAACACAGTAAAAGCCTACTGAAATATTAACTAATGTCAAGTTTCCTTGCCAGATACTCATGCATATGGAAGAGATGATCACAAACATAACTCCCTCTGGTCAATGGACTCACTGTACTCTGCATGTTTCAGTTGCTGTGAAAAATATTTATGAACTTCTTCTATTCAATTTCAAACTAAATATCTGGAAAGCCATTGAACTTGATTTCCTCCAGCTTAGAGCCCCACAATGTTAATTAGAATTGCGTTTTAAATTCCATTTCTTCATCTATAAAAATATTATCTTTGAGAGATTTCATGGAAGTATAAAATCATCCAGAACATACAGAGCTATTATTGAAATGTTCAGGCATGATATCACTGTAATATTCATTATTCTTATTTGCATTTTAAAGTTATTTAAAGCAGACATACTGCATATGAAATAGCACTTTGTCTTTTCCAAATTACAACATCTTTTTCCATACTGCCATGAAACATATCGAGGATGAAAATGATCCTCTCAAAAGCCTGAAGTGCTCTCCTTGGAAATGGCAGTGTTATGTTCACATACGTGTTGCAGTGAGTGGAACAGTTGCAAAAGAGAGACTGAGAGAGGCTCATTGCAGAGTATTCAGAAGTTTTGTAGTTAGCATGTTTCCCTAGGGTGTAGATCTGAAATCAGTTCCTTGCCCAAAATGAAGCAGAGTGGAAAAAAGATTTCCCTCCAGACTCCTCTGGTTTACAAGATCTAACGGACACGTGCACAGTGTCTTTCACTCCCAGAAAGTACATTTTAGGATCATTTTTTGTAAATGGAAAAAAATATTGTTTTTGCATTAGACTGATCTCCACCGCCACTTAGCTGTGGTCTGCTGAACAGGTCAACGTCTGAACAGTAGTGTCTGAACGCTGATCACTGGCCCCTGCTCTTATACTTACATCCGTAAGACCCCTCTTGAACTTTGGTAGTACTCAGTAATGAGATGAAGGTATTGGGCAGGGGGAAAAAAATATGTCAGTGCTGTAAAAGCAAGTACAAAACTTCTCCGTTCTATGTAGAGAAGCTCTGTATGGCTCCCTAAAGTAATTTCTGTGGATGGCAAATAACATAACAAGTAGGGTCCAAGCCTGGTAGATCACCAGTCCAAGCTGGTTAGCAGGGAGCTGACAGTACAGATCTTGAAAACATAATCTATTTATTGTAACTGACACATATGTGATTAAATACTTATGCTCCTTTCCTATCCCAACGTTGTTGCAATACAAAGAGAAAACATAGTCATGTTTCTATACAATACCTAGGCATTACTGCTTGTTCCATTAACAAAATAATGTTTATTTTGACAGAAGCTGCTGGGAAACTCGGGAATACCCTAATTTTACTGCCTACCCATTCCTCTGCTAAGGATTTTGATAAATCTGACAATGTACATGGCTCCAAGAACACTGAGATTTTTTTTTTAAAGGTTGGTAAAATCCTTTTCTCTCTGTTTCGTCCTCTGTATATCTATTTATCCTTCTCCCTGAAAGGAGGTTTGAGGGATGTGCTCCAGGCACCTCTGGCTGCACATTAGGTGAAGATTTCTTCACGTTAAACTCGTGATTCTGGGGAAAGGTTGCTAAGGAGGTAGATAGCCCTCTGTGGAGGGCTGACCTCTGTGCTTCCGACCCTCTGCTTCAGGGTCCCTGAGCAGGATGCAGTGACCAGTCTGAAGTTCCCAATGCATACCAACACTTTGACAGCCTGCTGTGGTGCAGAGACACACAGAGCAGCACCTGTGCGTGGGCACAGAACACGCAGACCCTGTTGAGTTTATGGGCATAGTCACTTTGCTCCAACAGTGATGGGTACACTTCTGATGCCTCACAGCACCCCAGTCCACCCAGGTGAGAGCCTCTGTTCCTCTTTAAGGCACGATGCCAAGGAGATAAAACATCAGCAAGACTAATCAAGGTTGTGGCACAGATTCACCTATCATTTAACAGAGAAGGAGGGGAGATCACAGCCTTCTTAAAGGTCTCTGAAATGTCTGCTAACAATTCTGCAATCTCATTATTTCCCATTTCCCTACGAGCACCACTCCATTTATTCACTTCTCTTCTCCAGGTTAGCTCTTAATCATTAATAAAACACTACAAGCAGTCTGCAGTTTTCTAAAACATCCTATGCTTCCTGTCTAAATGAGCTGCTTTGGCTTCAGACACAGCAGCTGCAGTTTGCAATATTCAGCCTTTCAGGATGCTTTGGCTCAGCAAAACACACACCGAAAAAAGGGCAAGAGATGCTTTTCTCATTTGACAAATACATGTAGATGGTAAAAAGAAAGCTGCCCCCCTGCCTTGGAGAAAAGTCATGTGCTCTCAGCAACTCCCTAATAATACAAAAATGTTAGTCCAGGGCTAACCGGAATTTAAATATTTGGCCTTCTGCATTACATCTCACCCCATAGGCTTTAAACAAAGAATGGGTTTAGAATGTGTATTCTGGGATTGTGCTATGTGACCACCAGGCATACAAAGACCCACAGCCATTCAGCTACACAGCACTGGTGGTTTCAGTTCCTTTATGACACCCTAAAAAAAGCTGCTAATCCACAGTGATGCTCCACAAAGTCTGGTTTTCTAACGATCTCTCCTTTTACTGCCAGCAGAAAGAAGCAGCGCAAATTGTGCAGAAATCAATGGAGGGAGGATAAGGCATTTTACGTGGCTTGTTTTGATACCCATCAAACACAAGAGGTGTCAGTAATAAGAGGCTCTGGGTCTCCTCTCACAAATTTCGGTGTAGAATTGCAGCAGTCAGGGCACTCATTTCAATCTTATATAACTTTAAATTATTGCATAATCATATGGTGGATGGGGGGGGGGTACAGTGGATATTCATAGGAGCTGGAAGGTCTCAGCCAGAAGAAGAAATTAATAAAAATGCAGAGAAACAGGCAAAACACAGAGGCTCAGTTGTTCCTGGGTGCTTACATCACAGAAGTGATAATTACAATAATTTGATGTTTCCTAGATTGTAGCACTCTATCAAGTTAATGAATTTTAGCAGGGTGACAAATTATTTTTGTTTCTAAGTAGGCTGTAGAGTATTCTCCTTTCAGTGAAATGATTTTAAACCATTAAAATTTCAATTAAATTTCAGAAGGAGCTTTTTGTATGTGAAGTATGTGAGCATTTTGAGAAAGCTTTCCCAATGTTTCAGCTGTCTATTTAAAAACACATGCAGTTAATTTCTGCAACTGGTCCAGCCATTCACAACCATGCCTAAAACATGCAAATCACATCATTCTTTGTACATCTATACATCATCCATAGCATTAGATTGTGCAATGACTCTTAAAACATTCTTTTAAGAGTCAAGGAGGTACTTTGATTTGAATGCATCATTTCTGTGTTTTCAGAGAACGAAAACATGCTGATGAATGAATAGCCTCACAGCTGCAGACACAAATGGTGGTTTTCCTCCTCATAGCCTCCACCAGCATCCTCACAGATGACTTACCATTTTTCCCTAAATTGTATGCTGTATCTATATTGATGCTCTGCTGTTATCAAATGCTTACACTGCAGAACTCCTAATTACAGAATTGAACACTGCCTAGATGATAGTCTGTCAAATTAATTAATTACTCAGTCATTTATGGCACCACAAAGCCCTGTTGTGGTTTTGATTTTGATTCAGAGCATGAAGATATTAATGACTTCCTCATAGACACAAAAAGTAATATTTCTTCAGAAAATGACGTATGAGCAAATAGCTGTCATGTATTCAGCAGCTAATACAAAGAACCAGCTTCTTTTGGGCATGAGTCAAGCATTTGCTCTTTCATATTGCACCTGCTTCAAGTAGAAATAACCAAAACAAAGGAATAGGGGGTAAATTGACTAAATAGGGGAACATAGACTCAAGTCCTTAATCATAACCAGTTTGGTCAAAGTCCATAAGGTGCTGAATATTTCTTGCAATGAGAGTGAAGGAGAGCTTGAAGACATCTAGTACTTTAGTCATGGTTTTGTGTGGAGCCTTTGCTGGTAAGGGGGAAGGGGCTGTAAAGATGGCTCCTGTAAGAAGTAGCTCGAAACTCTCCCCAGCTCTGAGCCAGACCCACTCCTGGGGCTGAGCCAATTAGATGCTTCCACAATCACTTTTTAAGAAGAAGCTGCACGAAGAGGAGGGTTCTTCCTGTTATTTTGTGTTCTGTCGTTTCTTCTTTTCTGGCTTGTGGTGGTGCAAGGAATTGGAGGAGAGAGGAGTGACCATGTGGACACCAGGGCAGTGAGTGAAGAGAGAAGGAGGTGTGCTAAAGCAGAGACTCCCCTGCAATCCTGTGGAGAGGACTGGTGAAGCTGAGATTTTGTTTGCACTTCGTCAAAGACCAGGAGCCAGGGATAGTGACTATGACCAGAGGAGGCCATGTCCCATGGGAGGGGGATCTTAAAGTGCTGGTTGTATCTTTGTCATCATCCTGCTGTCTTTTTGCTTTTTTGTTCTGTTCTGTTTCTTGTAGGCAGTAGAATAAAGTTTCCTACTTTCCTCTCTAAGTCAAGTACTGGAGTCTGTTTTGCCCAGAACCGCAATTGGCAGTGAACCCTCCCTGCCCTTGTCTATATCCACAACAACCTCACTTATCTTTTTTTCCTCCGATCTTGCTGGGATGTCCGCTGTCCTAAGGAGGGTGGGAGTGGATGGGAGGCAGTGAGCAACAGACTGTCATGGTGCTCCATTACTGGGCTGGGCAAAACCGCAACAACTTTGCATGACTCTACCTTGTTGGATAGTTTCTGCTATCCAGCAGAAACTGGATTCATGTCTGCTGACAGTGAATGATATATACCATGGCAGGCTGACTTCATCCTTCATAAGAAATAAAATGAGTGATTTTCAAATCCTAACCTACATGTAATTCTGCAATTTCTGTCTTTTTCTTCTTTTAATGTAAACTTAGGCAAAGTATAAGAATCTTCTCTTTCCCATTTAAAGGGAAAGGCTAGATTTTTAATTTCATCGGCTACAGTGGAAAGATCTAATAAATATTTCTTATTAAATTAATCTTCAAATTAATTACCTTCAAGGAAATAATTACACTATTGCCACTGTTCTATATTAGCAAATAAGGAAAAGTAAGGAAAAGAAAAGGATCTATCTGCTACAATACACACAGAACGGATGGATGGATTAGTCTTAAAACTAATGAGCTAGTAGCTTACAGTCATTAAATACCAGAAAAAATAATCTACTCATTGTGACAATGATGGACCTCTGAATCAACACTCTCAGGACAATTGAACTCCAGTAGAGAGAAGCAAATGCCAGCCCGGCAGCCACCAGTGCCTCCATGACAAAATGCGTCTATGTAGCTAAGACCTGACTGAGCAAAAGCTTCTCTGAGGTGTTGCATCTGTCACTTGGAGCAGAAATACTTAGGACAATTGCATCTCCGATGTTATTATTGAATCAATTTTCCCATTTAGGTGTACAATTCCTTGTCTTCAATGTATAATAAGAACACAGTATATCTAGTTGCAGAAATGTATTCCCAGACTTCAGTTTCCATTTAAGTTACTGATGCGCTTACCCCAGACATGCTGCTCAAGCCTCACAGTGAGGGAGAAAATACTGCAGAGGTGAGAAGAGCCCTGAGCTTTTTCTAAGAAAATATCATTAAGATTTTTCTGGTGTTTTCCTTCTTAATTTACCTATGAAAGGTAAACGGAAGATACAAACATCACAATGCTTTTTAACTCCTGTAAGACAAAACTGGATTTCATTCTACATGCTGTAGTTGCAGCATTGTCTACATACTGCAGGATTCCCTGTTCCAAAAAGAAAAAAAAAGAAAAGAAAAACAGTTCAAAAAAGTGTATGCAATGTGTGTTTTACTTCAGTGCCCATGACCTTTGAAAATATTCAAGCTGCTGTTTGATTTAACATTTCAACAGCAAATATATTTTAATGCACAGAGGACCATTCTCAAAGTTCACAAAACTGTTTGCATAGATGAAAAAAAGTCTAAATGACTGTAACAGGGAAAAGAAAAAAAAGCCCACATACTGTAGATTCCTTCCAAGTGTAGAACAACCTAAATCCAGCAAGTTTGCTCATGCCCAGTCTGACATCGCACACTCCCAGCCTTAGACCAGTGTTTTATAAGCAGCTTGGTTCAAAGTTCACATAAATCATCAGGAAAACTTCCACTACTTCAAACAGATTATTTAATTGTATTAAATCCCTCTCATTTCCATTAGACATTTTCCTGCAGCCATGTCTCAGAATAGAATCAGAGATTTTGCAGAAAGGACAGATCTCTGAAAAGGAGATTATATGAAGATCCCAGAATACAGGAGAGATTACACTATCACCTGACACCTGCCCTGACTTAAGATCACATTTCAGTTCAACTGGTTTACTGTTCAGACATATCATGACTCCAAAGGCTGAATACTGCAGTGATCTGCTGTTCTTCTTTATGTGCCTTACAGGTATTTTGGCTTTCTTTACTATTGCTTAGCAAGCATCTTCCATGTGCCGATTCTGCCACTTGAACACCAGCACCTGATGCCACCTTAGATGCCTTGTGGAACCACCCTGACTAGTATGATCAGTAATCTCTAGAGCATCTCAAGTTGCACTGGACACTCTCATTTGATTAACTAAAACACGTCCAGTGTATTAGAAGCCTTTCCGCTCACCTCTTCAGTGCATTTGTGCCCAAATCCCTTGACCTCGCCTTGTCTCCACAGCATCCAAGACTCAGTCTTCACTCTCATGCCAAGTGACTGACAGGGCTCTCAGTGAAGTAAGGCCGAGGAGACAACTGTGAACAAGGGCAGCTCTTGGAGGCTTAGTGCTCCTTCTGCTTGGGTTGTGGACGGAAACCCGTCTGCTTGCCCAGGAGCTCAGCACAGACCCTTGCCTTAGCAGAACAGTAGCAGCAGTGCTGAGCTCTAGCTGACAGTGTGTGGTCCAGGCATGGAGAAGCAAGAGGAGAACGTGCCAGACAAGGCATTTCTTTCTCCCTGCAGAATATTGTGGGTTTACACATCTGTTCTCTTTATGATGGTTTATTCCTCCTACCAAGAGCTATACAGAGGAAGGTTCCTTACTTGCACGTAGCAACATTTTCAAGTCCATTACATCCAACAGTCCTATACACATTAATTGTACGTGGACTCCTCTGGATATCTTTTTCCCTGTTTGTATTTTATTCCCATCTCACTATTATTCTTGTGTAGCGACCACTACTAGGTGACTATTGTAATACAGAGTGCTTTAGAAAAGCACTCAGCACATGAAGTGCTTTTCCTATTTTGTTTCCCCTTAACTTCACTCTCACCAGCCTGAGGTGCTTTTGCTGATAGAAGCAATCATTTATGTCCACTGGAGTTGTACTGGAGGCAAAGCTCCCAGGTAAAGCTACCAACTACATCTTTAGACAAAAAAAAAAAAAGTACCCAAAGCAATAACTGTGCTTGTAGGATCTTTTGGTTTAATGTACAATTTTTTTCTCTCTTTTTTTTCTTTTACAAGTCTGTGAACACTCGTTCTTTTTATCTCACATCTGGTCAGTTCAAGCCAGGTAGGGCTTGAACTTAGGTTGTGGACAGGAAGCCCACCCTCTTGCCCAAAAGTCCAGGTAGGGCTTGAACTAAGCAGCATAAGGTATGCAAACACCAGCCACATGTTGATGGCTGCTTCTGCTTCTTTGATTGTGTTGTCACCAGCTTAGACAGCTCAAGGTCTCCAGAGGTCTCAGAAGCTACAAATTCCTTTTGGGCTTTTGGTCTATGATTAGCAATATCTGAATGGAGGTCTCTTCAGAAAAGGCACAGCCATGGAGTATGCCAACACTAGATGCATCAGTGTTTCAGATGACTGCTTCTGTACCTTTGGAGCTGCCAATGCCCAGATGAGTTCAGATAGCTCAAGATCTTAAGCAGATGCAGAGAAACAATTTCTTTTTGAACTTTTCTTCTGTCATTGGCATTATATGAATTGAGGCCTCTTTAATTAGAAAAGATGTACTATAAACAAAGCAGTGTCTACAAAATATTAACAGTTTGAGGCTTTGATATTTTCCCTTTGTCTAACGCAATGCACATACATTATTGAAAGGCCATGAGACTCCTCCCATTTGTCTCAGCTTTTGAGATTAAAAGTTAGGTGAGTTGTTTCTTTTTCCGAGGTCTTATAGCATAATGCTACTTTAATCTCTTCAGCTGGGCAACTGCTGGTTTTATGGATGTCATTTATCTTTTTCTGTTGTTGTTATTTAAACATTCTATTACAGACAGTGGCACTCAGGCTAAGTATTTTTTAAGTCATTAAAACTCCTTCAAAATATGGCTTGTGGGAGGGGAAGTTTCATCGTGACTATACTGGATTTCAGTTTTATAGTGGCCAACCTTGTTGATACTCTCTTTATGCTTGCAGACATTTGCAGATAAAAGTGAGGTTCAGGAAAAAAAAAAAAACACTAATGAAATCTTGGTAAGTGTACTGGAAATTGTTAATCAAATTATTCATCAAATTATTAACCTCAATCCCCTTTTGAAAATATATTTTGTAAAATTCAGGAGCAACAACACAGCATAAAAGGAAAATGGGACCAACACATCCTTGGACCAATGCCACTTTATCACGCTTTCTAAGAGGACACAGTTCAAGGTCAAGTTTCATTGAAGGGTCTGAGAAAGCTTTCCTTGACTTCAATTTATCAAACTTTGCCTTTATAGAGGACAGACTTAAATTACTTCTGTCTCTAAAGGTACCCAAAAAGAGATGAACATACTTGTTTTTAAAGAACAAGTGGTTCTTGTGGTTCTTCACAAGGATTGACTTCAAGACCAGTGCACCTACCAATGTTTTTGCATATTCTAGAAAGATGTTTTCAGAGCTAGAAAGAAAGAGGAAAAAAAACAGTCTTCGAGTTTGTGCTTTTATGTAAGGCAGCATGAGTAAGTATGCTTTTGCTTCCCTACTAAATGCTAACATGTCAAAGGTAACAGCAAAAATAGTTCTCTGGAAACTGGGTTAAATGCCTATAGTGTTTCTTGTGCCCAGGAATAATTTGTAATAATGCCATGCTTTATTGGTTGTGTGGAGGCTACCTGCCAGCATCCATCCCACATATGGTCACACCAAAACAGAAATGGCTCCAGGAGGTCTGAACACACAGAGCACTAACAATTCAGGCAAAAGGGAATGAGGGGACACAATAGACAATTTCTTCACCAAAAATGTGATTACACTGCAGGACTCTGTCATAGGATGTTGTAACTATGAAGAGTTGCTTTCAAAAGGGTACTGGATAAATTAATGCAAAACTAATAAATTAAACTTGAAAATTATTAAAGATAGGTTTTGGTGCAAACAGAAATAACTTCCCTCCAGAAGTCCCTGAACTTTACTAGGTGCTGGTAAAGCACTTCATAATATTATCAAAGTCAGTCTACCCTCCCCCTGTTCCCTGGCTTTCTGCGGCTGCCTGCTCTTCCTATGTCAAATGGAATTTAGGCCTCAGTGAGCACAGCTTTCTTCACAGCCTCATGCTTTTTTTCCCTGCACTGCTCCTCCAGACAGCTAGTAATGTGCTGGGAAGGTTGCTCTGATACAGCAAAAGCACAATGGGGATAAGTGAGTCACTAAAGGAGCCATAAAATCACATTTTAGTTATTACACCATAACTTCTCCAAGCAGGCCTGTCCTACAATGTATCAAACTTCACTGACAAAAAGCTTTGTTTCCCAGAAACCCTCAAACAACAACTCTCACAACATATTTTCCCAAGTCCTACTGACAGGAGCCCATAGATAAATAATATCCCAAGTCATTTGTGGCACGGTCATCTTCCCACTACTATCTGTCCAAAGAACAGCCTTGAAATATCCACAGATCTATATTCAGTGCTTTAGCTGTAAGTTACGAATATTTATTGATTTAGGTTTTCAACAGACCCAAGTGTTCAGCTTGTTATCTAGCATGAGGGTACACATCCCTCTCCAAAGTCCTGCCAGGAAAGTAAGTGAAGGATTGCTACCAAACTTGTTTATTGCTATTCTCTTTCCCTCGTGGCTATTGATACCAGAGACCTGCACATTAACCTTCTGCACTGGGACTGGTTTCACTCTCCAGTCTGCTACAAATGTGACGAGGTTGGCTGGTGCCTACCTGACTGTCATGGATTAAACCAAGCCAGCAGCTAAGCACCATGCAGCCCACTCACTCCCCCCTCATCCACTGGGATTGGGAGGAGAATCAGGAAAAAAAGTAACATCACAGACTGAGATAAGAACAGTTGAATAACTAAAATGGCATATAAGATCATAATAATAATTAAATGTATACTAATAATTGTGATGAAAAGGAATATAATAAAAAGATAAATAAAACCCAAGAAAGACAAGTGGTGCCCAATGCAATTGCTCACCACTCGCTGATCAACATCCAAGCAGCGATCTGCCCCTCCTCACCAATGCTCCCCAAGTTTACATACTAGACATGATGTTCTGTAGTATAGAATAGCCCTTTGGCTAGTTCAGGTCAGGTGTCCTGGCCATTCTTCCTTCCAGCTTCTTGTACACCTACTTGGCTGGCAGGGTATAGGAAAATGAAAAATCCTTGACTTACTACTCTTATTAGTAATCCTCTAATTAGCAACAACTGAAACATGAGTCTGTTTGCAACATTAATCTCACATTAAGTCTAAAACTCAGCACTGTACCAGTTACTAGGAAAAAATTAACTCCGTCTCAGCTGAAACTAGGACACTATAATGAATCTGCTTTTCTCCCAGAGTAGTGCTAAGAATGGAGCACCCCCTTCATCCTAACCCAAATAAATATTTATAACCAGTATTCTCCCTGCAAACTGCATGCATACATTTGTTATGTGTGACAGAAGCAACCATTACAGAAAGAGGTACAATCCAGGAATGTAATCAAATTATTTCACATACAATTCATCTTACTAACTCCAGCTTTGCTTAGTGCCAGATATCCCAATAACAGGAGGCCATTAAAGCTAGCTTCATAAATACCTTCTGTACTTGATAAAAATTGGACTTAAAGAAGAATTCCTAATGGCAGTAATAGTCTCTGTTTCAAAATAGGTCCAAGATGAACAGATAGCTGGAAAACTTACTTCCTTTGAAATGATTGCATATTCACTGATCTGTTTTCACAAGCTCACTGTTCATTGCACCCTAGCAGACACTCTCTGCACGGTGCATGCATATAAAGCTATTATCTAAATCAAACGGTTTCTATTCCCTGAGATTTTGCCCATGTCACTTTAACATAATGCTTATCAGATGCAAGTGCCATAGGGATAGGATTTTCAAATTATTCCAGACAGCTCAACTAAATTGGGAAAATAAATTGCTATCGTTTTAGACTCAATTCATCATACACATCATTTTGGTGTTGTTACCCACAAAAAAAAAAAAAAAAAAGCCCTGAAGATGCTTTGCTTGATGTCCACTTATTAAGCATTTATTTCACCTGCCATTGATGCACTGTTGAACAGAGAAAGCCAAAGTCTCTTTAAATCTCAATTTCCCTGTTGTTTCGGGTTTTCAGTTTTATTAATATGCTTTCTTTTCTTCTTTGAAATAATTGGTGGTTGCTCAATCACAAACATAGCTTTCATTATTTAAAAAGCTCACAAGCCTCATTATGCTAACTCTGTCCTCCTGCACATATGAAGAGCAGTCCAGCAGGCATTCATTAAACCAATCCTTTGAAGTACCATTGTTCTCATGCCATGGACATCTCCTCCAACCTGACCTTATGAAAGAGGTGATATGCTTTTCATTTTCTCATTTCCACATAATTTAGAGTCCATGTAAAGCAACGAAATGGGAATTTATGCTTCTCTAAATTTGAAAAAAAACCCCACAGATTTAGATTGTCATCCCACCTGTGACACCAGTTCCCTGCTGCTGCTTCTTGCTCACAGAACGCTGGGCTCCCCGGAGCTCAGCCTCCACACAGAGAAAAAATGATGTCTGCACACACTCTGCAGGAATCTTATTTTATCAACACAAAGACACTGTCCCAGAGCAACAGGCAGGCACAGAAGGCACACAACTAACTCGTATGCTGCTGCTTGGCCCTAGGGAATCTGCTTTGCTATAACTGAGAAAAAACACTTCTCCACTGCCCTCCACCCTTCCTTTGCCACAGCCTCTCTCTAAACAAACAGACAGTAAAGCACATCTTTCAGGACTCACAGGGTTTGGTGCAGAAGCAAGAAATTAATAATCAACACGAATAGCTGATGTGGTATGAAATGCTACATGCACTTCATGCATCTAATGCCAGACCTGTGTGCACACAACTGTCAAGTGCAGCTCCTGGAGAGGTGCCACATTCTCCTATTCCACTTTGGAGAGCTATTGCTCAAACAGCTAGGGATGCACTCTGCAAACATTTTTGGCACCTTCAGTCATCCGTTCAGTCATCAAGTCCACGTGTTCCCAGCAGGTTCACCCTTGGCCATGGCTCCACGCCTAAAGCACTACCATGTTGTCAGGCATTGCTTTCTAGACTTGCACAGAAAAAGCTCATGTTGTATAAAAAGCAGCTCCTGTATAAAGAGCATCTCCAAGACATTTCTTCCACAACAATAAAAACTAGTTACAGTGTCCTAGGGTATGTTGTCTCTCCTCTTTTGCAGTTCTTCTGAATTCCTGGATATTTGCTATAAAAATATAGCAAATATATAATAAAAATATTATTACAGCCTTTATGTTAGTGTTCCATGTAATTGGTTTTATGGCAACAAAATAATTTTGTTGGCTTGAGACCACTTCAGTCTCCATGGTTTTTTTGTGCAGTGCTTGATTGCAGATGACTCTACACATGAAGAATACATGAGCCCTAGGAACACAGCAGTGATAGATAGAAACTGAAGGATATCTTCTAGGTATTTGAGGTAGATAAACTATATTATGAGAACATCAGAGAATTATGTTTTGGGAAACCGAATTTAAAGCCAAACAGTTGGATAAACCTATCCTTCCAGAATCTCCAATGTTTTATTCATAATTGTTCCTGTATCACCAGCAGAATTAAATTAAGAAAAAAGAAAAAAAAAAAAAACCACCTTTTTATTCTTATTTTCCCGTTCCATTAACCAGAATTGGTTAGCCAGCATTGCAATCAAAGTAACAAAGCTTTTGTGTTTCAGCAAAGGTTTGCCACCTAGATATCAAAGATACTGTGGAAAATGCTAAGTGCTTTAGGCTGACTATCAGATGTTACTAATTTTCACTTGAAATAATTCCATAGGGAAAAAAACAAAAGGCTTGAGAGGACATAAAGTTTAATGCAAGAAAATTATAGTCTCTTACAGCAGAATGGATTGCTCTTCTTACAAATAATTTATCTACTTTCTTCTCTTACTTCAGCCAGCCTTTGGAGAATGAAGTTTAAGTTTTAGGGAACTCTTTTCTAACAACAAGTGACCTAAAAAGAAAACAAAGTGCATGAAATGCATTTGCTTCAAAATCACTGGAAAACTCAACATATAACTAAAAATTTGAAACTAATATGGCTCTGTGACACTGAACTCTTCATGATAAAGAGCATTAGGAAAAACAATTCCGTGAAGAGCTATAGGGAACTTTGTTATTTTTCATTATAAGCATCTATGTTTTAATAGGCAAATGAGTATACTCAAGAACCAGAACTCTCCTTTCCAGAACAGAAAATCAGGGATGGACATTGGAGATTAAATAAAAATTGTATTGCTCAGACACCATGAACAGTCATTCATTTCACTCTCACTGTTAGTGATTTTCTGTATCACTGAACAGACATTCATAGACAACAGACTTCAGTCTTAAAAAAAAAACAAAACCAAAACATACAGTTCCCCAGTGACAAGTCGATTACACAGCTCATTGTACAGATGCAAATGAAGCCACCACTGAAGATATGTGCAGAGAATTCAGTTCTCTTTTTGACCTTAGCTCTTACATGCTAGTTGCCTTCCCTGTTTCAAATAGTTGTTCCTCAGCCAGTGAAAAACATCCGTTATTTTCATAAATGCTAATTTTTCTGAAGTCAAATAGGAGTTCTGCTCCAACAGCTCTTTCAGACGATATAAGGATTTAGGATCCTGCAGACACCGTTTTTCTTGGGCAACCAGACATTATTCTCATTCCAAAGGGATAGTGTGGGACCTGAGCATGACAATTCCCAGAGAAGTTGTGGATGAACCATTCCTAGAAGTGTTCAAGATCAGTCTGGATGGGCCTTTGAGCAACCTGGTCTAAAGATGGATGTCCCTGCCACCTATGGCAGTGGGGTTGGACTAGATGATCTTTAGAGGTCCTTTCTAACCCAAAGCATTCTATGATTCCCTCTGTTGGTTTTGCTCACCTCATGAAGATTTGCAGCAAAACTCGGGAGCTGAGCATACAATTGTATCTATTAGGACTCAAATCACATTCAATCAGAGACCACAGGAGAAAGAAACTGCTGTCTTGTAACCTAAAAGGTGAAATGGCTTGCAGATTTGCAAGAAAGCGTGTTAAGAATTTCTACTCACAGATTACAATAATCTTGTAACTCAAACTGCAGAGCTGATATCTCTTCCCACAGAAAGCCAGACAGATACTCGTAGGAAAATCCTGCAATAACTAAAAATTATCAGAACAGGTAGTTTTCCCTCCTGATACCAAGATCTTTCCCCTTACCAAACTAATTCAACAAATCAACATTTGTCACTGTCTGTATCTTCTGGTAATTCATCCTATGTTGTATTTTATACAGCTAAAGAAGGAAGTTGAGTAATAAATTATTGTCTTGAATGTGATCACATTTCTTTTATGCCTACTTTGCAGAAAATGAAAAAAAAACACATTGCACATACTCATAATTATAAATATCAAGGCTCTGCAGCTAATACAGCACATATGAAGGGATGAAGGGCCTGGTTTCAGACAAGTAAGATGCTGTTAGTGTGCATAATGCCTAGCAAAAAGGGCAACAGCCCCCCATCAGGGCAGGGAAAAAAAACTACTGTAATACAACTTATTTGCAAAAGAATATTTTATTTCACACCTGAACTCAGAATGGATACAGAAACAGGCTATTACATCAGGGATTGACATCTTAGATACCGCTTAGGTCAATAAAAGTTTACTGATCCTCTTCATTTACCGTTGCTCCCCAAGAGTCAAATCCTTCAAACATCCCGTGGTCTCCACTTTTCTTCCTAATTGCAAAGCTGTTTTCCTCCAGTCCAGATACATAAGTGATGTATTGTGACTTATGTAATTACAGCAGCTCATCTAGCTCAAACTGATGGCACCAGTTAATCACATAACACCTGCCAACAATAACAGAGAGGAACAAAACCCAGTTCCAAACAGAAAATTAAGTCAAATAAATTAAAGAACAAATAACCCTGATGGAATCACAGCCTGCTCGTAGGCATTTTATGAGCAAACTTCATCTCAATAAATACGATAAACTCTGTAGTTATCCACTCTCCACTGCTTGTATCCAAATGGATAAAATTTTATAGTGAATTTTAGAGAGAAATAATAAATTGCCTCATTAAAAATCAAGACAATATTGTATCAGCTCTTTTGTGCGAGAGCCATCTCCTATCTAGGTGTTGAGTAGATTAATTTATATTGATGTATAAGATGAAATCAAGTTTGCCTGGCTGGATTTAATTTCTATAGTATTTATTGAGGGTTCTCATTAACTCTGAAAAGCATTTAAGCTATTTAGGAACTTAAGTCTAAATGGAAAAATCTGAAGCCTTAAAATAATGGTTTGACTCCTCATTCTGGTTGTGAACACTCATGTTCAAATATCTCATCTGCTAATTTGAAATATCAATTCAAAACCAGGTATCTCTCTCCAGACAGTTGCTGTGATCACCAATCCAGAATCCACAGGAAGTCTCTCCATCTGCTTTGTTGAACCAGTCCCATTTTGTATAGTTGATTCACTGAGCCAGATATAATCTCTGTCTTCTGTGTCTATAACAAGTGCTCAGTTAAGTGCAACTTTGTCTACTAATTCTCTGCCCAAACAGTTTTCTGTGTAAAGTAGAGAGTAATGTATCAAGAGATGATCTGTCTCCAGGATCAGCTCCATCGTTCACTTGGAGCTGGAGACAAACTAGAATCATGAAAAGATGCTGACTACAAGTTCAGACTAGGAACTCTCCAGCCCTCGGTTTATCTTCTTGGAGATCCTTGCCTTTGCACCATTAGTTCAACAGCTCTTAATTGTCTCTTTGAGTTGGTCTCATGCTCAGAGTATTTACCAATGCCATAATAACTAGGCAATTTAGTTACGGTAAACTAACCACCAACAGCTCATCATCTAAACCAAGTTTTGTAAAAATATAGAAAAGGGAAAACATCATGCTATGTTAACAATCAGCCTGTTAAATTTTGGAAATATTTCAAGGGCAATTCATCTCAGGAAAACTGCAAATCCTCTTAATTAGAGCTTGTTATGTAGCTACACACATACAAAAACAGCCACGCATTTCAGGAAAACATGTCAGAAAACTTTTAAGTCTTGCAAGCAGGAGTTAACTTCTTAGGTCCAGAACTAGAGAAAGCAGAAAAAGCTCTCTGACAAAAAAAAAAAAAAAAAACACAAAAAAAACCAAACCAAAAAACACCTCTCTGCCAACAAAACTAAAAGCACACCCAAAACTAAAAATTTTACCCTTACATTCAATAATATTCCAAAGCTTTACAAGCTTTTATGGCATTATACTAGCTATCCTTATCAGGGACACAGATGGTGTTCACTCACTGCAGTCAAGAGTTAGGTTACATTGGCCCATGTTTTAAGATACTGGCCAGCAAATGCCAAACAGAAAAAACTATTGAAATGAGAAGGATGGGTAGAAACCAAATACTGTTTTTCACAGCTTTCATACTGACATGAAATGGGTCAGCATAGGAAAGGCAATGTCACTGACATTAAGGACCATCTGATTATTAAGTACAGTAGCACAGAATTATCACTGACTGAACATCAACTTAACGCTACACATCTTCCCCTCATACCTTCATCCTGCTATGCACTAAATAAATTATGAGGCCCCCTCAAAGGCACTGATGAAACAAGAATACCCGAGTGATGTTAAAAGAACACCATAGTGCTTACATCAGAAAAAAAAAATATTCAGAGAAGGAAAACAGCTTTGGGGAAAAAGATTTTGAGACTACAGAAGTGACTTTCCCTATTATTTTCAAGAGAACATTACCATGGGAATGGAGTAATGCAACAGTAAATAATACCTGAGTGACATAAGATGGTTAAGGGGGAAGTAAGATTGACATATTTGATCACATCATTCTTCATATGCAAGAGAAATAATAATTTCAGGTAACAACACACAAGAAGTGTATTGTATTGCAGGGTTGTTCATTCTGTGTGAAAAACAAGTCACATCGGCAGACAGCCACAAGGTAATTATGAAGTACCACACTTACAAAAGCTAGTTTGCTCTTCTATAAAAGCAAGCAAACAAAATGAAGTTGTTTGTGCAAGCAGCTTAATTAAGGCATTTTTTAATTTAGATGTAATACTGCAGCCTTCCCCAGAAAGCCACAAGTCTGACCTGGCAAAGACAAGAGAAACACAGCATATCAGTTTGATAATTAAGGCTCCAGTTATACATTGCCTTATTAGTTGTGCCTGCGGCACTCATGCTTAAGACTTTTCTTTGTGTGAGGAGGTATCAGCTCCATCACAGATGGCACACTTAAAGCTTCTGTCTCATAAAATGGTTTCCTCCAACACTACTGCAATGCTACCTTGTAAACAGATGCTTGTGTTAGCCTTAATCCTCCACTTCAGGAGTGGTCTCTGCAAAGATCTGCCCGTGGAAGCCAAATCAAATGAATTAGCTTTTAAAAGGGATGAAATCAGGAAAACTTTCATGCTAGAGCCATACAGCAGTGCAGCTAAACACACCATGTCCCCCACTGATGCCTTGCTCAAGCTTCTGTAGTGTTCTGGGGAGTATGAGGTTATCAAGCAATGCCCCACACTGCTCACGGTGTCTGCTAGAAAAGCTGGTCCCTTCTGAAAACCTTCTTGTTTAATATAAAACAGGTATCTCTTGATGTTATACATCAGAAGGGAAGCTACATGGCAAGTTTGCTGTGGAGCCTGCTCTGCCTACGTGGCATATAACCAACTATTTCAATAACAAATTGTATCTGAACACATTGCTTTTCTTTAGCCTCTTTGGATTATTACAAAACCTGGGCTGCAACAGCAGTGATTAAAAAGCATTCCCAAGAACTGCTTTAATTAAACAGTGTCACCAAGTTATTTATGCTAGACAGAGGCTCCTGATGATACTGCAACCTCTATTTTTAACTCCTTTACTGCAAAGCTGCACCGTCCTCTACTTTGGTCACCCCTTAGTATTTACCAGACACTCATTTTCAAAAATGCAAGGAGAAGGGCATGCATTTTTGATGGAGTAACGTTTACTACTAGCAAATTCTCCAACATCTAGAGCAGCTTTACACAGACCACATTGTAAAGGGTTTTTCCCGGCAATCATTGTATCCAAACTATGACAGCCAAAAGGTGTTTTAAATGGACACAAGAGTTGCTACCTGGTCTGGGAGCAAAGTTTCTAAAAGTTCATAAAAGGCAATGAAAACATTAAGGATTTAGTCTTTGGTTATCAGTGGGTAGCCCCTATGAAAGTAAACCAGAAATGACCATGCATACTGCTTCAAGTATATTAAGGCATCAGTTTAACTTGTCAGAGACCAATATAGGATTGAAAGAGGAGACAGGCTTAGAAAAGGTGAACTTACCAAAACAGGAATCCAGGTAGAAGCTAGAGGCAACTGCATGTTTTCCCACAGTACCACCTCCCAGTGTCCAAACCTCAGCGTCACATGGACCCAAGTTATTCTTGAGGCCACTTCAGCCATGTACCCTCCCAGCCACAACTCCCCAGTCCACCTATAGAAACACAGCAGCACCCTTTAGTTGCATGGATTCTCAGCTGTCAGCTATTTTCCACCTGCATAACCCAACGGGCTCCTCCTGAGCCCATGTAGATGAATTATGCCCTCTCATGACATGGCCCATGTGTCTCAGAAGCATCATTTGATCAGGTCTGGGTCTATTTCACTCATTCCCCAGGCACTCCAGGTAGCAAACAGCTGGCCTACCATTTCATAAAACAACACATTTCATCTGCAATTTCTAATAGCTTCACATAATAGAGGGAAAAAAAAAAAAAAAGAGGTTTTATTTGTTTGGGTTTTTTTAAAGTATCTTTAAAGGAAGTACAAACAACTCTCATCCCCAGAAAAGCTGTATGGAGCACTTTAGCCTTAACTACATCAGGAGGACATATTACCTCTCCTGGCTTGCTTGCTGTTTATGCCTCGAGGGGAAAAGATTGTCCTGAGGTCACAGTGGAAGAGAGAAAAATGAAGCTGTAGGTGCGCTTACAGCAGTGAAATATATTCAGCACAAGCAATGCAACCTCTTCTCATGGACTGTGTGAATTCAAAGCCCTAGCACATCAGACCCACAGAAGGGTGAGGCTCTAGTGGACACTGGTGCACAACAAACTGGAAGGCAGCATGGCCAGAACAGCAGACCCAAACAGGGCAAAAGGCTATTCCATACCACAGAATGTCATGGCCATTGTATAAACTGAGGAGAGTTGGTGGGGAGGGGCAGCTTGCTGCCCAGGCATCAGTCAGCGAGGGGTGAGCAGTTGCATTGGGCATCACTTGGGGTGTTTTTATCTTAGGTTTTGTTTCTCTCTCTTTTTGGTTATATTCCTCTACATTACTACTTTTTTTTGCAGTTATTGTTATTATTTCATATTTAATTTTAGACATTAAACTGCTCTTATCTCAAACCCCTAGTTTTACTTTTTTTCCACTCGATTCTCCTCTCTATCCCACTGGGAGAGCAGAGGGCGAGCAAGCATCTGGGTGGTGCTTAGTTGCTGGCTCGGTTTAAATCAAGACAGCTGGCCTCTCAGAAAGCCAAAAGGTTTCATGGGAAGAGCAAGCAGTTCACTGCCCTAGGAGCCAGCATTTGTATCAAGACACAGCACAGAAGTAGGGTTGGCCACATTCAGGAAAACAGTGAAACTGCTACACAAACACTATGCTGAAGCCTCAGCATATATTCTGAAGGTGTTTGGTTTCTTGCTTTCTCCTAAGGTAAGCAAGATGGTATCTGTCTGTCTATAGGGAGGGGAAAAAAAATACATCAAGATCAATTATTTTACAACCTTTGCAAAGCTCTTCGTATAAACTGCCAAGAGCTGAAATCTGGCTTGAGAAACCATCCTCTATTTGTTGATCTCTTTTGGAATCCACTTACCTGATGAACATCCCCAATTTAATTACTTCTGTGGCATCGAGACTGGGCACAAGGGAGAAGCAAATGGCTAAAGATGTTGCACCACAGGCATTTCAAATTATATATGGCTTGAGACACTGAGCAGAGGGAGGAGTAGCTGGTGCAGAGCAGTCTATTTTAACAAAGACTAAGATTTAATTTGGTTGTGCATGTTATTAGCATCACCTACACAAGCTGCAATGCAGCTGATTTCAGAGCGCTTCTCCAGAAGTGTTTTATACGTCATTGTTACTGATTTATGGTAGAAATGGAAGCAACGAGAAAAAACCCTTACCTTTGTGTTATCATTGCTTTATTTCAGAATTTTATTTTGAGAATATATTACTTAATTCTGCCAGGCTTTGAGGCAGATTAAATTAAAAGGCACACAGATTAAACTTCAAGTATCACTGCTGATAGTGCAAAGAGTGGATTTTGTGAGATACCATCAGAGAGAATGCAAAATACTTCTACTACTACAAGCACTGCACAAAATAAGTCTTCAAGACTATGCTCTTCTGAAACATCATTTTCCAACATCTGTTTCTCAAGTTACCTTGGGGCAGGGAGTGGAGAGGAACTTTTTAAAAATCTACTCATTTCATGTATTACATTTATCGCATCTGGTTATGTAGGATTACTCCAGAATATGAATTGGCTTTTTTAACCCAAATTGTGATTTGCCATATCTGCCTACAACAAAAATTTGAACTTAAACAGCACCATGAAGCTGTAGTCTCACAGCCAGAGATGTGTTTGCATTCCCAATGCTGTAGAAAATGCATCTCCATCTCTTCAAAATACCAGCTAGAATCCCAAATTTGCATAAGCAACATAAGAATTTGCACATGACTTTATGAAACAAGGAATTTTTGGTCCTTACTTCTCAAAAATTTGGAAAAAAAAAAAAAAGAGAGAGAATAGATAGCGGCAGCAAATCTGGCAGCTCTGGAAAGGACCCAAAAAAGATGACACTACAGAGAGAAGATCTGCTTTATAGTTTTGAACAGGTGCTCAAGATTTTTTTTCCTTGCATAAAGCATTGAATAGCAAGAGACTAAGCTGGATGTGGAAATAGAATTCATAAGTAATTTTTTGGCCTTGCAATGCTTGAGAACAAGGAAGAAAGAAACAGAAGAAGGGATTGGGGGGGGGGAAGGCAGCAAAGAGATTATATAAAAGAAAAGAAAGACAGAGAAGTTCAGATGTTCATCCCAGTTGCAAAACATGCAACTTGACATGACTGAGGACTTTTCTCTCATGCTAATAGGAAAATCAGACTGTGAGCCGAGAGCAAGAACACAGGATTGAAAACAGAGGATAAAAGAGATCTTAGGGGTGTGATGGAATAATTTACTACTTATCCTTCATGCCGAGTAGCTACATCACAAAGTTCTCATTAAAATTATCAATGACTATACTGGATTAGGAAATAAAGACAAAGGAGTCCAGTAACCTTCAACAGACTTGCTTTCATCTCCAGAAAGAACACATAAGCAAGACAAGACAAACACACTGTTAAAAAGAAGTTACAGTCTTTAGGCCCTACAGAGCAGTCAAGGCCACGAAGCATTGCTCAGCTTTGCCCCAGGTTAAAGGCTATTCAAATGAAGTAACAAAATGGACCTACGGAAATGGAAGCTTCCATAGAAACAAAATCTTTAGGGGAAGACTTCATCTCATCCTAAACTTCTTAGGAAAAAAAAAAACAAAACCACAGTGCACATTAATCAGGAATGATAAAATTTGGAAATCTAATGCCTATAAGTGAAAACAAAACAAAATAATAAAAAAAAGGATGTGATCTGGACTCAAACTTGCTGGATTATAAGCAATAGGACAAAAATCTTGACTTTTCCTTTAGTAATAGTATTTGTCAGAATTTGGACTGAACACGTAAAATACAACACCACAGTAGAGCCATAAATGGCCCTTTCTTACCAGAGAAATGTAAGTATTTTTTTTCTAAAGCACTTTTTCTAGATCTCATCCATCATCTGCTTGACATAGTACCATGATGTATACAAATTGGGAAATACTACCAATCTAGGAGGAATTAGACTATAATACAGAAAGAACTAGATAGCACTAAGACCTGAAATTCTGAGAGAGGAGTGACATTCAGAAATACAACAGAAAGTACAATTTGTGCACTTTGCACTATGAAGCTCTCCTGTAAAAGGACTTCACCAACTGAAGTCATCCTGTGGATTTTAGTATCTCACTGGCAGTCTCATGCCCATACACATGGATAGGAAAGGACCAGCTCAGCTCACAGAATCATAGAATCTCAAGGGCTGGAAGGGACCTCGAAAGATCATCCAGTCCAACCCCCCTGTCAGAGCAGGACCACCTAGAGTAGGTCACACAGGAACTCATCCAGGTGGGTTTTGAATGTTCGCAGAGAGACTCAACAACCCACCTGGGCAGCCTCTTCCAGTGCTCCATCATTCCCACAGTGAAGAAATTCTTCCTTGTTAAGCAACGTATAAATTGATTCTTTGTATATGCTTTGAGATAAAAATATGCTGTGATCTCCTAAGCAAAAAGCTTGAGAGCAATTAAAAAATCCAATCTTTCTACTCAGTATTTTATGTCAAAATTATTTCATCTTCTTAATTGAGGACCAAAACATCTTCCCTGTTTCCATGCACCCACAAACAAACTATTAGCTGTAATCTCCACACTGGCAGACCCATAACTCAAAGCCATATTTTAGCCATCTGAACCTGACAGAATATGCTTGTTTTGCACACTTCCTTTTCATTGAAATTATCTAGAGAATTATGACCTTTAAGTCTGCAATTCATCATGTTGTCTCCATGCAAAATAATCTGACAGCAGTTCTGAGACTTCCAAATCAATAGGTTTTAACTGTCATTACCACAGTGGCTACCCAATTTCTTTGCCCATTTTTTGGCAGAGTTGGATGTGTGCAGCCTTTTTTAAATAGTTTAGGATGACACTAAAAAAGTTATTTACATTTCCAGATTGACAGATTTGTCTCTACACAGAATCTAGACAAGACAAACTAACTGAAGATCCTTGAAAAAATTTTACTGTGAATATACACATTAACAGCACCAAGGATGATTCATGAAAAATTTAATTGCTCTCTTTCACAAATTCAGCTCTCACACAGTGTCACAAACTGTGCAATTCTAGAAAATCTGTGAGATTATAGGGTTAAAAAAATTATATCTATAAAAATAAATAACGGGTAGATAAACAAACAAACAAATAAATAAATATAAAAAGTCCTACTGGCCACTTTTATTTGAAGACACATTTTTTCCTTTTTAAGTTTCCCTCCCTCAAGAAAAATTATACTCTTACAGCACAGAAATGTTCTTGTAACAACCAAGTACAAGAAACAAGATATTCTGCATAGCAATCAGCCATTATTCCAACTTCTGTATTTTATTAGGCTCCTTACCGTGACAACAACTTTGCTGACAAGTAAAGTCAAGAGGTAGACCATAAAAAAATATTCAACAAAGACAGTTGGACAGTTTTTGGTACATCATCTGTGTTCTGCAGTGTCTGATGCACCTCAGAAGTAGTTGTACCAATGAAATACACACACAACACAGCAAGAGTTCTCAGGTAACTCCCTCAGTGCTGCACCCAACATTTGCACGCCAAGTTGCTGCTTTCTGTGGTATTTGAATGATGATACCTTTGGCCATTTGAAAATCTCAACAGCAGTTCAAATCTTTCAAATAATCACTTTAGAGTCTAAGAGGAAATGAATATAATTAACTGAACAATCTGATCATCTTGAGAGCACTATCTCTACTCTCAACTCTGACACAACACATGGTTCTAAAAAGACAACTCACAACTACTCTGCAGAAGCTGCCAAAGCGAAAAGCAAAAGCTTTTGCACAGAGATGAGAAAAGGATTCCTTCTGACCTCTTGTCACTTACTGGGCTAAAACTATTCATGAAATTTAAAAAAAAAAAAAAAACACACACACACCACAACTCAGCAAGTCTGAGTATTAGAAATTGTTGACAACCTTCATTTGTTCATGTGACATTTTTGCAATTCTGATGAGATAATGAAGAGAGGTTTGTTGCAGCGTGGTACATCTAAGACACAGGCAGCCCATCTCCTGCTCAGCTCTGGCTTGTTTCTAGCAGAGTAGCTCACACTGGCCAAGACTAAGATTTGGCCTCCTCTTTATCCATCTGCAAACCCTTAAGATCTTAAATGGCTTGCATAATAAACATGCACCCAGCATATAATTAAAGCATTTTCCTGCCTTCATTCCAGATGACAGTACTGTTCTTCGTCATGCTTCCCCCCAACTCATCTCTCTTGCATTGAATTTTGATGGGTTTAAATTCTTTTCACAGTTGCTGCCTCTTGCAAACTACTCAAATTTATTTCCTTTTTAGATTTCAGACCAATACCAAAGTTTAAAGAGGATCATTTAAGCAGATGTATTATGAAAAAGAACCTCAAATGCAAAACTTTGAAGTCAGCTTATAAAGATTTCAAAGACCCAGTTACTTTCACTGCAGGAAAATTAAACTCCATTTATTCTTGGATGGAACATTAAGAGCAGAAATGAAAATTAGGAAAATGAAGAAAAAAAAATCAAAAAGAGAAGATTAATTACCCTAATTTGGGGAAAGGTAGTTGTATTTCTTTGTTTGAAAGCAAGTTAGTCATCTGCTCTGTGGCAGCTAATCTCCAGTCATCTCTAAATCTTGACATCACCAGAGGGAAGGAAGGAAGCTGCTGGCACACACTTCTCTTCCTAACACTGAAGCTCTACCCACACTGTCATCACATAGTCCCGAAGTGTTCAGTCTACCACCATGGCATCTGCCCACCTGTCCCATGCCAGATTTTGGAAGCATGAGGCTGAACAAGTAAAGTGAGCTAACAGTGCTCAATAGCAAAACCTAAAGCTAATCATAATGTCAGACAAAAAAACAGATGGAGTAAAAAGTTTCATGAATTAGTTGAAATTCAACAAAAGCTTTTAGTAAAATTTCCTGATTTTCCAATGTTATAAGCTCTTCCCCATTTGCTCTCTTGGGACCATGGATCGAAGACCTTCCAGGACCTACAGGCATAGACTTGCCATGAAATAGATGAATCTATAGCTGGATTAACTTGTAGTCTGCAGTTCCCTGCTATGCAAAGATTCCCCAGGACCTATAAGACACAGTGAGCACTTCAACTCCTACAGATATCTCAGCTCTTTCAACTTTACAGCCCAAATTATTGGCTGCACAGAAAGGTCCTCCATAATCACACACCACCCTTCAAGTTTCCAGTCTTCTTACTGTACCACAGTTCACATGAGCTCCCAGAGATCAAGATCCTCAAAGCATCTAAATGATTTCCAGTGGCTGGAAATACCATGGCCTTCAGTTTTACAAGCACCAGAGTATCAATACTACACACTGATCTAACTGAAACATCATAACCTTCTTCTGTCTTCAACAGCTTTATTTCTAACTAAATAGAGGATAAGACTAGGAATCACATAGCTTGGAAGCAAACTGCATGATGAAGAATTAAACTATGTGCAGAGCAATACTAACAAAGCAAGAGAGAGAAGTTAATTGTATAATACATGAACACAATATTTAGATGTTTCAGGACAATCCCTGTAAGTAATTTTATTTATTCTTATGATTAGCTTGGTTATTTCTAGCTCAAAAAAAAACCCAGGAGAGACTGTCATCAGTAGTATTCATCACCTTTAGTCATACAACTCAAATCCAAATCCCCTTACCATCAGTGCTTCAGTGTTCCCTTCAAAAAAACACAAACTTCTCATTTTGAAGAGAGTAGTATGTTCCTTCCCCAATAATGCCCTGTCATGCTTCTTGCAACCCACATTACAGCTGTAACCATAAGACCAACATTTTGGTCTACAGCACCTTCAAGATAAGTTTTAGGCTATGCTTACATCAGCAGGAAGGGTGACACAAGAATTTGACTTGTACAGAGAGACATTTAGCACTAAGAATCCAGTTTTCACTCTGCATGCACTTCAAGGAGTCATACTTGAAAGGAAATCTTACCTGGTCCAGTGGAACACTTGCCAAGTAGCCAAGACACACAGGATGTACATCAGCTTTATCAGCAAAGAACCCCATTCATGCACTGACACTATCATGTGATGGAAATTGAAGTGTGAAAAGCCAGTAAGACTCAGAGATCTATTTCAAGAGCATTAAACTGATCCAAGATAAAAATGTCAGTGAGGTGCAACTTTATTCTCCGAACAGCAGCTTTTCACACTACCAGTATCCCTCATCAATGTAGTGACGTGTAGTGCTAAGATCCATTCAGATAACTCTCACTCCAACCTAAGTGTGCTTAATTCTTTTCAGGCTTCAGCTGTCGGAGAGAGCACCGTGGGAGAAGTGACAGACACCAATATGGTCAGGTCATAACTCTCCACTTTATTAGCAAGCATCAGGCTTTTACAAGCAATGCAAAGCTAGCTCGGTTACAATAATTCTGATTGGACTTTTCCAGCTGCACTTTCTGCAATAAGCCTTGCGGTTTCACATACTCCTTCAGGTTCTGTTTTGCTACATTCTTTTAAGCTTACACAGTTTCTTTCCCACACGCACAGCTGCCTTCATATCTATACTCCAATGAGCAACTCGTCCTTGGTGATTCTTCAGGTCCACTGTTCCCAGGCTGATGTAACCAAAGTCTGAGGCCTGCATCTGAGCCTGATGCAGCTTACTGTCTCACATAACCGAAGTCTGGATGGGCCACAGGTCCTTTTTCCTTCAGGTATATTACTACATTCAGCATCTATTATCATGATACTATCTTCAACGTTAAAACCTATTCCTCCTACGTGGAGAAGTAAGCAATAGTCACTAACCTACACGATTCAATTTTAATTAAGCAGGCCAAGAAATCATCACAAACTGTCACCCCCTAAAAGTCTCCTCTCTCTGGTGCCAACAGTGGTCAAATTTTGGTTGTGTAAGGTGAAAATCCAGACTGAGTAGAAGTTTTTCTGATTTGCTTTTTCACTTGATAACAAAGTACCCTAAGATTCCTCAGAGACCTGCACTACACAAGATTAACAAGGAGATTAAGTCATGTTCTCTCATTCTTTTTTTTCCATTCTAAAAGTGACCCACAGGATTATGAACTGCTTTATCGTGCGAGCACCTGGACTCAAGCTCCTATATATGTAACAAGATTGTTTTCACATGAAAACAGCCAATCTGATGTCATCTTTGATTTAATGATGCTTACATCTTTTTTCAATATCAGGAGCTACAAAACATAGAAACTATTGATGGCCAATTTATTTGGCTTAATATGAAGGAAATTAACAAATTTTAGAATGATACCAGAAAAATCACATTTACAAGTATTTTCTATAACAAAAACACTCAAATTCCAGGTTCATCAGTTACCACATCCATCTCTGAACTACAGCCTTAACACTGATGTTGTACAGCTTGACTAATAATCATAAGTGTACCCGGTTTTACTACAGCAGTGTTCATTTACTTTTCCTCCTCTCATGTCCAATTTTAATGTAGTCTCTGTAACAAAAGTACCCTACACCAAAAAAAGCTTATACATTTGCTTTGTATACAATTTTAACGCTACTTTGAGACTCGTACTATATTTCAGTATTGATAATCAACGTTTCTCAGGCTATTGCATCTCCTAGGGAACACCAATTCAGAGCTTGTCATGGTTTTGGTCCAGAGGGCCACAAGCATCACACAGGCACTAGCACACTGTCCATCCCCCCGTGCTCCATGGAGTGATGGAGAAGACATAAAGCACCAAGGGCCTTGTAGAAATCCCCAAGGACAGAGAGGGTTCACTCACAGATTACAGTGCCAAGCAAAACAGACAAGACTATTCAACTTAGGGATGAAGACAAAATTAATTTAATTCCTCATCAACCAAAAGTACAATAAACAGAAAACAACACCGAGCAGGATGATGAAGAAAACTACTACCAGCCCTTTAAGACCACCTTTCCACCAACCTTTCCCTCTTCCCAGGCTCAGATACCTGATCCCAGTGTCTTTACCTCCCCTTCAGTGGCAAAAGGGGACAGGGAATGGAGGCTGTGGTCAGTCCCTCAGCAATCATTCCTGCCACTCCTTTCTCCACAGGGGAAGAGGACTCCTCACCTTTCCCTCCACTCCAATGCAGGGTCCCTCCCATGAGATACAGCCCTTAACAAACCTCTCCAGCATGAGTCCTTCCCGAGGTCTGCAGCTCATCCTCACTGACTGCTCCTATGAGAGTCTCCTCTACAGTCATCTCTCAGTCCAGCACAGCCAGCGCCGTGGCCACCTCCCCACACAGTCTCCTGTATCTCCAGGTACAGTTGCTCCTCCTGGCACAGGGTCCTCCCAGAGCTGCTGGCAGGTTTCAGTCCCACCATTGCCCTTAATGTGTTGCACAGTGATTGCCTGCCTTCTCGACGCCCCTGGTCTAGCACACCTCCTTCCCTCCTCACTCACTGACTGCAAGGTCTGCGTGGTCACTTCCATCATGTCTCACCATCTCACCCTTCCACCTCCTCCATTTTCCCATCTTAAACAATGAAGCCAGAGGCAATGGATTGGCCTGGCTGGGCCAGAGGTGGGTTCAGCTCAGAGCCATGGGAAGTTTTGAGAACTGCTTACAGGGGCCAGCACTGCAGCCCTGTCTCTGTTAGCAAAAAAACCCCAACCTCCCCCACACCCTCAAAAACCAAACAGCTTCACGAAACCCAACACAAAGCTTAATTAATTTGCCTGAAGACTTGCTTTTCTTGGAAAGAGACAATACCCATTAAAAGAAGAGAATGATCTTTGTAGGCCAATTATAACACAGAATGAATATCCTTTAATAACATCCTTTATTATGAGAATAAATACATAAAACAAACACAATACATTAGCCACATTTCCTCATATACATTTAGAATATAACAAGAAGATAATAGGCATAATCATTAGAATTAGCTGAACAAATTTTTACTAAGGCAACAACACTAGAGGAAAGCTGGAAAGTTTATGTACTAGTAGCAGGCAAAGAACATGTAATTTCAGTATTTCCTTGCTATAAATTTCAAGATAAACATACTGTAGTTATAAGCAAGAACTGACATACATGTTTAGCTCCGTGTGGTGGCCGTTTGAGGTTGTTCTGACTGCAATTGCTTTCCAAGGTATTCCCTGAAACACAATAAAAATTAAATGAGAAACATTCTGGAGAGTGGGAGGTAGGACAATGGTGGGAAGTATAAAGTTTAGAAAAAGGAAAGACCTATTAATTTAGAACTACTCCTTCAAACAATGTCCACTGTCAACTGGAATACTATAAGACTACCCAAGCTTTAGGTATCCATCATTTACTACTCTGAAAATAAGGTACAAGCCAAACATCAACAAATCTGTCTGGAAAAAAATAAATAAATAAACAGTGTGAATATTACAATTGTTACAGAACACCCATGAAGCTCACAGATTTTGGTTGCTGAATACACATACTAGAAGCTGTAGCAAAGTATTTAAAAAGACCTCTGCCCATAATTCAGCTGCACAAACCCACAACATACTGGCAATTTAACCCATAAGCTAGTGAAATAGACACTGACTAAAGAACTATNTTTACAAGTATTTTCTATAACAAAAACACTCAAATTCCAGGTTCATCAGTTACCACATCCATCTCTGAACTACAGCCTTAACACTGATGTTGTACAGCTTGACTAATAATCATAAGTGTACCCGGTTTTACTACAGCAGTGTTCATTTACTTTTCCTCCTCTCATGTCCAATTTTAATGTAGTCTCTGTAACAAAAGTACCCTACACCAAAAAAAGCTTATACATTTGCTTTGTATACAATTTTAACGCTACTTTGAGACTCGTACTATATTTCAGTATTGATAATCAACGTTTCTCAGGCTATTGCATCTCCTAGGGAACACCAATTCAGAGCTTGTCATGGTTTTGGTCCAGAGGGCCACAAGCATCACACAGGCACTAGCACACTGTCCATCCCCCCGTGCTCCATGGAGTGATGGAGAAGACATAAAGCACCAAGGGCCTTGTAGAAATCCCCAAGGACAGAGAGGGTTCACTCACAGATTACAGTGCCAAGCAAAACAGACAAGACTATTCAACTTAGGGATGAAGACAAAATTAATTTAATTCCTCATCAACCAAAAGTACAATAAACAGAAAACAACACCGAGCAGGATGATGAAGAAAACTACTACCAGCCCTTTAAGACCACCTTTCCACCAACCTTTCCCTCTTCCCAGGCTCAGATACCTGATCCCAGTGTCTTTACCTCCCCTTCAGTGGCAAAAGGGGACAGGGAATGGAGGCTGTGGTCAGTCCCTCAGCAATCATTCCTGCCACTCCTTTCTCCACAGGGGAAGAGGACTCCTCACCTTTCCCTCCACTCCAATGCAGGGTCCCTCCCATGAGATACAGCCCTTAACAAACCTCTCCAGCATGAGTCCTTCCCGAGGTCTGCAGCTCATCCTCACTGACTGCTCCTATGAGAGTCTCCTCTACAGTCATCTCTCAGTCCAGCACAGCCAGCGCCGTGGCCACCTCCCCACACAGTCTCCTGTATCTCCAGGTACAGTTGCTCCTCCTGGCACAGGGTCCTCCCAGAGCTGCTGGCAGGTTTCAGTCCCACCATTGCCCTTAATGTGTTGCACAGTGATTGCCTGCCTTCTCGACGCCCCTGGTCTAGCACACCTCCTTCCCTCCTCACTCACTGACTGCAAGGTCTGCGTGGTCACTTCCATCATGTCTCACCATCTCACCCTTCCACCTCCTCCATTTTCCCATCTTAAACAATGAAGCCAGAGGCAATGGATTGGCCTGGCTGGGCCAGAGGTGGGTTCAGCTCAGAGCCATGGGAAGTTTTGAGAACTGCTTACAGGGGCCAGCACTGCAGCCCTGTCTCTGTTAGCAAAAAAACCCCAACCTCCCCCACACCCTCAAAAACCAAACAGCTTCACGAAACCCAACACAAAGCTTAATTAATTTGCCTGAAGACTTGCTTTTCTTGGAAAGAGACAATACCCATTAAAAGAAGAGAATGATCTTTGTAGGCCAATTATAACACAGAATGAATATCCTTTAATAACATCCTTTATTATGAGAATAAATACATAAAACAAACACAATACATTAGCCACATTTCCTCATATACATTTAGAATATAACAAGAAGATAATAGGCATAATCATTAGAATTAGCTGAACAAATTTTTACTAAGGCAACAACACTAGAGGAAAGCTGGAAAGTTTATGTACTAGTAGCAGGCAAAGAACATGTAATTTCAGTATTTCCTTGCTATAAATTTCAAGATAAACATACTGTAGTTATAAGCAAGAACTGACATACATGTTTAGCTCCGTGTGGTGGCCGTTTGAGGTTGTTCTGACTGCAATTGCTTTCCAAGGTATTCCCTGAAACACAATAAAAATTAAATGAGAAACATTCTGGAGAGTGGGAGGTAGGACAATGGTGGGAAGTATAAAGTTTAGAAAAAGGAAAGACCTATTAATTTAGAACTACTCCTTCAAACAATGTCCACTGTCAACTGGAATACTATAAGACTACCCAAGCTTTAGGTATCCATCATTTACTACTCTGAAAATAAGGTACAAGCCAAACATCAACAAATCTGTCTGGAAAAAAATAAATAAATAAACAGTGTGAATATTACAATTGTTACAGAACACCCATGAAGCTCACAGATTTTGGTTGCTGAATACACATACTAGAAGCTGTAGCAAAGTATTTAAAAAGACCTCTGCCCATAATTCAGCTGCACAAACCCACAACATACTGGCAATTTAACCCATAAGCTAGTGAAATAGACACTGACTAAAGAACTATGTTCAAGTGGAACAAAGAAAAGATATTTAAGCCAAGACCACTTTCTTTAAAATGATTTCCTCACCTGTGCACCAAGTCACTTATTTTATACTTGTCTCCCCAAGATTGGAACAAACACACCTCAAATTCTGAGCATCTGCCTTGAGTAGCAATCTAAAATTCTATATTTCAAAAGAAATCTGAACATCTAAGTTCTATGGAAAATCCTGCACAATTTTCAGGAACATTCTCATTCCTCACTGTCTCCTGTGAAAGCAGCTCAGCTCTTCATAGAACCACAAAGCTGAAAACAACCCTTTAATATTATCTGGTTTCTTGCTTGTTACAGAAAAAAAATCTCAATACTTGTACCACTGTATTAGTTGAAAGAGAGATTTGAGGATCTGTGAAATGTAGGCATTCTTTTTCCATTGCTGATTGTACACTTAGCATCACAGTTTCTCTCACTACATAGATACTTCTGCCTACACGGGGCAAACACCAGAAGCAGTTCAAGGAAATTATGTTCAGGAATAAGTCTTTTAAAAAACAAAACAACTCAAGAGAATGTGCTTTTGATTTGGAAAACAAAAACAAAACAAAAAGATCTGTTCTTACCACACATTTAAAAAACCAATTTTCATTTAGTGTCCCATTGAAAGGCTACTCCCTATGCATTACAATTCCTATCACACAAAGAGGTTTAACGCTGCAACTGTACCACCCAACAGCACTTTTCCCAGTGTTACAGTTAAGCATCTGGAAAAGCCAAACTCCTATAAAGTATCACGTTAACTTCAAACTCCATTAGCAAAGAAAATAACACATAATTTGTATGCTGAGCCAAATGTTGTGATTTAGCACCTTCCTTCACAGCTTTATCAGGTTTTGCAGCAGGATCACAGTATTTCAATGCTTGGGTTGCACTCAAAAGATGTGACTGTTGATTGTCATAAGTAGATTAGTTCTCAAAATAGAGATTCTTGATGGCAAAGAAAGATATGAGCGGCTCACATGGATTTGCAGGACTCAAAATTGTACCACCAAAATAAACAAAAGTTAAGAGCCATCCTAAAACACAGAAAGTAACTATGACAGGGCTTCCAAAGACATTAAACTTCCTTCTGCACCCTCAGTAGTTTTGTTTTTTTTTTTTACTTTGTTTCATGCCTATATGTATGTACTGATTCTAGCATTTCTTCTCTGACATTCAGCCTTGAAAGCAAACAACACTTGGTGTATGCAACATGGCTCTGCTCACAGCATCAAAAACCTGCAAAGTTTATTTATCCTTAAAGCACGTGAACCATTTTGAATGTGAAATTCCCGTGCAATTACTTCGCAGCATGAAAATCAAGCTAACAATCTGTAACGGTACAACTATTGTATAGTTACACTGGTTCAGATGCGTGCTCAAGGCTTACTAAAATCCAACCATAACATAGTATATTCAGCACAAATCTCTGAGAACACAGAGCAGTAATGTATTTTGTAGGTACTTAGTGCCTTAATACATACATTCAACTTCTAAGGACATGCATTAGATAATACAGTATCATATCTTCCCTACAAAAGCTTTTATTTCTGTCATTCATTTGCAGGAGTGAGGTTTAAGTCCAAGGACAAGGAAAAACTCATCTGTTTCTCCATACAGAATGAGTATCTGCAGCTGCTGCTCTGCACCACCATGATGCAAACCCAGACAAAAAAACCTTACTGTTCCTGCACCATCACTTCTTTAGTGACCACCAAAATGCAAAAACTTCATCCCACCTGCTAATTTTGTATTTAGTTATCACTTCCAACTGAGTGTCATTGGTTAACCCAAGACAAATTCTTGTATAGCCTATGCCAGATGATGAGAAGGATCAGTAAGAGACTGGTAAGAGATTTAGACAGCTCCTTAACACAAATGTCTCATGTGCAGACTTAGAAGAACAGATTGAGAGGTTACTCTGCCAGGCCTTCAGTCACTTCTTTCTCCCATCTTCCACTGAAAATCAAGCTACCAGGAATAGCTTCCATAGGCCCCTGTTCTCCCTCTGTAAAAATACACACTACAAGGACAAAACCATTTAAGTCTACTTTCTACATACTGTTATTTCATCGCATCAGTATGTTTAGCAGCACTGTAAGTTTCAATCTTCACAGATAAGTTAGATATAGGTGTCCATCCCCATGCTATTACAAGTCAAGAGTCTAAGACTTACTTATCCCACACTGTGACTTGGTTAAATTTAAAAGAAAAGAAAAACTGGGATCTTAGAATTACTATTTACCTCACAAAATTAAGATTACCCTAAGAATGCAAGCATTCAACACATTGCCCTACAGGAGCATCTATGATGAAAGGAGGATAGACCTCGTCACCAGGCTAACAAATCACATCACAAGATTTTCAAAACAGCATCTGACATATTACAGATGCACACTACAGTGGAAAGTAATGAGGTATTATACTTGATTCTTAAAATTCCGAGCTATATACCCATGAATTGGACCATGTCACCCTATTTTAAATTTTGTTTTGTTAGTCCTGTCTTTGTTACTTTAGAAAAAGGTCACCTTTATCACAACAAAAGCATTTTTGTATGTCTTTTTGAGAAGCACATCAAGTTTCTAAGATGCTTAACCTTGGAAGAAAAAGTGCATGAGTATGGCCACCGCTGGCAGAGTCATGCATGCCTGATCAGCTCATATTATAGACTAAGACAAAACATAACCTGCTAACATTCAGCACAGCTGAGCTTTTAGACCTACATACCTACTGTCTTTCAATACACAATCTTAACCATTTTTCCCTTCTGATCAGGCCAAGCAGATCTGCACAGCATTGTTCAATATGCATTCTACAAGATGTACAAAGTCAAGTACAAAGTTGTGGAAAAAAGAGCAAAATACTCTCTTGATCAACAACAAATTTAGTCACTCCTTCTTTCAGAAAGCAGTCTTGAGTAGGCATTGTATTATCATATATAGTACTTCAAAAGCCAGTCAGAAGTAGTCAGTATTTTCTCATCACAAATACATCAGCCATTATATAAATCAGATTTTTCTTTTAAATCATATAAGGGGATGAAGGGAAATGAAATTCTATGTAAAAGTAGTCCAGTAATTTTGAGCATGTTTACATATACTGCTTCATACCTTAATCGCTTTACAGAAAAGGGAAGGACGATTACCACATGCTTAATAGTGCATTCTCAAGTCAATAAGCATCTTGAAAAGTCTAAGCTCTCCCACAAAAATAGATTTACAATTAATCCCGTCATTTTGGTATACTGCTATGGAATTCACACCAGAAACGATGCAACACTCAAAAGGAAGGTAATTTGTCCTGTAGTATCAGTAATAAAGATGTAAAGTTCATTGAGCAAAGGCCCAAGCACCTTGGAAGTTTAAATTTGCAAGTTTAGCTCTTTGGAATAAGAAGTTCTGCTTTAACCATTTTCCTCACAATGGAACAGAAAGGCCTTCATAAAGGTTCTGACTACCTTCAACATAAAGCCATCCTTATTACATATCGGATGAAGCTGGTCTAGATAATTTAAGGTTAACTGTATTCAAACATTAAACAACTGATTCGGTATAAATTTACGAGAACACAAAGTATTGACTCTGTGATGCAGAAAAGCTTCAAAACAGGCAACTGCAGTAGTACATCATTTGAGAGTAACTACTAAAACCTCTGTTTCTCAACCAAAGCTCAGATAACAAAACTTGAAACCCCAACATTTTCTCACTTCCTTGTCCATTCAAAAATCTGACAGTGAGGCATAAGCAATTTCCATTTGCCAATTAATCTTTTCTTTTTTTTTTATTAGAATAACCAAATGAGAGCCCAACCACACTAGCAATTTCCCCTTTTTCAGCCCTATCTTTAAATACACATTTTCTGCAGTATACAAATACTTATTTCAAGAAGACAAGGGAACTTAGAGGTGAATACATTTATTTGTTGCATCTCAAATCCTTATTCCAATTTGTTGCTTCATTCTGTTTAATTAGTTTTGTTGGCACAGGAGAAACACTGACACCCTCAAGCTGAGACGTAAGTGTCACAGACATCACAACAAAAGCTTAAAGGTCACTTAGGAAAAGTGCTGCGTTTTTTGGAAGAGTAATTCTAGGCTTCCAGTTCACAACTTCACATACAAGCTATGACGAAACAGTAGGTCAATGAGCTCTATTACAAGGCTATTACTCAAGCATTTCTCTAGATTTTAAAAGAAAATAAAAACTATGAAATTCAATATATACCTTTCTATTAGGGAGACAAAGCATATGTCATTTTTCACTTATAAGATGCATTATGAGCTAACACATGGAGCCATTCTGTGAATTAAGAAGAATCAACTTGACTAAACCATGCAATTTGGTTTGAAGGTAGGTTTATATTTCATCAGAAGACTTAGTTGCCACAATTAACAGTACGCAAAATGCTTTCAACACTTAAGAGCTTTAAGTGTGCAAGGAATACTTCAGAATGACTCACATAGATCAGTGTAATTGATCTTTCCTTTGAGGAAATCAGACCTTTACAGTAACAGTACTCAGAAGTGAAACTAACAAAAAGCTACTTCTTTGGTGACACATTTTTCAGCATAGCACATAAAGATGCCGAACTTATTTGAACAAGGTACAGAAGCCATCTTAGGAGATACATAGGCTTTCAAGAATAAAATTTATACCAAAGGGAAACAGTGACAAAAGCCGAATATTCAGTGCTAACATTAGAGAACAATAGAGTTCTATTCTCAACAACAGCTTCTAAATTAGCATACTGCAATTCCTAGGCAGTTTCAGATTCTTTTCATGTTTCTCTGCCTAACTAGTCATTTTAAAAGATCAAAAGCAAGTAATTTTATCTGGAATGTGCACTCTGAACATAATATATTAACCTACCGCATATTCAAAACTTACCTGAATTTATTGCTTCATTCAGTATGCCATTTATTAATTTTACTTCCAATATCATACTTGATTGCGCATCAACAATGCATCTTAACTCCCATTGTTTAGCATCACCAATGTACTCACACTCTCCATGTTAGTATCAATCCATTGAATAAAAGTTTATTCTAAAAGTCTGCCTATTTAAAGGCAGACTATTAAAAGTTTATAGCCTATTTAAAGTTTATAGCCTGCACAGGCCAAAAGACCCTGCAAATGGAAGGCATCATACCTGAGCCCAGAGCTATAATGCAATAGCACCACTAACAGCAGCGCACCACTACAGCATAAGCAGAAAGGTGGTGCAGCACAGTCCAGTAGTTTAGTCTATGGGATCAACTCACAAAGGATGCTATGAGCAAGTTCTACTGTTATCCTGACTGAGCCAGAGGAAACAAACAAGTTTGCAATCAGATCCACTATGGACTCAGTAGCACTTGCATGAATACTTAAAAACATTTGAGCTACAGAGGTTAAGCAACCACATTCTACTTAACACTTGTATGAACAAAATCACACATGATCCAACTCTGCTTGTGTCAGCTGGACTAGATAATGTAACAATTATCTTTGTTTTCTGGCCTCTGGTCCCCAACTCCTAAGAGCACTGATGCTGACAGAGCAAAAGAGATATTAATGCTGCACTTATTACAGGAGTCATAAGCAAACTTTCCTGCGCCTAACCTGACTAGAAGACAAGCAAGTGGTGGAAACTAGTGCACTAGGTTCTAGATGACCAGCAAGGTCATAAATAAATTACACATTAAATGAAGAGTATTTAGAATTCACCTAATTCTTCATCTACCTCTTATTTTAGTGAAGTAATAAAAGGTCAGAATTAACTCCTTCAGAGTGAAGCCAGGAGAAGCCAGGTTCACAGATCTTAAAGCAGGTTATTCTACCCATTCGACTTCAGACACTTTAATCCACAATATCCCATCCCTAAAGTTCAGTAAAGCATTCTGCTAAGAAGCATATTAAAAGCTTGTGCTTTATCTGTAGATGTTAACATACATACATCACTTTAAAGAAATCCAGTAAGTGCTGTCAGTTTAGAATTTAATCACAGAGTGGTAGGGTTGGAAGGGACCTTTAGAGATCATCTAGTCCAACTCCCCTACCAAAGCAGGTCCACCTAGATCAGGTCACAGAGGAACGCATCCAGGCAGGTTTTGAAAATCTCCAAGGAAGGAGGCTCCACACCCTCCCCGGGCAGCCTGTGCCAGGGCTCCCTCACCTCAACAGTGAAACAGCTTTTCCTTATGTTTAAATAGAACATTTTGGTTTTCAGCATCTTTCCATTATCCCTTGACCTGTCACCGGATACAATAGAAAAAAAGGATGCCTCAACTTCCTGAAACCCATCATTTATATACTTGTAAATATGAATGAAATCCCTCCTCAGTCTCCTCTTCCCTAGACTGAACACCCCCAGTTCCCGCAGCCTTTCTTCATAAGGAAGATGCTCCAGTCCCCTGATCATCTTGCTGGCCCTGTGCTGGACTCTCTCCAGAAGTTCTCTGTCCCTCTTGAGCTGAGGAACCTAGAACTGGACACAGGACTCCAGATGAGGCCTCACAAGGGCAGAGTAGAACCTCCCTCACCAGGGAGAGCAGAACCTCCCTCAACCTGCTGGCCACACTCTTGATGCATCCCAGAATGCCATTGGCCTTCTTGGCCACGAGGGCAAGTTCCTGGCTCATGGTTAGTTTGCTGCCCACCAGGACTCCTAGGTGTCTCTCTGCAAAGCTGCTCTCCAGCAGGTCAATCCCCAGTCTGTACTGGTGCATGGGGTTGCTCCTCCACAGATGCAGGACATTGCACTTGCCTTTGTTGAACCTTAATGATTCAACTATTTTTAAGTTCACAGCATTAAAAACCAGCACTACATACAACCAGCACAAGATTCCTAAAAGCAGTTCCTAATACTAAAGTACTCAATTTGGGGATTGCCTCTGAACACCAGCAAAGATAAGGAATAAGGAGATGATCTTTCTCATATATAGTTAAAGCACAAATTGAACAAGACACACAAAAATATCTGCACCATCACTGACAGACTCCTCCACCTGCCAATAACAGATTTTTAGCATCAGCATGGGGTGCTTCACACGAGATTAAAACACAGGATAAATTACCTTTTAAAGACATTAAGTGATGCTAAAAAGATACCTTTGCTTCCTGCTTCCATCAAGTGCATGTGCATTTAACATGCAAATGTAACTGGAAAACTTCACCTGAACTTAACTCATCTGAAAAGCTGACAGCAGTTACTGCATTTGCCAGCCTAGCTTCACCGTTTAACAGAATGCCTGACAGTCTGATTTTCCCCCATTTATCACTGACTTAAAACTCTCTAAGGAACAGTCAGTTAAGCAGCCCTTAATGAACTATTCAAATTACTTAGGAGTTAATTGTTTCCAAGTTGAGTTATTAGAGGTCTAATGATGCAGCTGTCTTTTAAGCAGAATGCCACTTCAGCTGCCCCAGGACGCTCCTTTCTTCGGTACTAGAAGTTATCACTCCAGACAGAGCATTTGCAGTAAGCCTCAGCCTGACAAAGCAATCCTTTGTTTTCCAGTCCTTCTTTCCATTAGCCTCCAGATAAAGGAAGAGCCTGACAACCTGTGTTAGGTATGTGTTACAGATAGAAACGCAGAGTTGTTCCATGACAAAATAAATTAAAGGAAAAAAACCAATTGGTTTGAGTGAACTAACTGGAATTCTAAAACACATAAAATTAAGGGGGACAATGTCTATTGTTTCCCCAGCTCTGAAGAGCTAAGTGAGCAAAATTGTGAAGCTGCTGAGCAATCTATTTTATGACAAAACAAAGCTAAATAAGTAGGCACTTCAACTGTACCGTGCAGCAGTCAGGGAAATTTGCTCTCCCTTTTCCCCACAAAAATTATGAAACAGAAGATCTCCTGACACATATCAAAAGCCAGATCTATGCAAAGACAGATCTAGCTTCCCACATATAAATGATGTGTCATTTCCTTAGCTCAAGCTACTTGATGTCCATTCCAAGGGCAACACTACTTTGGATAATACATGCCAAGGATAATGTGTCCCATAGTGTTGTTCCAAGAAGAATTAAACAAGAACGTATCTCCTACAGAGATGACAATACACATCTGAAAATGGTACTAACTTAAACAGATTCCTCTTATTTACACCTCTGAAGATCTGAAACTAGATGGAATTGCAATCTCTCAGTCTAAAGATTCACACGCTGTGAAAAGCAGGCACAGAAATGCTCATGTCATTAAAAAAAAAAAGCAAGAAAAATCTACATGAACAAGTGTGACTTTTTTTTTAAATTAGTATGCTTAAGTTGAAATAGAGAAAAAAAGCCAGGTTAGGCATCCAGGAAAACGTAATACTTTGTGCTAGAAAAAGACCACACTTTTATATTTTTATTACAAGATTTTCAAGACATTATAACACGAGTGAAATAAGACTCGATACTCCTGCAGAAGGTAAATTCAGTAACTAAGTCTTCCATGCTGTAATCTATTTAGCTACAGCCAGGCTTATAATACTCAGAATGCTTCAAATACGTCGCCACAGTACAGTCAGAAAAGAAGCATACTACCAAATTGAGGAGGAGGGTGGAATGTGAGCTACAGTTAAGATCCCAAATGATGACCACACATTTAGTCTCCATCTCTACATAGAAATTCAATGTCATCTACCAAAGTCCTCCTTACAGGTGGAAAATATTAACTGTGGATTTGACATAGTAGGTTATTTAAAAGTGTGTTTCTCTGCTGTAGGAGTTCCCACAGTGGGAGAGAAGGAAGAAGCAGGATAAAATGAATGTAACGCATATGAGAATTAAAACCCATATGCTTCAGGAAAGGGGGGAAACTAGCTTTATTTTACATAAGATACACTGGAGGAAGAGGGGACAGGAGATTTTTGTCAGTCTTGATAGACTGTCTTCTACAGAAAATTATTTAAAAACCTGTCAGAATGTGTTTTATAGACCTTGTTCCCCCTAGCACTACCATCTTCACACCATTAGCATCATCACTATTCAGCCTTTTAAAGATCACATTGTATCAGAAGCAAGAAAACTGACAGAAGTTCTGAGTACTTCCCAAGCACCAAGCTTTTCAGAAATAAAAGGTTGTTTTAAGTTCAAAATTAAATTAGTTGTTTGTATCTCAACATCTATGTTCAAATGTACTCAGACGTACTTTTGTATTTTATCTTTCTCTAAGGCAAAGCCAAATTTGAAATACAAGCCTTGGTGAATCATAATTAGGAATCTGATTAAGAATTCCTAATTAGCATTTTTAACTCTCCGTGCTTTATGCTTAGCATACTTAATTAATTTGGCAAGTTATACAAAGTTGTTACATCAACGCTGAAGTTTTCAGAACCTCAGCCCTCTAGTCCTTCACTATAAAGTTTCTGTGCTCTGTTGGGAAGGCAGAATCATCCACCAGCAACCCTTGTGACAGAACCAGGAATACACCAGGACTTCAGGGGCTTTGGAGCTTTATTAGAGAACTAGTCAATAAGCAATGTAAAAAAACCACCTCACTTCAAATGCTGCTCTCAGTCATTGATGAAAGAGGTGCCAGCAAGTGACTTTCAACTTCATCTAACTAACCAGCCTGTAAGCTTATTACGCCAGAAGATAATGCAAAGATGTACTTGAGCCCCTTAAAATGGCAACAGAAAAATAACAGTGTAGAATGGAGGAAAGGACTTAGAGCCAAGAACAACAATGCATAAGAATGGTTAGGCATGCATTTTGCAAACCAACAGTCAATTAAGTACTTGAACAAGTGCAAGTCTAAATTACAGCTCGTATTGAATGTTAAGCAGTTCATGGAAGTTAAAATATACTGTTCAAGCTGATTACTCATGTGACATGTAATCATGTAAGATGAAGGTACTCAATCCAATTGCCATGAAAATACATATAAAAACTAGATAAGATCTTCTGTATCAGCATTATATTGCTCTATCATATAAAAACTTCAGCCTTATGAAAAAAAAAAATGTTATTCCTCCCTTACAGAAATCTACTGTTTCAAATCCTCCCTCCATGCCCAGTATTTCCTACTGTCAGTAGTATGTTAAATAATTTTCACGTACCAGTTGTGAACCATCAGCTTCTGCACAGCCAGTAGTGCATTATAACGAACTTGTTGGTCTTCATGGTGCATGTGGTTCATCACCAGCTGTTTACCACCAAGTTGTTCAATCACTCTGAAAAAGAGCAGGTTTTTTGACATTACTTCAGCTTCTGGGTACCTATCCAAACATTATCTGTTCAGGGCACAACAGGTTAAGTTTAAGTTGTTTACTATTTATTTTATTAAAAGTATTTATTTGCTAACATATACATCTTATTTGGCATGTTACAGATACAGATTTCATATCACCTATTTGAGAAGATTTTTTTTTTTTAAGAATTCACAAAATCAGAAAGTGTTTGTAATGGGCTCCTGTTTCCCATAGACTATCTATAACCATAAATTTTGAAATCAATAACAATCAATGAAGAAGCCTTTTTCAGAAGCTGTTATTTGCTTTATCTGGCTTGCTAAAGAATTGGATTGGTAGGGTACAGCACTGTCAATTATTATTTAGAAGGTGGTAGTGCTCTTGCTCCATAAATTGATGATAACCAGGTCACTCTATTTTTTGCAAGAATAAAGCCCCAATCCAGCTTAGCACTGCCTAATGCATAAAAAAATGCTTATAATCATACCAACAGCTATTAAACCACCCACCTGGTGGTACTCATGGTGCTTTTTGCCTTTCAAACTCAACTAGAGCCACAGCTATTCTTGCACAAGATGCAGAATTGGATGCTAAGTTACAACTTCTGGAAAAAGAATGTGCTTGAGCTGCATCTTTCATTGTGAAGTTCATTGCAGCAGTGAGCCACAGCTTTTTAATAGCTATACCAAATCCCACATTTCTTAAACAGAAGACAACACACTTAAAACCTGAAAGTATCACCATGCAGATGACTCTCTACATGAAGCGTTTCCATCTGTCATAACAAAGAAACTTTGGAGAGAATTTGCAAGGAACAGATAAGCTGATTACTTGATGACTTGGATATGTTTTTCACATCAGTTCTCTCACAGGTCGATAAGTAAAGCACAATATCCTATGAAGAGGCTAACTCTCTTTCACTATGAGGTTGAGGGAGCACTGGATCAGGCTGCCCAGAGAGGTTGTGGAGTCTCCTTCCTTGGAGGTCAAGACCCACCTGGACATGTTCCTGTGTGATCTGATCTGGGTGGACCTGCTTCTGCAGGGGGGTTGGACTAGATGATCTTTAAAGGTCCCTTCCAACCTTACCATTCTATGATTCTAACAACTGCACTACTCTTAACCCAATGCTATCCTGCCATTCTAATCTTGCTTTAGCTATCTGCTTTTGTTACCATTCTTTTCATGGCCAAATTAATGCATTAAAACACATGTTTCTGTAAACTGAAGAACAAGTATAAAGATGTAAAACAGAATTTCCCATTTTATTTTACATCTCAGTCAAAACCATTCTGGAGATCACAGGGAATATTATTTCCCAACACTATTAAAACATTTACAGATGTTTCACATGACAGGAACGCATTTGGAAACGTGAAGCCATTTTAAGCTGGAAAATCCTCGTCAAGAATTCAATAATTTATTAGTAACAATAGATTAAAAAAAATTACATTGCCTCATATTTTTATTTGTGGGTTAAATATAAAAACACTGCACACAAAGAAAATGCTGTGAAACACAAACAGGACTTTTTTCCTCATTACAGGACTGACTTTGAAGACTGAATTTGCAGGAATTGAAAGGAAGTAAAAAAGGCATTAAACTCAAAAGCTTTCTAACACTAGGAGCACATAAGAATCAAAATGAAAAGTTAAAATCCTATAATCACAAACAGTAATAGATTATTTATATGACAGCACATCACTGAAATTATGGCTGAGGATACGAAGAGTTAAGGAACAGTGTCACCGCTCTCGCATAACACTGACTACTGGTACAAATCACTTCCCAGCTATGCTTTTTTACAAAGGTAAGCAACCGTGAGGAAGGCTCACAGTCAATCCTGTTTCTTTAAGTTCCAAACCTGCTCAAAACAAGTACTTTTAGTTCTGTTTAGCCTTGCCTCAAATTCTGCTTACTTTACAGTAGTAGCAGAGCTCAATGCACATCTGAGTGACTGTTCCCTGTAGTAACAGTGCACTACGGCAACTCTGACAAGCTTCTAGATGCTGAAGAGCCAGATTTTAACATGATCTATGTAATGGGTGAAACAGGAAACAGTAGGTGAAGGTAAAGCAAATTTTAGGTGTGAAAAGCAAAACCCATGTTTTACCCATTCAGGTGACTGGAAGGTTCATTTTACATGGTAATAATCCTTGGGCCACATGGAAGTTGTACCAGAGACTGATGTTTAGCCTGTAATTCTTTTCAGAGACAGGAAACGCCAATGCCATACTTCTGCTGTTACATTGTCAGAAAATGCATGTTGGTGAGCCTTATTATAGCACTCATTATAGCATTATAGCACCTATGGTGCTATTACCTTGAAAACTTGGCACACAATGTGCAATTTTCAAGGCAAGGTTAAATTATTTAAGCTGACAATATCAGAGAACAGCCAAGCAAAATATAGTATTGAATGTAACAAACATTTTCTTTTGTTGGACAAAAGGAAAGGTTAGCAACAACTGTAACTCTAGGTCTCCGCGTGGACAGGGGATAAACTCAAGACTCTGTAGGTTCTAATTCACTTCTGCAACCTTCAAAGGCTGAAGGACAATCCAGTTAAGAGCTGAACGTTTCAAGGAAACAAAAGTATTGAAGACATTTGAATTTTCTTATTCTTTTGAGCCAACTAATAGCATCCATTCTCCAAATGAGTCATGCAATGAGAGTGTGAAATGCTAACCAGACATGGGAGCAGTAAACGACTATACATCAAAAACCATCATGGTAGGAAATGAACGATTATTATTTTGAGCTTTTAGTCTTAAAACTGCTGAAGTCATATTTAGTAAGAACACATTGGATTAGATAGGAAATTCATTAAAAGAAAGAGATTGAGGCATTTTAGTTTCTTCCTCAGAACAGAAAGTTAAATAAGCCAAGTCTGTAAGCAGAAAGCAGCTGAGGTATTGGAATTTGACATAAGAATGTGGGTTAGAATAGTATCTAGGACACTTATTTGCTGATGATCAGTGCTTCTGAAGGCTGATGCACTTCTGAATAGGTTTAATAGCCTGGGAGGGGAACGGAGCTCTGGTGCCACCAGCAGCATTTTCCCAATGACAGAAACGTCCTTTTTATTCGTCCATCTGACTTCATAGCTTCAGGCCTGCAACTACATGGCTATATAACCCCAAGTATTATGCCGCATTTAGGTAGATTTCCACAAGCTGTTTAAAGATCATATCAAATGCCTAATAAAACGGTTCTAAAGGACAGCTCAAAGCAGAAGCAACAAGTATTAGGCTTTCAGCTTTGCCAGGCAACAGTATAAGTTTCCACCTTACAGGAGGACATCTTACCTCCCTTCCAAATACTTAATACACATTAACACTTTCACCAAAATGTGTATTTTCATAGCTAAAAAAAAAAAAAAAGATAAAAGAGTGATAATCTAATCCATGCTAACATCACTGAAATGACATAGCAATTGCGAGAAACATCTTCTCAGTGGTCCCGATTCACAAAATACACTAAATCATTTTTGAAACAGTCCATCCCTACCATTAAGTCCATTAAGTATTGTTCTATTGGACAATACAGAGCTACAACAGAGGATAAGAATGATATGATGACTAAATTCTTGTAAGCTCTTCTCTCTTCTTGTGGTACATGTCTTCTGCTTTAGCATAAACAACTTATTGAAGAGTTTTTCAGACATAGGTTCCCTTCACTCTTAAGAGACATTGAAATATACTAAGACAAAGATCCAGTTTATATTTTCTCATCTGACCTAGTTTGTGTTTTCAAATCTTCCCGGTGAATTCAACTTAAGCATAACCTGCAATCCTTGTGTAGCATATTTTAATATAAATAAGCAAAAAAGCCCAAGGCAAAGTATATAGCTATTCTCTCGAGTACAAACATATTGGCATTTTTCTTACCGTTTCCCACGGGGATAGTGTCGCACATATTCTCCCACATCATGAGCAGCTACAGCCAGCACTTGTGGGTCATCAGAAACCTCCAGTAGTTTTGTCAGTATTCTAGGAAATGATTTGAAACAATCAAGTGCCAAGTTTTGGTTTGGTGCATTGTTTATTTTTTAACATTCACTAAGTGAGTTTAGTGAGACGCAACTCTGAATATCTATAACCAGGGTTTACAAAATATTTCCTGTTTTACCCATTAGCTTCAAGGCAAACAGTTTTGAGTACAAGATAAGCCATAGGACAGAAGGACAAAAAGGGCAGAATTTTATGCAGAACATTGTTACATAGAGTCATTTAAAAATCAAAAGGCATTCTAGCAGTTGAGTGCAAAGCAGTACATAGTTCCTTGGGTCTTGTGCAATCGTGAATTGCTCTCAGTTCAAGACCATCAACTTAATCTGAAAAAAAATCACTTGCTTAGTCAACTGTTGTGGTCTAAAAAGCAGTTCTGTCCTAACTCAAAGACTGATATGATGAAAACTACAACCTGGTAATTGACTCCAATTTCATATGTTAATTATTTGTTAGCATGAACTGAAAAAGAGAGAAATAAGAATGAGAAAACAGTTTCTCAACTCTTAATATCATCTGCGTGTTTTAATTAAGTAGTCCAACCAGTTTCAGTGGAAAACTGCTACCAGTAACACCATGTTCTAGACAGTAATGAGGAGAGAAAAAAAATAACACAGATATGAAAGTTGGGCACTAATAATTAGTTTAAAACATACAGGCCACTGGGAAATTAGATTCATCTATGCTTAGTGAGATGACAAATGCATTCTAGTCACAGAAAATTAGTAACAAGTTGAAATAGGTAGGTTAAAAATTAATTTGGAATTAAAGAACATTCTGGTAAAATTAAATTGCCACAACCACTACTGCCTCCCTAGAGGCCAGGAACTGACAGATTAAGCTCTTCTCAGTTTAAAAGAACTCCTACTTTGGACAAGAAGTACAAGCAGAAACTTGAACCGCAACACTAATCAGAAGACACTGAAGATCCATATAATATTGTGCAACAAATTAAGCAAGTGATGCTGTACTCCTAAGAAGTCAAAAATCACAGAAGGCAGGAAAAGAATAGTAAGTTTAACAGTAAGCCTAATCAGAGTTAGAAAACAAGTAAGCTAGCAAATAAGGGTAAATAAAATTAGGTGGCTTGAAGGACTCTCTGTCAAATGCCTTAAAACACAAAAGTAGTTCTGAGGTGTGCAAGAATCCCCCTATCACAATGTAAAAGAGGTAGTAGGTTTTCTTGTAGGGGTTTATTTATTGGTTTTAGGTTTGGGTTTTTTTCAAAGTAAATATTCAAGATCATTGTCTTTGTGACAGCATAAGCACAGTAAATTTACCTAACAGTCCCAGAACCAGCAGAGATAAACATAGCAAAACATTGCAGTTTCTACAGGATGTTGTAAGCCTCAACATCAACTTCATGTTGCAATTGGCAGGATCCAAAATTTTTAAGTCTATAATCCTACATGATATTTATCAATATGCCTACAGGCAGAAATTTCTCATACTGATTTTGGTGAAGTTCCAGGGCAGACTGAAATGCACATAAAGCTCAGGTTCTTGCAGTGTCTTCTAACACCTCACATGCTCCACTCAATCTCCTGATTTCCATTAGGTCTGGGACTTAGTAGCAAATACTCAACAAGAACACTACATATTACTACACTGTCATTAACTTAGAAAGAACTTAATGCTCCTACAAGCTATTTAAGACCTAGATAACTTTTGAGTACACACTTTCAGAAGACAAGTAAGTCCTTGAAGCCAAAAGGAAATATGAGATTCAGTTTCATTTCATCTAACAATCTGCTTAGACAAAAACAAAATAGACACTCTGCAACATAATGCAACAAGTCAGATTTTCCACAACTTAAAACATAGAGTTTATTATTCACATCAACACCTCACAACAAAAAACTAAAACTAAAGTACAGTAAAAACATTTCTAATTACATCAATTGGTATAGCTGTTTTTCGATCGAGAGCACTGACAAAAGAGTCAACAAATCTGCATGCAAGTAAAGCTAGAGATTTTCCTTCTACAATCATCAGGTTTTAATCACTAAAGCAAAACAAACAACTCTGCTTTTGACCTTTCACTCTAAAGACAGCACTTGCTTTCATTCCAGGCACCACTTTGCACTGAAATGTAAAACCCCTATTAGATACAGGTTCAGTTACCACAGAAAACGTAAAGAATTACGTGGTTTAAGACTTGAAAACTTACTTAAGTAGTTCATAATTCTTCTCATTTAGCCTTACAGCATTCTCCCGCCAAAACTTCTCAGACTTGTGTACAGGACTCCACTCCAGTCTTCCCGACTTGAGCTCAGAACTGTATTCATCGAAAGAGCTGCAACACAAAAAACCTAAATGAAATATTGGCTGAGCTTCTGTGAACAGAGTTTGAACGGTACGGGCAAGCCTGTCCCCAGAAAGGCAATGCTGGAGCGCAACTTGCTATGAAGCCAGTTCTCTGCTGAACGTAAGAACTGTTCCTTGTCTCACACAGTGCAACACTTTAAAAATAAGGGAAGGCATGAAAGGCAAGAGAAAAATCTGTTTTCAAACATACTCCTTCATTAACTCAAAAAAAAAAAAAAGGGAAAAATCCAACACACACAACCACAGCATTTAGGAATTTAATTGGGTTTTTTGCCTGTTTTCCTGTTTTAACTTCCACAACCAAGAGTCGCAGTCCTTGCCATTCATCCAATTAAACCTTTGATGTGAACTACAATATTCAGTTCCATTTGCACACTAGAACAAGAATTAGGTAAACACTTGCAAAAATTTTAGTTCATATGGACAGCAAAATGTGTTGTAATCAGGTGGTCTTCAGCTTAGGCTGGAACTGCTATAAGCTACCTCCAAAGTCCTTTCATAGTTTATCAGTATAGTTTATATATAGTATAGTATATAATATAGTATAGTTTAGCAGTATCTCTGTAATTCTGTATATCAGCCTTAAAAAAGGCTTTACCAATGTTTGTGTAATTGCATTTTTCAGAAGTTCACACTGCAAAACATACCTAAGGTCCTGCACGCTCTCACCAAGCTTGTCCAGTAGAAATTTGATATCTTCACTTATGTCTTCATCATCATATTTCTGCTGATCCAAATTCTCTAGCTGCTTTAAAACTTTACACTGAATCATAGCAAGAGCATATTCTTGGCGAGTTTCTCTCTCAGTAGATTTCTCTAACAGATTCTGGGGAAATAAACATTTATTTTGTTTAACAACGGCCTATTTTGAAACAAAGTGGCATTTTTAAGAAATTCTTCTTGGCATTTTTTAATTTAGTAAGGGACAGAACTGACCACTTTCTGAAATAATCTTCCCAAGTAAAGCATGAGCCTACCACAGTGGCTGCTTTACACTTACATTTAGTAGCATAAATTGCCTAAGACTGACCTTAGTACGCAGGAACAGTATTTATCTGTCACTACAGCAGATGAAGAAGAACTTACAAAAACAAAAAGCCCCTATAATTCACCTGCTTTGATCATTTTACACACCAAATTAGGTGACTACATAGGCTATTCAAAGAAAAAGGCCAGGCTTATGTCCCCAAATCCCAGAGTGTCTGCCATAAACAACTAGGTTTATCTGGGATTATCATTTTAGCTTTCTGTGCAGCAGTAGCATAAACCAGGAAAGCCTTAAAAAAAATACTCCAAAACAACCTGAAGTTATCTTTCCAGCTCAGGAGTTACCATCTAGATTAGATTGGCTTCTTCTGAATTTGGAAATACTCCAACTAGACACTTTTCTTCAAACAGAAGCTTGTTGGTAAGAGTGGAAATCCAAGTACAGAATGTAATCGTCTAGTTCCAATGTCTTTTATTCATTACATTTCGACTCAATTTAGTCACTTTCAAATTACATTGTTCAATCAGAGCTAGCCACCTGCACTTTTTGATGAAGTTGAAAACATTAATTCCATATTAATGACAAAGTCCTTAACAACCAAGAACATGTGTTCATATAAATAAGCCTTAACATATACCAGAAATAAGCAAGAAAACCATACAGAAGGAGTTTGACTTCAGTGAAGTTGTCAAGACTTATGGTATACCTTCAGCAATGCAAAAGCAGTAGGGATGATTTGGGGAATCATCACGTCTAGTCAATCATGCAATTCACCAATTTTATCTTATTTTTTTCATAAAGTGATATTGTGGCCTGTCACACAGGAAAAGGGCTATGTTGTCTCTGCTATTTATTTCAATTTTGCTTCAGAACTCACAGTTCTGATGTCTAATTTCTAATTTATTATTTCCCAGATGCCAGTTTATAACCTCATTTTCATGCCAACACTAGTTTTTAATGTTGGAGAATGAAAAATTGATAAGTTAACTTCCCCAAATCCTGTAACAGAACCATCTTATTCTTTCTTAGCCTTATTAAAAGAATTTGGCTTCATTTTTCTCTCCTCTTGCAAAACACACTGAATCTAAGAATTAGCAATTATTTTTCCTACATTTTAGGACCTCAGAATGGGAAGAAACTGAATATAAACTACTGAGCCTCTCAAAAGTTTAAGTATTAAGCAGACATATGTAGCAAGACAGCTAACATTACATCCTAAGGAATACTAGAATATCTACAGAGGTCTACATAGTGAGACCAAATACTTCACACCACTGATCTCCTTCAACAGAAAAAAATAACATATTCTTATGATCTACCTTGTCCAGAATTTTTTTCAAAAATCAAAGGACTTTCACACAGCTTGTTATTACTGATCAGCAAGTCAGTAAGCAAAAAACTCCTCTCTCCCCATCCCAGATGCTTGTAACATCTACTACAGGAACACAATCAACACCCAGGAAAACAAAGCTTCCAAGATCTACATCTCCTACTCAGGATACAAGTCCTGTTTAAAAATAGGATTGTAAGTTGTCATGGTTTAACCTGGCAGGCAACTAAAGGCCACACAGATCTTTGCTTGCTTCTCCCTGGCATCCCAGTGGAACGGGAGAATCGGGGGGGAAATTTTGGTCTGAGATAATGGCAGTTTAATAGGACAGAAACAGAAGGAGAAAAAATAATTCTAATATAAAAACCAAGCGATGCCATGACACAATTGCTCACTACCTATCAAACAGTGCCCAGTCAGTTACAGCAGTAGTCTCTGGTCAGCTTTTCACCCAGTTTATATGCTGGACCTGATGTTCTATGGTACAGAATAGCCCTCTGGCTAGTTCAGGTCAGCTGTCCTGGCGACGCTCTTTCCTAGCTCCTTATGCCCTCTAGCCTAATCACTGGTGAGGCAAACAGAGAAAGCTGAAGAGTCCTTGACCACTGCTTAGCAACAACTACATCATAGTGTTAGCAACACTATTCTCATTCTAAATACAAAATACAGCACAAAGAAGAAAATTCTTTCTATCACAGAGAAAATCAGTTGTTATAACATTCCTGTAATACATAGAGAACACTAGGCAAGCATGCACATAAAACCGTGCACGTGCACAATTAGCATCCATGAACATAAATTAGCACTCTAATAGTGAAAACATTAAGCCTTGGTGCTCAGTTAGTCCAAATTATCTCAAATAGGACCAGTTATCTTCAGGTAATGTGGACACAGTAAGCCAACTAGTCACTCTTACATGGATATTCCCGTTGATCTTGACAGTCACTAAGTAAAGGTTTCTGGACTAAGCAGATACAAATAATTTCTCAGTCAGCTGGATAAACACATGCACATTTATATATATATTTTTTTTTAATTAAAGCTTCATAAGTCAAAACTTACCAGCTATTAGTAACTATGGCACTTTGCACTAGTACCAGTATAAAAAAGAATCTTGAACTAAAGAGTGAAAATTATTAGTGTCTGTGTTAACATAGGTTTTTCAGTCAACCTTATTTTAAGACATTGAATAGCAGACATCTGTTATTTGTAACAGCGTATCTATTACTTGTAGCGAAAATCAGTTCACAAAAAAAAAAGGGAAGAATGAAGTTTTCAATCCAGTTTACTGATACAGTCTACCAGAAACATTTGTGCATCAGAAATATTACAGACATATTCGAGAGAGAAGCACAAGGCTATTGAAGTCAACAGACACTTACCCGAAATGCTGCAAGAATGATTCTAGTTACTTTCTCTTTGACAGATTCCTGCAGAATATCTGACAGCACTGGAACAATATTATACCGACGGAGATATTCACACATTTGAGGGCTAAATGCCAGCAGCCACACACAGAAAACCATCTGATACTGGAGCTGGAAGCCGCATTTGTTGCTCAAGACCCCCATGATACTGAAAAATGAACAAAGCACACTTTTAATTTTTTAATGACTGCATAGATTACAATGCTCCAACATGAAACGTTAAAATAAACAGCTAACAGGAACTTACTGAGAACAGCTGCTGAGGCTGAGTACATACTACACTTCATAGTATCCTGCACCAGTATTTATAATTGTACAAACAGCTTATTCAAGACACCTTTTAAAGATATAGTTACTTTCTCCTTAGCCTTACAGCCATACAGCAGTTTTTCCCAGGTGAACTGATGTGGTAATCTATCCATATTCAGGTTCACCAAGACTCTTTTTCTACTGCCACGTTTAGAGCATTATTTATCATTCTAAGTGAAACAAACAAATATCTACTCCTTCAGAGAAGATGTAAAGAGAACAAAATCTACCCAAATGGTACTTGTTTCCTTAACCGTATCTTTCCACAGGCACGTCTGTCATTATATAAACAAGCGAGTTCTCAGAAAACAGCTTATAGATATAGCGCATCACAGACACACAAATCACTGCTAGAAGAAATAACATCACAAGATTTCCAAGAAGGCATGTAGATGCTTTGTTCAGATGTGGTTCTGAAAGTTGAATAAGCAATTTACAGGTCTGTTCCAAAAAAACTAACCAAATGTAAAAACCAAAAACTGGAAAAAAAAAAATCTACTCTGAAGACACATTGCTATCAAAGTTCAGGCAAATGCAATCTTGTTGAAACACATGTTTACTGTAAGGCTTTAAGAGTTTATTAAAAAGCTTTGTGAGGAAGAAGTTGGCTTCAGTAGTGTCATCTTGACACACATGAGTGTCTTTTGGACTTTTACTTCACTGGCAATGTTGACTTTTCCCCATTTCTGAGTACAAGGGTATTTTGCCCTAAAGTGCAAACTGTATGGCCACTATCCCCAACAGAGGCAGGCACATCAAGAAAAATTATTTATGGACAAGCACTTTTTAAAGTAAGATGACTGACAACATCCTAGCCTGATACAGAGCTAGTCACTATGAGAATCTAGGTAAAAGAATGACCTAATCGAAGTCATATGTGAAAAAATAAAACACACAGCAGAGCTTCACTGTAGGACATGTTTCTCCTCTCACTAATATTTCCAGCCTGAACAACTCCAAACTGAAAGTCAATGAAGATTAGGAAAAACTCATTTTGTTAGTCCTTTTTCTATTAAATAAAAAGCAGAGCACTTTCAGCTGAAGACAAATGGTTGCATTCCCCTTCAGATATTTAAGCAATTCTTCATGAAGAGTGAAGTAGCAGTAAAGCCTCAACATTGGTACCTATATCTGCAAGTTTAATTTGTTTATTTAACTGTATTAATGTTTGAAAACAAATAGGTTTTGTACTCAAACACAGTAGATGTCTTTTGCAAGAGAGTTCTATGTCAAAAGAGGTCACTGGGGAATGTGCCATTGTAAGTGTTAAGTATATTCACATAAATTGAAATAAATGCTCACCAATTTACTCCATCTGCTTCTACCCATGCAAAACGATATTCATTGACCCTGAGCATCAGCTGCAGACATCCAGCAACACATTGTACATACTGAGAACTCTGGGTGAAAAGAAGAGAAAGAAGAGTTAGGTAGTAAGTGCTGAAGTTCAGTTTTCCAAACTAAGCTTTACTAGCATACTTCTCCACACATTCCTTTAGTGACACTTTCAAGTTAAAGAGGCTCAGTTTTCTAACGCTTTACACTCCCTATTTAAGAAAAAAAAATTCTCACAAGGGGGAAGCAAAATACAAAGGAGAAGAGTTTTGAACAGGAAAGAAGCATTATGCAAGCAATAGCATTTTACATTACTGTAATGGATTTTAATAGCCCATTTCTACCTGCCTTTTTTCAGCATTTATGTTATTCCATTAAGTCAATTTAGAGAAATAAATCAAACTGGTTACGAAGTTTGAAGCTTGCTACAGGTCATTGTAGAAAAAGGAATCTTGAGCTCAGGTTCCTCCCAGTCCCATTCTCCAACTCAAAACAGCAGTGGTGTCATTACAACTGTTTGTTTTCCTGTGCATGTGCCACACAGTATGTATCATGCTTATCGTAATAAGATGTACATTTTTACACCAAAAAAAAGAAAAATTATTACACAAAATCATCCTCAAAGTTTAGCTTTGCATAATTTCCTCTTCTTTCATTGAAAGCCTTACTGTAGTATGTTGGGCTAAGAAAAGAATAACAAGGTCAAAAGTTTCCCATCAGGAAAACACTGAATTCTATTTTCACTCAGACTCCTATATGAACAGTCACAAAGACGGAATCATTAAACAGCTTTTCATCTCCAAAAGCATGTATTTTCTGTGCAGTGACACTTAGTTCTGGTCAACACATTGTCCCTCCTACTACAGCAAGGTACAACTGAAGTTGCATCGTTTTCTCTCTTCTTGCCCAGCTTCCGGCATTGTCTTCACTAATACTCAGATGTGCTGCTGATAAAATATTTGGGGGATTTTCCTACAAGCTTTTTTCTTCAGTAAGCATTTTTAATGTCTTATGGTAGGTCACTATCATAATACAAGGTCAAACCTTTCAGAAATTTATGGAGTAAAGAAGTTCTGCAATTCCATATGAAGAGAGACAATAAACAGAATTTAAAATAAAGATGAGATCATTCTGTGTCTCTCAGCAGAGATTAAGACCTTTATAAAAAAACTGGCTCTGAATATCTAGACCCAAATGATCATATAGAACATTCATTTCCCTGGGTAGGTATTCACTCTCACACATCATGCAAATAAAACTGCTATAAATACACAGGCAGCCCTCACATCCTAAATAATGTAATCATTTATCTGCATCACCAACCTGTGTACTGCAGAACTTGGAGGTTATTTTTAAAGAGTCTGTCATAAAAATGTTCTCTTCCAACAGTATTACAAATGAAATTTCATGATAGATCCCAGCCCTCATTTCCTGTGTAAAATGCTACAACTGCATCTCTAATTTACTCTGAAACAAATTAAGTCAGGATCTGCTTGGAAATCCTGCACAAGCTAGATTTGAAATTAGGACACTAATGAAGCCAAGACAATAGTGATCTAACTTAATTATCCTACAACACAGTTGCACTATTGGTTTTGCTATGTTAGGACCCTGCTGTGGTATGGTACACCCATGCAGTACCACAGCACAATGAATACAGATTTCCAAGCAAGTTAGAAGAGCTCACAGCTCTGGAATGAGTAGTGTTGCACACTGTGGAACTATTTGCTCTTTTTAAGGCTATATAATTGAGGGCTGTCAGTCTACCAAAACCTAACAGTATGGCACACAGAACTGCGTATGAAATACTGAAATATTCTGGTTTATAATCTTATCCCCTATCGATTGTCATACATAACAGCCTTTCACCTTTCCTATTCTAAACCCCTGTCAGGCAGTAATTTAAGAGGCTTTTCTCCACAGGAGGCTAGCATTTAAAGCAATCATTACACTTAAAAGAAAAACAAATTCCAGGTTCATATTTACATCTCCAGAAGAACTGTGAACACTTTCAGGTTTCAAAAGGAACAAAAGAAAAAACTGAATTCTACCTCATATTCAAAAGCTACAATAAACTGCCCAGTTGTGCCACAACAAAGCAGAAAATCCAGTCATGATGATCACTTGCATTTGCTATATTACCACAGTTCATCTCGAAGCTCAGCCATTACAGCTACAAGAAATTTGGTATAAACACTGATGCAAAAAGGACAATCCATTTTGCCCAGAATTCGAGCTATTGAAATATGAAAAGATTACAGCTTTGAAAGCTCTCTTGGAACTGCATGCTACAGAAGTTGAGGGGTAAGATTAGCTTTAATATCTGAAGTGCCCTTTCTAAATTCTGCGCATCACAAGAGCCAAAGGCGTCTTAGTCTCATGTTTCCTCTATAAGTCTAATTGTTCAGTGCTAAATAGTGAGTACTGACCATACATTAATTGTGTATCATTTTTTTTTCAGTTGTATCAAAAAGAATGCTAGATACATGTAAAGTTTTAACAAAACAAACCAACTAGTAAAATACATGCTTCTACTGCCAGCACTTTCTGTGAAACCAGTGTTTTAAAAATACTTTTGTTTCTTGGCGCCATCATCTGGCATTCTGTTGTCATACAGTTCTGATTCCAGGTACTTTCTATTACTGACACCAAAACAGCTCTGCACCTTATTCCAAGGAATGGATACCACCTGCATAAGATAGCAGAACAACAGATTTCAAAGACATACTCACGTCACTCGTGGAGACTGCTCCTGCTTCCACAGAACCACGGAGTTTCTAGAAAAAAAAAAAAAAAAGTGTGAAGTCAGAGCTGTCCTTCACTCTTACAGAACAGTTACCATGTTTCTTTTCATTCTTCCATTCCTCTAGTCATCAAAAGAAAAGATTAAGAACCTATTAGACACTCTTCCTGCTCCATATATTATGACAGTACATTGTATTTATTTCCCAGATACATCATCATGTCTAGAAGAAAATGCTTGGATCTGATCCTCATGTATCAAGCTTAAAAATTAAATAAAGAAAAAATTTTAAAGTGTGGATTTACTCAAGACATTTACCCCTCCTTCATCTTCGAATTTGAAAATTGTACTCTTGAATCTTTCTGAAGGAATTTCCAACTTTAAGATCATTCTTCCAGAGAAAAAAGTAAAACTCCTTCTTAATAAATCCTGTTTGGAAAAAACTGTGAATAATGTACTGTTACTAAACCTACTGAAAGTTTCTCTGACCTCTAGAATCCTCTTCAGCTACAACACTACATTACGGAATGACAAATCTCTGCGTCTTGATAAAGACTGAAGGGAAAATCTCAAAAAAATAACAAAAGAGAACAATTAATCTGTGAAGGACAAGTCAGCAGTAAGCAGTTTACACTGAGCCAATGCTATAAAAATACTGTCCAAAAAAGTCAGATTTATTTAGCTTCAAGAGACAGGACTGAAAATAAGAACTTTGTACTACAGTAAATTTTAAAAATGTTGGACATTCACTTCCTGCTGCCACGTGACTTTTCCTAGTGAAAAGTTCTGAGAAGTAAAACAAAACAGGGAGACAAAAAACCCTCATCACGTTTTCTCAGTGTCTGAGCAAAAAACACTGTTAATCAACAGAAAAGGTAAAAAGCCTTATTTTTTAATTTACATTTCAGAGTAGAAAATACAGAATATTCAAGTCAAAATCTATGTGTTTGAATAAAGGATATTTAGTTTTAAAAAGTAACAAGCAGAATTTCATTTTAGAAAAGAAAACCAAAACCATACCTCATTAGTACATCTATACATTCATATTCTTCAAAAAAACTTTCCAAAGTCACTGCAATGTTTAAATAGAAGTAGCTTTTTACCTGTGAACTGAGCTGAGTTTTAATCCAGTTGAAGTAGTAATTCAAGTCACTGCCTTCCATAAGTTCCCTTCCCCAAGCAGCCAGTTTGGCGATAATTCTTGCTGCCTGCAAAAAGAATGCAAGAAACAGAGTAATTTCAGGATTCTGTGAGAAGTCCTATAAGCTCTGGAAAACAATTTTAGGTAAAAGATTGCCCTTTACAGAAATCTACCTGTTTTCTGTGTAGGCGATTCTTCATGCCTGGTACTTTTATTTATTCAACTTTCTGCTGCACCTGCTCCCTAGTAACTGGAATATTTTCACAACGTTATCAGATATCTGGACCTGATGAAGTTCACAAGGCACCAACAAAGAACTCAGAAACAGGTAGAGGGGAACTATCAATGGGTTACTACCGTAGGAAACCAGTACTATAGATGGATTCCTGACTGTAAGACACTCCGTAGTCTAACATATATATGAGCAGGCTTACTTTAAGCAACTACAGCACATGCCAACACAAAAGATTGTAAACCATTGAAGTTTTTTGAAGCAAGTTATCTCCAAGAAGGGAAAAAGTTTTAACCAAAGAAAAAAAAAAAAAAAAAACAAAAAAGAAAAAAAAAAAGAGCAGAAATCCAAAAGGGAAGGCACAATTTAAGAATGAGGTTGAGGAGTAGAAATGTGGTTGTGTTAAGAATTTTCATGATGTTTATGGCACAAGAATACATGTAACAAGAACACATTTCTATGCCCATCTTTCCAAATTACGTTTGAAGTAATTCTACATTGTATCCTGCACTTTGTTTCCAGGAACACTTGAGCCACCTTGTATACAAAAAGGTAGTCTCATCAAGTAACTACTGAAGTAGGGGTTTGTTTGCCTGCATACAGCTCCTTGATGTAGTCAGGAGACTTCCAGGCACATTTCCACTATGTGCAGTTGTGCAGCACCATCACCACTGATTTCTAGAGGGATTACAAGTGTGAAAGTCTGGAACAACGATCTCTACACTAAAATGAATCAAGTCCAGTTCTGAATGCAGCCAAATAACTCTATCAAATCTCTTCAGCTCTAAAGCGTAAGAGAGATTTCTAGCTTACTGTGCTCCTGAATTATAACTGCTACCTGGTTCCTGAATGAGAGACCATTCATGTCTAGTAGAATTTAAGCCTGGACACAGAGGACAAGCATCTGTCTATGCAAATGCAGCCACATGGCATCAGTGTGCATAGTAAGGAGGAACAAAAGGAAAGAAAAAACCCACAAACTTAAAACTTTGTTTTGAAAAAAAATATGCACAAAGAGTATTAAAAGGCATAAATTTAAGTGTTTTAGAGTGGATTCATGTCACGTGAGGTTCCCTGTGACTTATGAAGTTATTTGTATATTTTTGCAGTACCTAAAGAAAACAATATCTGAGTAACACATCTGTGGGCAGAGATACTGGATATAGAAGCCTCTGCACTGTGCATTTGAAATCCACCATTCTAGGCAGACTAATTAGTTTTCCCTGCAAGGCTCTAAAAATTATGCTTTACCAGTATACTTGAGAAGTCAGCATTGTCAGGGCTTGCTTAGGCTACAGTTTTGCAAGATGGGTGTTTAGCAGCAATATTGTCCAAAAAAATCCCACCCCAAGAAACCTACCAACCAAAAACTCCACGGCCTTTTTCTTCAGCTGCACCAAGTGACCTGATTCCACAGCCATACAGTGAATCAGTTGTACTAAAAAATCATAATAAATTAAAGACTGGCATCTTTCTTGGGCCAGCCCACTGTTCAAGCCACAGCAAAGCCCCAAACACAGTTGCACTGTCCACACCTAAAGACAAAAAGTGTGACTTGTCTGGAATTCCTTGTACCAGAGCTGCCACCATAGCGTAACGCAGGACAGACACCTGGCTCTGTAGTCTAAGCCACTGACTTAATTCTACCATATCACGTCAACATATACAGTGAAGAACAATTCATAGGCAAGCAGTTTTCTCCCTTTTCAAATCATAATACGTGTTTGATTGGTGGAAATTATGGTCTCCATTAGCAACTTACAGTAACACAATCATATTTTTCCCCCATAAGGAAAAGAAAAACAACATCTCAACTAAGATGAAATGGCCAGTTCTCACCACAGATGACAGAATAATATTACGAATTCCAGAAAAGTCACTCCATATACATCATCAGCATCCAGTGGTTCAAAGCACAGTAGATGCCATGCAATACATACAGTTGAACTGGGTTTGGCTGGGATAGATCTAATTTTCTTTATAACGGCTCATATGATGTTGTGGCTTAGACTGGTGACCAAAATAGTGTTCTCTACTTATGAATGTTTTAGCTGTTACTGCACAGTGCTTTCACAACAGCAAGGACTTCTCTGTTTCCCACTCTATGCTTCTAAAGAGTAGGCTGGGTAGGGAGGACAAAAGGCTGCTGCTGAACAAATTGGAAATACACTGGCTGGACATCAGTCGGCTGGTGTTGTGTGATTGCTTTTGCATCACTTCTTTTTCTTGAATTTATTTTGGGTTCCACATCCCACTCCCTTTTTCACTCTCCACTTATTAAACTGTCTTTACCTTGACCCATGATGTTTTCTTGCTTCTGCCCTGCTAATTCTCTTCCCAGTCCCGCTGTAAGTCACGTGCAAGCAACTGGGTGGGAGTTTTCCTGTCAGCCAGAGTCAACCCACCACAATGGCACACATTATTTCTTCCCCAATATACTTACAAGCCATTTTAAGCAACTTTCAAGTAGCACTGTAGTAATTGAGCATTTGAGACAATAAGGTTCATCAAGACAAGGATAATTCCCTTTCACAGGGTGAGAACTTCAATTCTAATATTTGAACAGCATGAGGAGCATGAACTGGCAGTTGTGACTAAAGTTGTTTTTCTAGCTACATCATACAGTGCTTGATTAATTCTAAAATCCTTGTTTTTCTAAGCCTTTAAAACTTGCTGTAATCTCCCAGAACAAGCAATGTCAGTAAACGATGCCATTTTTCTCTTTCTAAAATGTAGTCTATTGAAGCTTTTACTAAGAATGACTGATCTAGACTGCAAGATGAAAACTGTAGATCAGCTTCAAACTTCAAAATCTCCTGAAGAAAAATAAACCCAGTATTTTTTTCTACCACCTTCAGAGACAGGTTTACATAAAACTTACCATATGCACAGTGAAAAGATCTTGTCGATTCAACATTGGCAGAAAATAGGACCATGCAGTGTTTTTACCACGTTTTGCATAGTCAAAGAAGATACAAACACGCTGATGATTTTCCTGTAAAAATTGGAAGAAGGGAAAAGGTTACAAGACATGGAAAAGCCTCCACATAAAGGTTATTCACTCTTAATTATGTTGGCATAAATTATCAGAGTGTATCCATCCTAGCTTGTAAAAGCCCATAGAAATTTTTCATTTTGACAGTTACTTGCGGATACAGTTCATTTCAGCACTCCAATATTAATGTCAGAGATTTGAGTAAACTTTGGAATCCCAGTTACATCTCAGTACTCCAACACCTGTTTGAGTAAAAATGGACATATTCTTTTGATAATGCAGAATAAGTGAGTGAGAGACAAGCTAAATACTGTAGTTTTCCAAAGGAACACTACTCTTCATCCAGTCAATTACGCTTGCATAAAGTCCATGCAAAGTTTTCTACATATAACTACTTCCATACAAAAGCCTGTCATTCAACTTGGCTGTGTGTGCTACAAGTGAAACTCTGGAGATATAAGCTTGTCCTGCTTCTTCCTTTCTCTAAACGAGAAGTGATCTCTCCCAGATGAGGCTGCAAATGATTTGGCTGTTATCTCAGGCAACCTGAGCTCCTTGGCAGAAGCACAAGATACTGCAAGTACCTGAACCTGGTTGGGCACCGTGTACTGTTTTTTTGAACACTTGTTTCTTCAAGTAACTGCTGTGAAAAGCAGCTATTATGGTTCTCCTTAAAGCAGACCAGGAAACAGCTCACATAAGCCTGAAGGAGAAAGCAGAGCTCTGCTATTTCATAATAGCCTAGGATCTAGATAGTCTTCCAGAAAATCAATTACCTGGATTCTTGTTTTTTCTCAGAATTTCCATATACTTTCCAGCCTGGTGGACAGTAAGAATTCTGAAGAAATGTCTCCCTATTGAAGTCAAGCTACTACAACCAAGAATACAGCTACTCTCAAGGAAGGCAAAACTGTGTGAAACATTGTAATTGTGGAACTCTAGTGAGAACAGTATCTCAGTCTTCACTATGCGATGAATTTAATTTTCTAGCTCCTCTAGCTGAAGGGCTTTCTTCCATCAATTCAGCACCCTATGGACCACAAATCAGTTAGGCAAACCTGCTTGGTGGAACACAATCCATTAAGCACAAGATGACCTGAACGTAGCTAAACACTGGCACTGTAATAAGCATCACAGTTGCAGGAAACTCTTCATCAAAAGTATCAAAGTTACTGCACCACATGGGCTGCAAATTGCTATCCTGATCATCAGCCGGGGAAGGTCAAGATGTCACTAGTTATCTGACAGTCACAACCCTTACAGTGATTAATACTCTATATGGCACATGTCAAAAAGCACTCAAAAACTCTTTCAAAATTTGTTGTTCAAATTATGAAATTAATTTTTTTAAAGTAAGATCTCAGGAACACAGTGGCATGGTGAAGAGCCTCTGCTCTGTGAGGGCTACTTGGATGCAAAATGGCAGTTTGGTCAAAGAAGTTACTGTTAACATCTACATCTGCGCTACACAGAGTCTAGCTAAAAAGATCAAGAATAATGAAACCAATGAGTTCAGTTTATAACACATCTAAAGAGGAGGCAGACAGGTCTGGAAGCAGAAAAGCTGAGATAATTTCAACATGCTGTCAGTCTGGTTTGCCATTAAGGTGCAGGGTAAAGGCAGGTGAAAAGAAGTGGAGAACTGCCTACAGCCCTGAAATATGTAGCGCAGCACCTTCCTAGGTAGCTACTGACTACATTGATAAAAAGCAAATCCTGAAGCTCTCACATCAATGGATGAATTATTTTGCATCTGTCATTTCTGAAGAAGCATAATGAAGCTCACTTGGGTGGTTCTGTGAGTTGCACCAGCTACAGTGCATGCTCTTAAAAATTTCATAAGTAACAGACTGTGCAATGTGATGAGGTCACTAATTCAAAGAAATTCTTCCAAGATTTTTTCACATGAATAGAATAAGAAATGTTTCTTCAGGGACTGCAGTATGCTAACACTCTCCACTTTCAGAAATAAGCAGAATGGTGATATTCTTATAAAGCAAATCACCACATTAATTCACTTCTGACAATCTCCAAACGAAATATTTCTTGGAACGATGACCAAATCCGTAAGTAGAGCTGCTGAAACAATCCCAGACACTGAAGCAGGCTTTGAGTGTGCTTAAAACACAGCTGAGGTGATTTTCACAATATCTCATGAAAAGCATAGATAGAAAATCTGGATACTGCTACCTGTAAAAGTTTCTAGAAGTTTTAGCTTTAAAATATTATTGATCATCTCATAAAACTGTAGCAAACATCCTTGCTCAAAATAATTTTACTGAAAGGGTCAGTGGTACTATCACAGGCCACATCCTTGAACAGTTTCTCACATAAAATCTTAACATTTATTAGGACTATCTGGGCAAACACAGCAGACTTCATATCCACTATTGTGGATTCTTCTCTCCATGCAGTCACCCTGTACTGAACTCACAGTCAGAGTCAATGGCCAATATGCTGCTTTCTGACAAGAATCTCGCACCTTGGAAATGTGCAACCAAGAGTCCATGAGGTGTCACTGATAAGATGTTCTACTATGTGAACAGAACCATGTTTCAGCCTTGCCTAGCAGATACACAGAGGAGTTAGGAAGCCCTGGGATGGTGCCATGCAGATGCCTGCACACAAGCCCTCTATATGCCAGCAGCAATAATGATTAATGAAATCACAGAGAGCATTCCAAAAGCCAGTGTAGCCTTTCAGACACTGAAATAGAATTTCTAAAGTGAAAAAGAGATCCAATTTCAAACAAAAGCAAATACATACTGTGCATCAACATCTCTGTTCTTCTGTATCACCGTAAGGCCTAGACAATGTCAAGTCATTATATTTAACATAAAAAATTCCACATGCACTACTTCTGCGGCAGGGTTAGGTCCCAACTAGAGAAATGTCAGAGCATGACCATAAAAATCAAGAAGACATGTTCATCTAGACATGACAGAATCAACAGGGCAAATAAAAGATTGTTCAAAACTACTTTCTGTGATCACCTAGAACTAACGCAATTACTTGTGCAGCATTAATTCCATAGCACAGGAAATGATATCAGCTATCGCATGTAGCACAGTCTATAGCTACGAATGTCAAAGCCTGTAAGCTAAACAAGACCTACTAAGACTCACAAAAAGTAATTTCACTTGCCCTTCTTTGGAACTTCTGTGGCTACTGATATGTCTCTCAGAAAATGCGACCCATTCCTCACAAAAGTAGCCATAATAAGCAGAGTTCTTACACACTAAGACAAAATTTGTCATCAAATGCGTAAAGCAAAGCAAAGTACTCCCATCTCAGTGTCCTAACCAAGGAATGACACTGAGACTCTTTTTTTGTCTTCTGCTTCTTGATGTTTGTGTTGCATTTGAGAAAAAGTAATTCTAAAGGAAAGAGGAAGAGCATTAGAGTGACAAAGCTGCACATGGGCATGAATAAATTCATGCCATCACCACTAGCTATTATTCTAGCACTCGGGGTGCTCCCTCAGGGCTCTATTGTGAAGACACGTGCACAAAAGAACACCATAACGTCCATGTTATACGAACTGTGGAGAGGTTCACGTTTTTCAACTTGCCTGTTGACAATACTAAATACTTACAGCTGGAATTAGAACTCATATAGCCCACCTTGTAGGCCAATGCCCTAAACAGTTATCACTAGACACATTTCACTGTAACCTTTAAACAAATACATGAAACAGCAGAAGAAAAAGCTGTCAAACAGCCACATATCCTATGTGAAGACCAGGAGAAAACCTTGCACAACTCAACCCATTTTGTTACATCATCACTCCAATCACTTTCTTAGTCTACTAGAGAACAAAGACATGTAAAAGCACGATCATCTGATTGAGTCAAAAAGTCTCCTCTTGACTTGTCCCAGTCAGCACCGCAGTCCTGACACGATATTTAATAGCGTACTCTTATAATTCACTGTATCCCACAGCTACAAAGAGCTATATATTTAATTGAATTGTAAGTTCCTGTTTTATAATTAAACCCTGCAGAATTCCAGAACATGTTGTCCTAAGCAGTCTAACTTATGTTGGAAAAGCTGCAGAAACCACACCTTCTTGCTGAGGGTGGTCAAATTAACATCTTTGTAGGAAAAGTTTCCACAACAAGAAGTTAAAAGTCATATCCTAGCTACACAACAGGAAAGGGCTGAGGTCACAAATCATTCCTTAACATCAAAATTCTGCAACAAAAATGGTTGAGAGGCAACACACAAGCACATAGGTATGTTTTATTTCCAGAATGTGAACATATATATACAAGACTGAAGTTACCCATACAACTTCAGGATTAACATACAATTTCTGAAGACAAAATTTGAAAACTTAAAAGTGTATTTTTAATACAGTATGACAAACACCTGAAAAGACCTGAATTAGGCTAAGGAAACATTCAAGCACACATTTAAAGACTTAAAAATAAGAGAGGTTATTGACCTACTTGCAGCATATCATCAACCATAGTCAGAATGTACTGAACCGTCTGTTCCTTGGAGATATGAGTCATCAAGTTTATAAACGTTTTAGCACACTAGAAAAATAAAAGAGACATTAAAATTAATATTAGCAATTGTCTTCATTCCTATTGATAATATAAAACAGGATCTCATTAATTCACAGTTGTCTTACATAAGCATTGAACATCCCAACACCTTATTCAATTGCAGTAAGACATTAATACATTTGACATTATATTACAAAGAAAATTTTGTCACATTGATTGTTACCCTTTACAAATTGTTTCATGGCTTTCAAATGAAGTAACAAGTACTTTCACGAGCAAGTTAGCAAAGTGCTTTATTGAAGGACTGATTAGAAGAATCTCCATCAGCATCCCATTTTATGGCAGTAAGGAGAAAAACTACTAACCTGACAAAACAACAACTCAGATACAGTATAAGAAAGTTTCAGCAACTTGAATGGGAGAGAAGACAGGTCACCCTTCCCTGTTCACTTACTATACCATGTAGACAAATCTCTGTTTACAAAAAGAAAACTGAAAAAGATGGAACTGTGAAGGGCTAACATCATAATTATATAGCAGTATATAATGTTCACCGTATTTGCTTCTGTCACTATGCAAATTATGGTCCATTACACAGCAGTCACAAAACATAATTTTGCGGGGCGGGGTGGGGGTGGTGGGGGAAGAAAGAAAATTTCCCACAGGACAGCCTAAAATTAAAGTAGAAAAATGGACTGGAAAGTTTTGTGCTTTCAGTGCACCTCCTACTCTTCATCTTCCTTCTTGCCTTCCCCACTTCTCTCAATGTCTGACATTGTCTGCTACAAGTTCAGGCTCCAAGGCTGAGGTTCTACTGTTTCAAATATTAAAGTGCCTTTTGGCACTCTGCATAGACACCATAAGCCAAATGACATGGGTCACCTATCAACCTTGTATCAGCTGTGTCCAATGCAGATGTCTCATACCTTACCGTGCCTAAAATGACACTAAACACCTGTGTTTAACTGAATCCACCTCAGCAATCAGTGGACTCTATGGCTGGGACAACATTATATTTGCTCAGGTAGCTAAACAGAAATCTCACTGGTAGCAACTCTCATCAACAAACTAAAAGACAAAAAATTCTCAAAAACCAAAAAAAGTGACCGAAGTATAAATGTGCACAATTCAATAAACTGAGATGAGAAAAGACTTGAGCTTGTTTGTCCCACAACAAAGTCAGATGATATTTAATAATTACTTAACAGTGTTATAAAAGCGTGTCCAATCTACACCTAAGGAAAAAATATAAAATAATCATAACTTCTTCCAAAACATCTTAACTGTACACAGTCAACAACAAAGTCCTTTTGCTCTCCATCACAAAAGACAGGTTATTAACAGAAAAGAAAGTTACTTGATTGCCTTCTGTCTGCAACAACTCCTGTTTTTCTTCTGGGTTTCTTTTCTGTTCAAATCGTTGAATAAATTCACAGTCTTCACCTGAAATCATCTGCCCTCTGAAAAACAAAATAATAAACCATAAGTAGCAAGAATATTATTTTATACTGTATTTGGTTTATGTGGCAAGGTTTTGGTAGTGGGGCAGCTTCAGAGGCAGCTTCTATGAGAAAGCACCAGAAGAGGCCCCAGATCAGGCAGAGTCAGCTCCAGATGGCTCTAGGACAGGCCCACCACTGGCCAATGCTCAACCACTTGGCAACAGTGGTAGAGTCTCTGTGATAAGGAGTAAAAAATGCTGTGCAACAGCAGCCAGTAGAGCGAGACTATGTGAGAGCGACAACTCTGCACACACAAGGTCAACAAAGAATGAGGGGGAGGAGGTACTCCAGGCACTGGAGCAAAGATTGTCCTGCAGCCTGTGAAGATAACAGTAAAGCCAGTTGTCCCTCAGCAACTCACTGAGGGCCACAATGGAGCAGATATTCACTCTGCAGTCCATGGAGGACTCCATGATAAAGCAGGCAGATATGCCCTGAAGAAAGCTGCAATCCTTGGAAAGACCACCCTAAAGCAGGGTACCAGTGGGAGCTGTGGCCCTGTAGAGAGAAACCCATGCTGGAGGTTTCCTTGCAGGACCAGTAACCCCACAGGGAACTTATGCTGGAGCAAACCATTCCTGAAGGACTGTATCCCATGGAAAGGGCCCACACTAGAGCAACTCATGAAGGGCTATATCCAACGGTCAGGACCCCAGGCTGAAGCAGGCAATGAGCATGAGAAGAAAGAGCAGCAGAGATGAAGCTTTACAAACAGACCACCACCTCCATTCCTCATCTCCCAACATCACTCAGGGTAAGAAGCTAGAGAAGCTGGGACTAAAGTTGAACCTGGGAAGAAGGGAAAGGCGTGGAGAAGGTATTTTTCAGATTTGTTCCTATTTCTCATTATCCTACTCTGTTTAATCAGCAATAAATTAAATAAATTGATCTAAGTAGGATCTACTTTGCCCATGATGGTAAATGGTTAGTAATCTCTCTGTACTTATCTCAAGCCACGAGATTTTTGTCATGTTGTTTCTGCTGTCATTTTGATAAAGGAAGACTAGAGCAACCTAGTGGGCTGCTGGTGGACAGTCAAGGTCAATCCATCAAACAAACTTCATTTTATACAATTTGAGATATGAATAGTAACATTTCACCAACCCTGTATCCTGTAGTAGAACATGAAGAGCTAATATCAGAATAATCTTTCTAAAGCCTTCCCTATACATTGCCTTTGCTCAACGACATTCACTAAATAATGCTTAAACTTGCTGAGGCTGAACACAATGGCCAATGGAAATAGTTATAAGAAGTGAAATACACACAGCTAGCATTTTATGCCAAAATTCTAATACATAACATGAATAATGGCCTGATCGAACCTCAAGTAAGTGCTGAATTTTAAGTTTGCCAAAAGCACTGAAGAGAATTTGAATGCTTATAGAGAACTTGGTTCTTAAGGTATTTTTAGTTTTCACTAATTACAACATTTCAACTTTTCCTGGTAGTTCAAAAATTGATATGCATGCATTCAAACATATAGCAAGGTGTCTTGATATAGTGAAATGCTGTGGACATCTACAAGCTAACAGATATCTTAACCTGATCTTTTCTTTAACTCAATACTCGATGGGTTATTGCCATCATTAGTGGTATTTCAGAAAGCTGTTAGCTGAAGAACTGGAAGAATATTGTTGTTTTTCTGTTACAATATAAAACTTAGCATCATAAAAAATAGCAAACATGTCAAAATAGTACATTCATGTACTCTTCAGGTAAAAAAACCTAATTTTAAATCAAGTTGTTCTCAAAATATCCAAGACTTTAATAGGTGACTGACTTTACTAGTTAATGCCAGAAGTACTTCAGGAAAAACCAAAAATTGTGCACATCATCATCAATACAAAAGTCACAGGGGATGAACATATTGCTCTGTTTCAGTTATTTCCAAGACTCATCTCCTCTTACATTTCCACTGAGTCAAATCCTCTTCCACTTTGCAAAGCTATATAACACAGATTCATTTAGTTGATCTTCTCCACACTCTGGGTCAGTCTCCAGATGTCCTATGACTTGAGTTTCCATTAAAATCCTTGTAAAGTTCCAGGAAATACTAACTTTTCTTAAATTGGGACTAGCTGGATTCTCAAAACACAGAAACATAACTAAGATCTACAACGTGTTTTTATCTCTCCTCTTACTTAAACAGTTATGTCTTGAAGATGACCTCATCATAGAGCTATTTTTTGCCTATTTACTTTTCAAGCAAAGAACATAAGCAGTCCAGTATCACCTGCACTACTTGTGCCTTTTAGCTGTTTTTTAAGAAATATCCATATATACACTGAGGAAAGGCAATGAAGACTTACTAGTTGGAAGATTCATAAAGGTGGTGATAGCCCTTGACTAGTTTCTACTGTGTTACAAAGAGTAACAAACCAATGATGACCATGCTGCTGTCATATGCCTTTTAGATTGATTTGTGTTCTTTCTTGCTGATTAAGAATGGATTTGACTAGTTGTTTAAATATGATACTTCATCTACCACAAATAGTGAACTTAACGACTCATAACTACAAGCCTCTCATGTTTCAATCAATGCTGGTGAAGCCAGAGACTCCTGGATGATACTGAGATAAAAGTAACCAGATGAGTCACTTGTTTATAAGAATATTACCATTTAGGAAGCACTTCAAAGACAACATAAGGTGAATTCTTAATTTTCAGCTTTCATGCTTGCACAAGCCTCAGCTCAGGAGGAGAGATGCTTCTTTACAGCCAGGCTATTAGAAGAGGTCTGACAACTGCCAAGGCAAAAAGCTTTCACGGTTTTGCTTTCATCCTACATTATTAAGCCACAGGCAGGGGGTGAAAAAAAAAAGAAAAAGAAAAAAAAAAAAAAGGTGAGGATTGATGTTGCCTTGAGAGGAAAAGATGTTAGGGTTTACTCTACAGCTTTGTAAGTGCCATTCAAAAAATCACTCACCCATACAAAACATTTGAAGGGATTTGACAGCTTTGTAAACAAGTTGTTAATATTTTATCAGGGATCTCATATATCTGATTAATAGTTTTAGTAACTTCAAATGCATTAAAAAACACAACAACATGAAAAAATGCAGAGCAGGCTCAGACAGCTGGTACCAGCCACCATGATGCTATTACTACATGATCCTAGCCCCCTCCTCAAAGAAAAAAAAAAAAAAGCATTTGTAAGCAAACAATGCAAATAAACACAACTTCCTCTCCATCCCTCTTCCTAACAGACATTTAATTTCTTATTTTCCAGGATGTGTCTACACAGGTTTTTTTTTGTCAAGATATAAAAGTCACTTTGAGCTGTTCGAGTATATTGAGTTTAGAGTAAGAGACTTGTAACCACGTTTTAAAGCTCTGTGTTTGAAATACTGAGGCTTGCCTTGGAGAGCACGAGCTAAAGGAGAGTTAACTGAAGTTGTGTAAGATTTAGAAAGCATGAAATTGTAAGACCACAATTTTTAAAACCTCTTAGTCTCTCAAGATGATTCAAAACCTTGTGATTCCTTCTTTTTACTAGGCATTTCCTCCAGCAGCTCTTGTTCCTTTTTTTGTTTGAATTATTCAACAAAAGCCATTCTGGAGGTTAGGGGAGTTTTGTTTGGTCTTTAATTTTTGAGTGGTTTTGTTGTGGGTTTTTTTTTTTTAATATATAAAACAATTTGATTACATCCACAGCAAACATGAAGCTTACACAAAGCCATCATGTGATGGCATAATTTCTTTAATCCAGATATCTATCATACTTTGCACGTACTAAAAGACATTCATTTTATCTAATTACTCACAAATTTTAACATTAGAAAACTAACACAGACCAAATGTACTCTACAAGACTAGATTGATTTTAAAAAAAATAAAACCCAAAAAAAACCCTCAACAAACCACAAACCAACACACAGAGTACAAGTTAGAAAACTTCTGTCTTTCTTCTAAGACAAGAGACGAGAGTGGCTTTAAATTCCAAGATATTTAACCTGTTTTAGAAGGCCTTTCCATTTTTCAGGAAAATAAAAAAGGTATCTATTATCATCAGAATTAACAAACATACATGTAAAGTACTTGAGGACATAAGGGAAACCAAGTACCAACTAGCCATAAAGTACCTCACCCTATGAAATATGAAGTATTGTCAGATGCTGCCTACCTAGAAAACTGTCAAGGGTTGGTGTGGAGTGCAGGCAGTATGGTGCAGTAAGATGCAAGTTAAACTCTGAAATAAGTTCATCTTTCTACAGAACTCATTCACTACCCTTACGAAGCAAAACCAAATTCGCTTCAAAGAAGCTAACACACAAGCTAACATTACCTCTGACACTCTGAGGCAAATACTGAAAGCAACCACCTAGTACACAACAGTGACCCACTATATTTTCAACTAGCAGAGTGCATCGACACCTCTCAACTGCTACATCTCAAGACTCCAAAGGCAGGAAAGTCTGTATAGAACTAATGACTTGAAGCACACTGAGTCTCTAGAAAGTAAAGCAGACCTACACATCACCCTCCACTGTTCCAAGTTTTGCTACTTTACTCTCCCTCAGACACAGACCCCAGCTGTTAATTCAGCACAAGGAAAGTGTAAATTTAAGCATTTTTTAAAAAATCAGTAATTTTTCCACAGCCCAGTTTTGAAGTGAGCAGCAAACACCATCCCAAACCAGTAACACATACAGTTGTGGTACCTAAATACTTCACTTTTATGCCAATAGTAAATGCAGAAAGCACCAAAGGTCATTAGTTGCTGTGTTAGCACAGTTTGACATTTAGCTTACAGTTATAACTTTCATAGATGGAATAGACAATACGCAGAGTTAATTTTTAGCTTGAACTGACTCTACAAAAGAAGCCGAGCTTCCAGAGCCTGACCAACTATTAGTAAGCTGAAGAAGAGAGGGGCAAAAACAACTTCAGAATGTCTTCCTGTGTGACCCAGACTCCAGTATTTTTGCAACTGATGCAATCTTTAAAACATCTTTATACACAAACAACTGCCACAGACAGATTTTAGTTAAAAAAAAAACCTCAACAACTTCATCAGAATTTCTTGTGACATTCAACTACATAGATACCATCTACAGTTTAAAGAACACAAATTATATCATGCATGACTTGATGTGTTAACTTCGGGAACAAAAATCTTTCCTCTGATGTAAAAATGCCTGGAGACTTGAAGTACCCCTCCATATATTTGTATTCAAGCTTACCAGATTAAATGCACAGACTGTCAGAACAGGAACCCAAAAGAAAGCAAGAGAACTGTGCGTCAAAAATCACCAGAACCCCATACTTCTACTACTATCTAGACCAGAACAAACCACTCTGACCTGCCTCTAACAGGTACACCAGAAGAAAGCAGTTTTCAGTCAATTTATTAATGTGTTTCATTCCAGAAACAAGCTAATATAGCTGCTCCAACTTTGCAACAAATCCTTCAAAGCACTAGCCTCAAAGACATCATCGCATTCAAATGGGCTCATTTTAAAAAAAGATACAGTCAAAAACATGTATCATTTTATTTCTTCTTTAGAGGCATCAAAACTTGCTACTCATGTTTTCCAAGAATTAGTAACAAAGAAACTCCTCAGCCAAGGAACTACATTTATCTTCACAATGTTCAACAATCCCTCTGGCACCATCCTTGAAGCTACCTTTGCCAGACAGCCAGATTGTTAACAGTAAATACAAGCCACAAAGATTACATTTATTTCAGAGCAACAGCAAACAGGACATACTGTCATTGACATAGAGAGGGCACTAAGCATTGAACAGTCTCACAATAGGATCACAGATGTGCTATGGTAACCTCAAAAACCTGGCTAACTCACAAAAGAGATGAAATAATTAGTACATTCTTCTTTCATAGATCCCGGGGAAAAAAAAATAAATCTGATTCTACATCTAGAATGTAGAAACTACATGGAAGTTTGCTGACAAATAGATAAACAAAACTTCCCCATCCTTACTCAGCCTCAGAGAAACAGAAACCCAAGCATAAAGGCAAATTATAAATGGTAGAGCACAGTCAAGCAATTAATACTAGGGATGTATTCAAAATAAAACTCCTTGCCAAACAGAACCACCTCCCATACTAACAAAAGCAACCAATGAATCTCACCAGCCTTATAGACTGACCCACTAAAGACGCAGTGAAAAAGACTATCTCATATTCACTTAGACTGACTTTCGACAGATAATTGTAAGCTAGCTGTTCCCTTGCCACTAGGACAGCACAGCAACAGGCTTCTCCAAGGACACACTTCCTACCAGATGGGTAACAGGGCACACAGGAACAGCAAATGCCATTTAGATTGTCTGACAAATACTTGGTAGCTGCCACTGTCAAGTTTCCACACCACCCACCCTTTTGCCTGCAAAGCCACCCTAATGTCACACTGCAAACCTAACAAGCAACTGATCCATCTGAAAAAAAAAACCAGCCTAGAAAGTTTCCTCAGCAGATCAGTTCCTTAATCCAGTTTACCATGCCAATATACAATCACAAAGAGAATAAAATAACACACTGAATGAATGCAATAGGCAAGGCTGAGCTACATAGCACAAGATAAAAGTGGGTAGTCATTAATGAGATGTTAGCATTTCCCATTTTGCTCATGCACAGGTGTGCAACTCTGTTCTAATATATAGCATGTATTTATGCATTACAGCTACCCAGGGAAAAAAAAAACCTATCAACATTACACCACTTTGCAAATTACAAAGCACCACCAGCATTGCTTGTACCTCCAGAATCAAGATTTCTGCTACTTTGGTTAGAAAGCAACAAACACTGAAGCAATTTCCTATTACATGTAGAGTCTCAAGAGATAACACTAAAATATATTTTACCAATATTCCTTGTAAGCATCTATCATGAGCAATACAGAGTTGCAAGATTCCTGCATTTCACTTCAGAGTACAGAAGACTAGTAACAGTCTGCTTCTTCTCCCTGTTGCCTACCTCATGCACAAATCTATTTTCCTCAGCTTGTCCTTAAGTGCTTTCTGAACAATACTTCTCTTGCTACTCCCAGTGCTATTATATACCTTCCAGAATAAACTCTGTGTTTATCTTAAATGGCAGCACAGCTCTCCTCACTAAAGTACTTGTGTCAGCCTACTCCCTCATTTACTGGTTTCAAATGCTCTCCAGAACTACTCTTCCTTTAGTTGAGGTACAGATTACTTCCGTGGACTACTAGTCCAGTTTTGCTAACACAACTTGTATTCACACACAAGGCACTTTAACAACAGAGATAACATGCCTACATATCAGGCAGGTCTCACTGTAAACTTTTCTTACATGAGTTTTAGTCCAGTAAGGATAAAATTGAGACTGAGAAGGAGAAGAAAATGGACAGTTTTACCGTACATTAGTGCAAATTTATATTATCTGTTATTATTAGCATTCAGTTCACAGAAGTCGAGTTCCTTTTCTTGTAATAAGTCACAAGAAAATTTTCCCCAACTGTTTCCATTTAATGTAGACTTTTTCCAACTACTTTCATGAGACCAAGACAGAATGTTCTTCTATGTAGCCTAATGCTCCAATATAAATCAAAGTCCCCACAGGTCTGACACTTTAGAGGAAAGGGAAAAAAATGAAACAATGTGGAAAGTTTTTACTTACTGGAGATAAGACTGCCAGTTAACTTTGTTTGCCCGAACCTCAGCAGCTTTGGCAGCAATGATGTTCGTTGGGACAGCAGCATCTACAGCACCTCGGATATCCATCTTAACTGATAATTAGACTGTACCTAGAAATGCAAGTCAGATTTGAGACCTCGTATTAAAAAGCAAAGTATCCCTCCAACATTTCAAAGGGGAAAAATGGAAAATCTGTTCTCGGGTGTCCCATTTCCTAAAACTGCACTCAGTACTTTCTGAGAAATCAAACGTTTATATAGCACCTAAAATTGTGGCTTCCTTGAGATAAACAAAACAAACAAAAAAAAAGCCTACCTACACACTCAAGAGTAACTAATTACAGGTTTGCTAAAAGCAAAGACATATACCCTTACTCAATAACTCACAGTCTTGTAAATTTTCAAGCAATCAAATTGAGTTATTTGAATAAAGATTAATTTTCTGTAATGCCAAAGCAACTCTGCAGATAACAGAAACTGTCCTCCCTCCAAATCAGGGCTGATAAGGTTTAGAATTCACTGCACACTTTCCATGTGCCTGCTCCTCTCCCCATGTATTAGGACTGATTTTATTCAGGTATTTGACTAAGAGCATTGAGACATTAGAAACACGTAAACTACAACTTCAGAAAAGAGACACAAGTTACATAAATTAAAAACGTTACATGGACTAACAAGAAAATAGAGGTCATCACTGTCCAAAAATCAAACTGAAAAATAAATACAAACCAAGGCTCTTCAGCAGGACATACTACATTACCGCAGTGACCTTCACTGCTTATTCTTTCTCCATTTTCCTTCCTTTATGGCTTAAACTCCACCCAACTTTGATGCCAAAACAAGAAGTGTGTTTGCAGAGGCCTGAGAACTAGCCAGAGCAGGAACTCCTTACAACCTGAACTGCATCAAGCCTCTCCCTGCAGACTGTTTCTGGACTTTCTTGGCTCTCGTTGCAAAAGCAAGAGCAAACCAGCACATTCTGCCCCATCGTGAACAAACATACGTCAGTTGTACGACTGGAAGAAAATATGATTCCAACAAAAGCAGAAAAAGGAACTACCCTGAACAAACGGATGAGCAGAACCGTCCTCCATTTAAAGCTACTTCTACGAGTGGACAACCATGAACACAGCATCATTTACCATGTCCTTCACGCGTCACTGAAGGCTTCCTAGCTCTGACACGGCCCAGACAGAGCCATTTAAACACCCCTCGAGCAGCAGAGGCAGCGACGGCGGTTTCAGAAGCACGCAGGCTACACGGATAAGCCGAAGAAACCGAGAGGCGGCCGGGACGGAGGAGAAAGGGGGAGGGAGGCACTCTGCCCGTCCTACCACCACTCCTCCCCAGGCCTCACGGACACGGCCGCCTCCCGAGGGGCGCACACGGACCAGCCCGACCCCTCGGCCAGCCGCGGCACCGGGAGAAGCCCCGCGCAGAGGGAGAAGAGGGAAGGGAAGGGAAGGGAAGGGAAGGGAAGGGAAGGGAAGGGCAGGGACGGG